>VDFB02000015.1:431601294-432114662 GCA_007258455.2 Sequoia sempervirens | reverse complement strand
CATTTTAGGACCCCAAATAGGCTTAAAATAAAAAGCACCCACCATTGAATCAATTGTGCATATCATTTAGATCTCATAAAATTGCATTTTAAGTTAGGTCTATGCACTCATTATTTCATTACATTTCTAAAAAATCTGAAACTGAAACTCACTGTCTCAAACCTAGAACTGAAAGACATTACTGAAAGCTTGTAAATCATTAAAAAATAGTTTTAAAATACCTAACCTAACTAGGATCCACTCACCTTTACTGGTGAATGAGTTCCTGATCAAGTCAAACCTGAACCTTCTGGCATCTAAAAAAGCATTAAAAATCAATCAACAGAAATGTTTCAAAAATACCTAACCATGACCCATTCACCCTTACTAGTGAATGAGTCCATGTTAGCTACTGATCTGTATTTTCTAGAAATTGAAATCTTAGTTTTAGGCTTTTTTTTGCTAGATTCTTTCTTAGTTTCATTACTTTCTTGTTTCAGTCTTCTGATTTCTTGTTTCATCAAATTCATTGCATTCAGCTTAAATTGCTTCATTTCAATGCATTGTTAAGAATCAAAATTTGCATTTACAACATTCCATTTTTAGTTTATTGCATTGTGTAATCAGTAAATTGCATTACTTAGAATCTAAAAATTGCATTTCATTATAGGTTATTGCATTGCCCATTTTCTATTTTAGGGTTTGCACACTAGGGTTGTAAAACTTGTATGAGCTTTACAACTTGGTATCCTATTAGAAATACTAACCACCTTATCCAACGAGCTGACTCTTCACATTCCTTTGCATTTTTGTATTTTTTCAAGTTTTGTAACTTTTGCAATTTGTGCAATAAAACAACATTATTTGCAATTTGACTTAACCAACCCCCTAGTGACCTATTTGTGACCTCAAATACATTATTTATGACCTCCCAAGACCTTTTTACAATTATTTTACATTTGAAAGTTCAATTTTTACAAATTTTCTAATTAAAGGCATCTAGTGAGCAAGGTGCAGTGCACCAGGGTGTAGGGGGGAAAGTCCTACTTTGAGGGGACCACCACCTGAAATGGCTTGGGGGTGAAGATTCCACATCACATTGTTGTGCTTGATCCTTTTTTTTTTTTCTTTATTCTCTTGATAGGGTATGATTGTGTATCATTGTCATTTTTGCATACATAAGTGTCTTGAATGTCTACTTTAGTGCAAGTTTGACATGGGGTCATACTCTCAGGGGGAAAATATAGTAACAAAAAAAGTATCCCTTTTTCCTTAGTTTGGGAATAATTAATATTAAAATGAGCTTAATGTTGCCTTGATTTAGTGTTGTAATGTGTTTTACACATTCACATTAAGTTTAGGGCCCCTTTTAAACTAAATGGACTTAATTGTGCCTTATTTAGGGTGTTGTAAAGTGTATCTTTACACTTTCACACTAATCTAGGGATTTATTAATTAATTGAGGTTAATTTGCCTTAATTGGCCCCTTTAATTCAAATCCAATCCTAATTAAATGCAAATTTTGAGGGATAAAACCCGACATTCATAAATGTCATTTCACAACACTTAATTTTGGAAGATTCCTGTCCTAGGTAAGTGACCTAGGACCCATTCGCCATAGGGTGAATGGGTCCTCACTTAGTTCTAGGACCCTAATTTTACATAACATTTTAGCTTATCTGATGTGTGTGCTAGGTAAGTGGCCTAGGACCCATTTGCCACATGGCGAATGGGTCCTAGGCCACTTACCTAGGACATGCCACATGGCGAATGGATCCTCACTTAGACCTAGGACCCCTCCTTGAAATATTTTTTTGGTGGTGTTTTAATGAATTCAAATCCTAGATTTGATGTTGGCTTGTGATATTTGAATTTTGGGATTTAATGATAAGATATTTATAAATACAAGGCTAGTTCACTTAGTTTCACATAAGAAGAATTTTTATGTAAGCATCCTAATAGAAAATTTATGAGATCAAAAGCATTCAAGAGCATTTCTAAGTCATTCAAGGGCAGAAATTTATAGAATATTATTGCAACAATCAAGAGTCATTTCATCATGTCAAAGGTGTAGTGCATCATGCATGTTGTTGAGCTAATGTGTTGATGTAGCACTCAAGATCAATTCAAGTATTTCAAAGGCATTATTTCTAATCAATTTCATGATCAAGATCTACATTCATTGAGGCCACTTCATGCTAGTTTGCAAATCTACAATCCAAGTTTTCAACTAAGGTGTGGTGAGTTGTGACATTGTATTTGTTCATTCATCATTCATTTATGTATTGTTTCATTTCAAGGTTTAATTACCAAAATGGGGTTTGACCAAGGTAAAACCCTATTCCCTAAGAAACAACATTTTTCTCTCCTTTGATGTGTGATTTCAAGTTTTAGGTTGAAGATCATTTGGAGAGAGAAATTACAAAAGTTGTCAAAGTTGATAAGAAAGTTGTCAAATAATAGAAACTGAGCTACATGATTTATTTCCAGCTTTCAACAGTGGCCAACTATGATCTGGAAGTGCAAACTGAGGGGAACAGAGCCTAGAAACCATTTTTCTAGAGCCCTAGCCAGGACCCATTCGCCATAGGGCGCGAATGAGTCCTCAGTGACGTCCAAAATATCACTTTTTGCAACAGGTACATAGCATTTAACCCTCTTAAAGCCTGCCTTTTGATTGTTATATTAGTTAGGTTTAATTTTTGTTACTCAATTACACATCATAACCCTCATATTGAATGAAAATAAAAGTGAAAATTGGTTCATCATTTTGTGTTTCATTATGGTGAACCTATTTTCCTTTATTTCATATTATAACATGATCCAATTCCTGAAAATTTAGGTTAGGAGATCATAAAAGCTTAACAATTGAAATTTCAATATCAAGACTTGTATACAAAAATAAGGAGACATAGAGAATTTAATGTATATGAAATAGAGAATAAAGCATAAAACAAAGACCACATGAGCATAATCTAATACAACTTTCTTCTTCTATAACTTGATATTACTGAATAATGAAAATGTTAAGGTCAAATAATAAATCTAAACAATTATCATGACATCAATTACAAAAGAGCAATCAAAGCTCTATAAGAAATCTACTATATCCTATTCTATTACTATTGATAATATATCTATATCTATTCATTTCTTTCACTCCTAGAAAATTCCCCTTTTATAAGAAAAGGGAAGCATACAAGCACCGAGCACTCTCTGCCACCAAAGCTAAAAACCCTAACAAGTGTCATCACCAAATGTCCTCAAAAATTTGATAAAATATGGGATTTAATATGATAATAAAAGTTGAGCTACTTCAATAATGACAATTGGTGTAATAGCTCGATGACCCAAATCTCCACTAGAGCTTTATGTAGGTCTCCCTATCAGAAAGAAGATACAACTATAAATACTTGACTAGATTAGATTTGATTCGATTTGCTACGAGTGATAATGATGATGGAAAAAGATATCGACTCCAATAGCGGCAAAGGAAACAAAAGTGTTGCCACCCGACAACATTCATGAAAGCATTGCTCTGACGATGAAGAGAACTGCTTTACAAAAGACAGGCGACGTGGCAAGCAAGCGGGCATTCTTCAAAAAATGAGAGAGCAGCTTCGAGGAAAATACCTGCGGGGCGACCACATGTATAGCTTCGGGCCCGAAGAGAAAGAAAATCCTGAAAAGGCAGTGCAACCACTACATGGCGCAATTGCACACCTTTTAACCAAAAACATCCCACAACCTCCAAAAAGATGTGCTAAAGTGACAAGTGGTAGGATGGAAACACAAGCCAAAAGAGTGAAGGCCTTGGGACTGAAAATAACAAAGGAAAGAGAAAAAAACACTTAAAGAGCAAAATTTCTCCACATCTACAATAATAATAAAAAATAACTTCAAGTTCTTAAGCCTTGGCAGTTTGGAGGCCAACATGAACTTGGAACTTAGTTCCAAAGTTCCAAGGTTCCCCAGGAGTCCAAACTATCAAGATTATTATGGTGTCGAGTTACTTTAGAAAATCGGGACTAGTTTAATATTTCTTACAACACTAAAAAAAAGACACAAAATTAACATAGGTAATGAAAACAAGGATCCGTAATGGGATCAACAATCCACTAAAACACCTATAATTGATAGAAAAGACGAAAATAAATAAATGATAAAATAAAAATAAATAAAAAGGGGGTCCCTATATTTTTTAAGTGAAAATATGGGGTGTTTAGGTGAGGAATAATAGGATCCCTTGGCAATAGGGGTCAAACTAGTCAATCAAGAGTTACATTCTATTCATTGAGGAGTTATTGTTGGAGGTGGAGCTCATGCTTTGGACTTGGATCACCTTGAATTATTTTTGGATGATAATTTTGGAAAACCATTCTTAGTTTCATTATGGGTCTCCTTGGCCTATATATACAAGAGATGTTATGGAGATTTTATGTCATGTTTTATGTAGGATTATGCTATAATAACTATTATAGGTTTAGAGTGTAGATATTTATGAATCACAAAGACTACCAGTGTGTTGTAATTCTTGGTTTTTAATTAAATTAAATACTTTGGAGGTTCTAGGACCCCTCCATACATTCCCTAGTATTATCATGGTTACTCAATGATGGAAGTTGCTTCAAATATGGTATTTCGCACCATTCCTCCTCATTAATCCCATTCCCTGAACCATGTCATATGTCAGTATTGTGTTGATGGTGTGTGTGTTGAAAATAATTTTTTGCGATGCTTATGGATTAACTATAGGAATTGTCATAATAAAGGAAAATGAATGATTACTTATGTTGTGAAATTATTGACCTATTTGTCTAAGTGATGATGATTGAAGTGAATATATATAGTGTAGTTCTTAATAATCATATAAGTGTGTAGACATGTAAAATTGACCTAACACCTATCACACACCCTAAACAACATCCCACAATGTCTCAAAACATCTTAGAATCATCCTGAAACGTCTCGAAAAATCTCAAAATCATCACAAAATCTCTCACAACATCTCAGAATCACCCCACAACATCTTAGAATCATCCTGCAACATCTCAAAATCATCTCAAAACATCTTGGAAACATAACACGGTATCAAATAACATCCAAAATCCTAAATTCCTCTATTAATTGAATGATACAACATTATTTAATTAATTCACTTTTTCATCATTTCGGATAGATTAAATAAATTCCATTTATTTAATAAAGTCCTAAAACCCAAATTCTGCTATTAATTAAATAAAACAACATTATTTAATTAATTCACATTTCTATCATTTCGACCAATTAAATAAATTACATTTATTTAAAGAAGTCCTAATCCCACTTTATTTCATCCTAATTGATTAAATAATTCCAATTATTTAATTACATCACTAAAACACCTTATTCCCCTAAGTTAATTAAATTATTAAATCATAATAATTTAATTACGACACTTTGCCTCCAAAATTTGAATAATTAAATCAAACTATTCAAATCATTTATCAAAAATCAAATCAAACTAATGCAACTTTGTTTGCAAAAGTCAAACTTGATTTACATGTTCAACTCCAAAAAGGAATTAATTAATTAAATCAATGAATTCATATTTCTCACCCACTTTCTGATTGAACAAATTATGATTGTTGACTGAGCAATCTAATTTGTTGACTAATCAATCTATTTGCTAACTAATCAATCTATTTCCTAACTAAGCCACCTAAATCCTAACTGATCAATCTAATTCCTGACTAGCCAATCTATTCCTCAATCACACAAACTGTGCAATCTACTTTGCACAATCTTTTCATGTCTAAATCCTATCAACACCTTTCGATCGTTGATCTTGATCCAACATTGTTGAATCTTGATCATCCATTTCAAATCCCATTTTCTATATAACAAACCTCTTTCCTCACAAAAAAATATTGGAGAATCAACATACCTTATGAAATGAAGTACTATCGAGATCACCATTGATAGAGCTTCAACCTTTCTTCGATCAACCAACACGCATCATTCATCAAAGCTTTGCACAAAAACTATGGAGGCTTCGCAGTCATAAGAACAATCCAACATCAGGCGAATACACTCCAATACAAGATGGTAACACTCTACTTTCATTTAGATTCAGTTTGGTAATCATAGATTTCCTAATGTGTTTTCAATAACTTAGTTTCACTTCGTATGTGTAGGATTAGATCTTAGATTTATGTGTTTGATCTTAGCTTAGATCCTAATTTCAATCGTATTTAATCTTGTTTGCATCTATGTTTTTTTCCTCACGCATTTTGGCACACTCGGTGGGACCCTTGTCCCATACACTAATGCTTCTATGATCCATTTTTGAAGTTGTAGGTCCTGAAAGCGCATTTGAAGAAGTTTTCATGCACTATCCCAGAAAATTTCATAATTTCCTGTCAAGAAAACCATGCACTTGACTATGAAAACTGAGCATTTTTCTCAAGAACTATGCACTTGGCAGTGATTCTATGCATTTTCTTTTATTTCCTTGCATTTGACTTATGACAGGGGTGCACTTGCTCTGAAATTTGAGCATTTGATTATGACAGGTGTGCATTTGATTGTGATTTCTGAGCACTTGCTCTAACAGACCAGTGCATGGAATTTGCATTTTTGTAATTTATTTTTTGCTAACCTATGCCTTTTTTTGAATGCATAACAGGTGCTAGCATATTTGTATGCAAGATTGAAAGACATTAACTTGTTTTCTGTAGGGAAGATGAATGGTCGAAGCACTCCAGATCTACAAAAAAATTTTATTAAAGTTAGGAATGTTTATTTTGGTGCATGAAAAGAACAAAACAAACTTTGTTTTAGTGCTCTTAAAATGAACCCTTCCACGCTTTCTTAAAATAGGAATTGTCATTGGGTGCTTTAAAAAGAACAAGAAAAATGCACACTTTATTTTTGTGTTACTAAAAATTGAACCATTTCAAGCTTATTTAAATTAGGAACTCTTATTTGGTGCTTTAAAAAGAACAACACAAATGAACCTTTCATTTTGGTGCTCTTAAAAATGAACCATTTCAAGTTTTTCTAAGTTAGGAATTGTCAATTTGGTGCATAAAAAGAACAAAACATTTCAATTAAGGTGCTCTAAAAATGAACTCTTTCCAAGTTTTCATAATTAGGAACTTTGGTTTTGGTGCATAAAAAGAACGCAAAACAATTTCCATTTTTTTGACTCACGGTCATTTTGCTTTTGTTGACCAAGTTAGAACCAGAACTGATTTCTTAGGAACACTCATATTTGAGCTTAAAAATGAACAAAATATTCTTTATGTCTTGCACCATTGCTATCTTAAGTGACTAATATCCGGAATACTTCATATTGGTGTAATTAAAAATAACAAGTTTATTTTATTCACATATTTTTGGGGATAACATCGCTCAAGGTGTTTAAAAAGAATCAAACTGCTATGAAGTGTTTGTTGTACATTCAGTGTTTGGCAAGCTAGATGGTTGTCTTCTCCCCTTGCACCTTTTGGCGATCTTGGGTGAGCGAAAACATCTTGAGCTTCGCACCTTTCTTTTCAAGCATACCTTTTTAGAGGGCCTACCTATTGAGAAAAATCCCATGTTGGAGAACTCATAGGCAACCCAAGCGGTACTTTCATTCTAGACCGTTGTATAAATCTTTTGTGGGTGTGAGGAAAATTCATCAACCCACCAGGTGCTACTAGCCTATGCCGACATATTCTCCCTCAGTATCCTTATGATGTGTGAAAACCCATAAGGGCTGAGAGGTTATTAATTGAACAAAATGCCACATGTATAGGGGCCCAAAAATAATATCCCCATAACATTACTAAGAGCCAATTTGTTTTAGAATCCATCCTATTATCCAAAAAAAATTCTTTGAAAGTGGTGCATCAGAATTTACTTTTGAGAAGTTACTTGCCATGTTTGACTATAGGCCCATGCCATAAGTTACATGTAAAATTATTCCTTCGAGGCATGAGGCAGGCCTACCTAAAAGAATGGTTTCTATCCACTAGGGTTGTAAATGCTTGTTTATGTTAAACTTGCCAAATACATTCAAAACAATTTGAAATCAAACTCTATGCTTGATCTAAAAAGAACACATCCAAACAAACATTTAACATGATGGTTGAATCACAAACCCTTTGACTTAGTGTATACTTGTGAAAGAAGCCCTATGTTTGCACTCCTTAAAAGGATTTTTCCTTAAAGGTTTTTGAATATTCTGAATTTTCTTTCAGGTTGCATTGATCAAAGTAAACATTTGGGAACTATGGCTTGGGTGTCGTGATTTCACAACTTGAGCTATAGACATGAAGGTCACACAATTCCATGCTTTTTGAGTCAGTCCAAGTGTTGTTGTATCACTTGGCATACTCCAAACACAGAGAAGTAGAGAGAAAACCAGCTTTACACTTACAAAAAAAAAAAAATCCAAGAAAAGATTGTTCAAAACTAGAAACAAAACACACATAATCCACATTGGCACAAAATTCCAATGCAAGTTATCACAGTTTTTGAGCAGTTGCCAAACATTTCATTGTATTTGCACAAAATTTTAGTACAGTTGCCACAGTTTCTAAGTAGTAGCTAAAATTCCATTGCATTTTCTCTCTATCCTGGAAAAGCTACTGATGAAAATTAGTCACATTTGACAGAAACTAAGCACTTGTTGCGAGAACCGCACACTTGCTTTTATTCCCTTGCATTTGCTTCTGAGAAACTGGCACACTTGCTACTAAGATGCTTTCATTTTCTAAAAGATACTCGCTTTTGCCTGAGAAAACATTGCATTTGACATAAACAAACAAACGGTTGCACTTGCCATTCCAGCTCACACTTGCTTTTCTGAAACCTGAGCACTTGACACACTTTTGGCCACACTTGATAAATCTAGCCACTTTTGCTCACAGTCTTGTGCATTTTTCTTGGAAACCAATACTATTGCTTTATCCTGCTGACACTTGGGGAAAAAAACCGAAATAGCTTATAGGATCATTGTTAGAATGAAAAGATTGGAAAACCAGATAAGTCACATAGTCCCTCATCCATTATTTCCATCCTACTTGTTAGAAATCAAAATCAAACAAGCCATTGGGATCATTCCTTCACTCAGATGTCTATGATATCAATAGTTACTTGGAACTTGCAGATAGTTCAAGTAAGCTTTCCCATAACATATCCTCTAGACAAGGAAGTGAAATATCAACCCTAGTTCTTCAACATTTTGATTTCTAAAAAGTAGCACCATTCCAAAATAACACTCAAACCTTAGGGTCTTGAGCTTTATAGAAACCATCTCAAAACACCATTACACCTTATGACCATCTGGCGACCAACTGCTCCAGTTCAACAATGGAACCTTGTAGCATTGATCCTTCAACCTAGTCTCACATACATTGAAGGTGAACAAATTGACATCATAATTAGTTTGAGAACCTTCATATTTGAGAAAAACTAAACACCCCGCCAATTTCTCATTGCATCAATCACCTTAGATGAAGAGGAAGAGAAAGAAGACATAGCAACTGAAAGACCTATGTTACCACCACCTGTGTGGCAATAGATATACATCCCTCATGCTTTTTGGCAAGCAAAAGATCCTTAGGTCAAAAAAGAGCAAGATCCTTAAGAGGAAATCTATACTCTGGCTCTCAAAGAATTCCCTACAAAAAGGTTTGCCAAAGGGTTCATCCAGAGAAGATATCACACCCGCCAGAACCGACAAAATTTTTTCTATCTACACTTTATATTAGTAGGCCAAGTTTTTCCTCAATAGGAGTCACAAAATAGTCACAAGAGCTTGGCAGTTGTTTATCACAACTACAAGATCACAACACAGGAAGAAAATGGAAGAAAGCAAGAAAAACACCAGCATCCCACCAACACAACACCACAAATGACAGAAGGGACCCATGAGGGATATAAACCAAGTGACCTTATGCTAGGGTATTGAGTATCAAAACATTCCCAAAACATGTCGATCTATTACCCAAATTTCTCTTATCAAGGGTCACAACATCAAATAGGGCAACAACATCAAGGGTTTCAAAATCACCATCAAGGAATAAATCCAAAACATCAAATCACCCTAAATAAAATTGAGAGAGATCTTGAGGAAATTAAACGAAATCAAAATATGATGTATCGCTAATGCCATGTGCAAGGTCGAAACATTACATATCCACAAAAAATGGACATCATTCCACAAACACCTCAATATCCACAAAACAACACTTCCAATATCCACAGTATCAAGAAGCTCTACAACACCAAGGTGTACCTCAAGTGCAATATCAAAATGTACCTCAATTGTAGTATCAAGAAGTTTTGCAACACCAAGGTGTACCTCAAGTGCAATATCGAAATGTACCTCAAACACAGTATCAAGGAGTTCTACAAAATCAAGAGAAAAACAATCAAGAAAAGCCACAGAGGAAAAATTTCCAACCAAAAAGGAAATTCACCCCTTTGGGAGAAACTTTAGAGGTAATCATGCATGAATTAGTAAAATAGGAACTTATCAAAATCAACAATAGTCCAACTTATGGTGAACCAAACTTTAAACTTCCTTGGTATAACAAGTACGAACAATGTGAGTTCCACAAAATCAAGGGTCACCTAATGAACAGATGTGCTACACTCAAACATTTCATCCAATATCTTATTGATTGAGGAGAAATAGCTATTAAAGTTCAAGGGCCATCTACCAATGACAATATTGATAATGTCTCAAACTCAAATGTTGAAAACAATGATCAAGAGCTATCTATCACTGATCACATCAACAATATCTCTACATCATCTAGTGAAAAAGAGGACATAAATTAAGAAGCTAATCCCAAGCATGATCAAAGTCCATCACCCAAGTCTAGCAATGATCCAGTCCAAGATATATTGACATCCTCCAACCTCATGGCAGTACATATTGATGATCAAGAGACTCTTAATCCCACACTTATACCCAATGCAGAAAATCTAAGCCAAGAGCTATCACCCAAATACCCACATTTTGAGGAAATCCAAGGATCCTTAACAAGCAATCCCTTTTTTGAAATTGATCCATGTCAAGAGCTTAAACCAAAGCATATCAAAGACAATTCCACACAAATTCAAGATCAAGAATATCTATCATCAAAATACTACAATGAATTGGAAGATATCTTCCAGGACATCCAAGGTTTTCCAAAAGAAGAACACACCCATATGCCAAGCACACATACATCTACCCATGAGATGCTTACTCCTAATGAACATGTAGATGAACTTCATCCAAAACAAGAGTCTCATACTTTTGATATCATTACCAAGGAACAAGAGTCACCTACTCTTAACATCTTTACACACATGATTGAGACATAGCAGAATCCAAAGACATAAAAAATGGATCATGAAGAAGGCTTATACATAAGTTGTGTATCAAAAACATCCCATGTAGACATGTCAAAAATGAATAGTGAGGAAGAATTCTACATAAGTTGTGAATCAGAAACATCTTGTGAAGATGTAAAAAAAATGAATCATGAGGAAAACTTTTATGTGGACAATGAATTATCAACACCTCTTGAAGAAGTATTAAAATATGATATTTCAAAAGATCAAGCCAAAGATATCAATAAAGAAGTTATCCCGCATATGGAGGATTCTACTAGTGAAGAATCTATCACATTTGAAGATCCACAATAGAGCAAAGAAGGATTAGAACCTTGTTTTTAAGGTAAGACATATGGGTATGTGTAAGATCATCATGGAAAAAATAGGCCCTTAAGTGGCAAAAATTTTAGAAAAATCAGAGTTAGGCAACTTGCCATAAAAATTTGAATAAGTTATCTATATTATTTCAAAAATATGTAAGAATAGAATTTGTAGAAAATTGAATGTAGTTTCTAAACTACTAGGTTTATTTAAAAAAAAAAATCTGTTTGGTGAAAATTTGAAATTTCAATGACTTAAATTTTAGGGAAAAATAAGAAGTGCTTGTCTTACCACCCTAACCACAATAAAATGATAATATTTTTTATAAGATTTTAGATATAAGTAGAGGACTCATGTCCCAATCTGATGCATATTTTCTTGTATTTTTTTTCCAAGTAATTAATTAATTATGATTTTTTATTACAACTTTTAAAAAATATAAAAACTTGTATGTCTAACCACCTTAACTTGGTCAAAACTTCATGAAATTCAAAAAAAAATTAATCCTATACTATGCGAAACATAGAATGTGACACATGTTTCGGGTTCAAAAAATGTGATACCATTTGAAAGCTATAGATGTTTTCCAATCAGACTATCAATCAAGACTTTAGTCGTAATTCAAATAGAAAATGAATAATAATTATTTATTAAATTCAAAGTAAAGCATAATTTATATTGGTGGAAAGCTGAGAATCTCCCTTAAAAACCCTTTTTGTTTCATCAATTTTGGGTAAAAAAAAGTCGTCAGCCACATACCCTACACATACTCATCATATCACCACTTTTTGGCCCATCATGATCCTGCACATACCTATATACTATTGCAAATAAATTTTTTCAACGGATTCATTATCAATACAGAGGATTAGGCCTACACGAAAAGGGTATCCTAGAACTAGTGCAGATTATTGGCAGTCCTAAGCATCAAGGTCTTGGTTATTCAGCAAGTAAGGGATCTAAACATATTAGGGATACCCCTATAATACTAGGGGCAATTTTATCTAATGCAAGCATCAACATAGAAGGCATGAAGGGTCCTTATGATGAAATTGATACTAATGCTACAACTAGCCATGTCATGAATCATCATCCACACATATTTCAACCCTCTGATTGGGACCAACAACGAGAGAAAAAGCTATACCCAAGAACAAAACAAGTCATTGAAGCAAAAGAATCAACAAAATAAAATGGACAAAGAAGATTTAACTGGATACAAAACAAAAAGAAAGAAAATCATCCCTATCAAACTCCATTAGTCAAAGAAACTATGGGGAAAAATCAAAAAGGGAATTTCATCCATCAAAATAGTCCAACAATGCAAAAAAAGGCTACAAGAGTGACTTACAAGGTATATCAAGACATTGGTCCCAATCGAATCTCCATATCTACCCATTGTTGCTCATCATCCCAAGTTTGGAAAATAAAAGGTTCCAAACAATCAGCCAATCCATCTGAATATCATATCCCTCAATATATTTCACCATCCACGATATCCAAATCTCACATTGACCATGTGTTGGCAACTCTTTATCATAAGGATTCTAAGGGAACTCTCTCGCGATGTGTGCATCAAGGTAAGGTTAACTCCGGTATCAACAACGAAGATAAGAATTATCAAGGGTTACATTCAAGTGTTCATATCATAGTAGAAAAAATCATCCAAGCAAGATATTGTTGGCACGTCATGACATCACTAACAACCATATCAACACCAGCAGTGTCTCCATCAACACCACCAGGTGGTTGAACATGAGAAAAAATTTGTCACCATGATGAAAACCTGGTAAACAGGTGTCTTGTGTGACATCACAAATCAATAGAAAAAAATTACGAAAATAGTCAAGAGAAAAATCGTCCTCCAGTGAAAACCACTATGGTGGCACTTTGGACAAGTACCATGGTGAAAACCTAGAAAAAAAGCTTCATGTGTAGAATCGAGCATCTACGTGCACCATTTCAGGTGGAAGCATCTCAGCATATCCATAATAAATCCCATCCATTTTTATCCAAAATCCACCTTACCTTGATCTTGACAAATGTTTGGTGAACACTTTACACTTGCTTATGGAAAACATATTGTCATGGGTCACTATCATTGACCCTATCCTATCTAGCATAATCTGAGGCATGAGGCATTGTCCAAAGGGGCATACTTTATCCAAACATATTATCCTATCACAAGCTAATCCATCACCTACATTGCTAGACACTAGGGGCCAAGTACTTACATCTTGCTTCAGAATAAATCTTGATCTATGTCTTTTAGCTCACGTTGCGATCTAGGCATTGTCCCAATAACAAGGTGTACCACCAACACACTATCAAGGTAACCTTTGAAATAGTTCATCCCAACAACAAGGTGTACCACCAACACACTACCAAGGTAACCTTCAAAGATACCAACATCATGGATTATTCCTTCACTCGAAAATTCTAAGATACCAACAATTGTTTGAACCCCACAGCTAGTTCAAGTAAGCTTTTCTGCAACATATCCTCTAGAAAAAAGGTGAAATATCAATCCATGTTTTAAGTATCTTATACCCTAGGCAAGAGGGTAAAAACCCACCAACAACAAGGTATCCCACCAATGCACTATCAGGGTAGCCTTCAAAATAGTTCGTCCCATCAACAAGGTGTCCTGCCAATGCAATATCAGGATAGCCTTCAAAACAGTTCATCCCAACAACAAGGTATACCACCAATGCACTACCAAGGTAACCTTCACTCAAAAATTCTAAGATATCAACAATTGCTTGAACCCCACAGCTAGTTTAAGTAAGCTTTTTTGCAACATATCCTCTAGAAAATAAAGTGAAACATCAATCCAAGTTGTCAACATCTTACACCCCAGGCAAAAGGGTAAAAATCCAAAAAAAATAGAAAAAAGATAAAATACAAAAAAATAAAAAAAAGTAAGAAAAATAGTAAAGAGAAATAAAATGTTCTTTGAGTGAAAACCACTTTGGGGTGCTCCTAGAATAGGTACCATAGTGAAAACTTGGAAAACAGGTGCTATGTTTGAATAAAGCTTGCATCATTATCTATCAGTACTATCCACGACATCCACCATCCATTTCATAATAAAACATGTATCTAACCATGGCTTGTCACTGATTAAGGAAAGCCATTTTGTCTCCAACTTGGGGCAACTTCCTGAAGCTAGTCATGGGTTAGATCTTTTAGTATCCTGTCATGGTCATAAAACAAAAAAGATCACAAACATATGAAAGTATAAAAAATAAAACAACATCGTTGGGTTATTCCTTCACTCAATTAGTCTAAGATATCAACATTTGCTTGAACCCAACAACTAGTTCAAGTAGATTTCCCGCAACATATCCTTTAGAGACAGAAGTGGAATATCAATCTAGATTATCAATGTTGTTTAACCAAAAATAGTTTATGCTTTAAGTCAAATGGTCGAACTACGTGGTCTTTGCATGTACAATGTAGGCAAAGCTTAACAACCCCTGAGACCCTAGGTCAATCCCCTTATGTTTCCAACATGATTTGTTTTCAACTTAGTCAAAAATTCAAAATCCAAAAAAAATAAAAAACATCAAAAAAACAAAAAAATCAAAAACATCAAAAAACAACAAAATCAAAAAACATCAAAAACATCGAAAACAACAAAAACATTGGAAAACAACAAAGATCAAAAACATGCAAAAATAATCAAAAACAAAAACAACATCGTTGGGTTATTCCTTCACTCAAATAGTCTAAGATATCAACATTTGCTTGGACCCTACAACTAGTTCAAGTGAATTTCCCACAACATATCCTCTAGACACACAAGTGGAATATCAATCCAGATTATCAATGTTGTTTATCCAAAAATAGTTTATGCTTTGAGTCAAATGGCTGAACTACGTGGTCTCTACGTGTACAATGTAGGAAAGACTTAACAACCCTCGAGACCCTAGGTCAGTCCCCTTAGGTTTCCAACATGCTTTATTTTCAACTTAGTCAAAAATTCAAAATCCAAAAAAAAAACAAAAACATCTATAAAATATAAAATCCAAAAAACATTCACAAAACAGAAAAGGTCAAAAACACTCAAACCAAGTGAACCACGAGCCTCTGTGTGTACATCGTAGGCAAGGCTTATCTTTGATGAGCCCTTAAGGCGCTAGGTTAGTCCCCTGAAAACAACAAAAACAACATCATAAAACTTAGAAAATAAAAAATATCTATCTCGTCATCAAAATCCACAATAAACTATTCATCTATAATAAACAAATCATCACACTCACCTTTTGACAAAACAAACAAACAACACAACAAACATCAAAAGCTAGGACTTTCAAGCAAACAATTGCAAAGTTATGACTATAAACAGACAGAAACAAAGCCAAAGTATCAACTACCTATCTTTTTGACAAGTCCCAACAACATCCTGAGATATGCCTTAACGGATCCGTTCCTACAATAGACATGATCAACACTGGATAATAGCCCCACCCCAAACAGATAATGGCAAGTGATACTGCAACTTTGTCTTTTAGATCTTTTTTATAGTCTTATTTTTGTGATTTACATTATTGACTTATTCCCAGGATCTCTCAAGGATGTCCATAAGGATTTAGAGAAGAAGGAATGGGGGAAATTGAGCATCATTTTGATTTGTTGTTTGTGGATATTTTTGTAAAAATACCATGGCAGATACTTGCTTTATTGAGTGTATGAAAGTTGTGTTGAAACAATTTGTGTAGCAGTTGCATGTTAGGTATTTCATACCTCTCTGTGTAAATGGTCTGAAATTCGTGTAGCAGTTGCATGTTAGGTATTTCATACCTCTCTGTGTAAATGGTCTGAAATTTGTGTAGTAGTTGCATGATAGGTATTTCATACCTCTTTGTGTAAATGGTCTAAAAACTTTTAACACAACCCACCTATATATTTTAAATAAATTTTTGTATGTTTGGTATGAACAAAAATACTCTTTGTTTGTAGAGTCAAATTCCACGCAATAGATACAAATTCAGCTTGGTCATTAATACCCTAGCGCATCGTATATATTTGCTACATCAAACAGGATTGTTCAAAACCTGTGAAGCCTCCAAATAGAGGGAAAGCAACTCATCAACTACTAACAACACATTTCTATCTATCATCAAATATTTCTTCTAACATCTATCTTGCATAGCAAAATCATTAGTTCCATATCCATACTGCATCCAAAAATGTCGTCAATACATATCATGATGATAGTAAACCAATAAAAACATCATATATCATGTATAGGGCATACATCCTGTTGAAAATGGAGGTAATTACGTAGCTTTAAAACTTGTAAAACTATTATACTGTAGATCTAAATAAGTATTCTTTGTTACAATTCTTTGTGGATGATTAACTGTTTAGATTTATTTTACCATTTGTAGAAATAGACAGAAGTTTGTAGAAGAATAAGACCAAAAGATAGAAGTGACACAACATATACCGTGGAGAAACCATTTCGGGAAAAAAAATCCACCACTAGAATCAATAGTGCTTGTATTATTTAACCTTAGAACAAGATTACAATAATTCTTTATCAATCCTTGCTTGAGATACTTCTTTTTCCTTCAACAATTCTTCTTCACAACCTGCAATAAACTCTAATAAACTCTCTTCAACTTGCTGCAATAAATATAGACAATAATGAGCCTTTTAAACTCCAAAGAGTTTACAATTACAAAGCACAATGCTTATCTCACAAAACCCATGCCTATTCTTTGCAAGTAGAGTTCTATTGTGAAAACAATGTCAAAACAAGTCCTTCATCCATTTGGGTGTCCCAAACTGAAGTCATAACTCAACGTTGATTTCAAAGATATCTTCTAAGCTTATCCTCAAAGTTGGCACCCAAGAATGGGCCCACTTAACTCAGCCTTATAAAATATCTTATCATGCAAAAGTGTCAAATCCAAGATGCCAACTTGGGTGCCCAAGGTGGGTCCAAGTCAATCTCTATCAACTAAAACATATCTCTCCACCATTCATGCAAATACCATGCATGATTGATCATCCCCACTTAACTGAATGTATCACCTGTTATCTGTCATGCAACTCAAGTCATTAGTCATGCATTCCAATTCAACTAAAGTCAACTAGCATTCAACTGAAACTAACTACATGCAACTGAAGATAATTGAACTGAACTGAACTGATATTGAACTAAATTGAACTAAACTGAACTAAACTGAACTCCATTCATGTAAACATCAATCCCTAACTTCTAGGACCTTTACATGCATTACTGAAGTGTTATCTTTTACTCCAAATAGTTAACTTAACTCAAGGTGAGTTCCACCTTCCATGTGGGTGCCCCATGTGCTATTTTGTAGGAGCTCTTCATGGGCATCCCCACATGTTCCTATCATTTAGAATTAATTATAAATGTCAATTTACATGTTCATTTCATTCGAATCCTAGTGTTTGGGGAACACTTTCCAAGGATTTAGGAGATGCATGAAATAATGTTTAGGAGTGCAATTAAATGGAATCCTATTCCCAACATTCTCCCACTTGAAATTATACATTGTAATTATTCTAAACAAGGAATCATTATTATAAATCAAGTACAGGACTCAAGGCCAATGACCCTCTTGCACCAACTAATCAATCCATGCCAACTTCAAATGCAACTTGCAAAATCATGAAGCTCCAAGAAAATGATTAATATTCAAAACCAAGAGAACTTATCTGTAGGAACTGGTTAAATAAGATAATCTACAATATTAATTAAAGTGTCAACTTTCTCAATTAATACCTTCCCACTCTCAACCATTTTTCACACAAAGTGATACTAAACATCAACATGCTTAGTACGAGCATGATACATAGGATTTTTGGCTAAACACATAGCACTCTAACTATCACATTCAAGTTTAACTTGCAATTAAAACCAATACCTTTCCCAAGTCTTTGTATCCAAACTGCCTCTTTGGAGGCATGTGAAACTGCCGAGTGTGTTGAACTCACATCCAACCAAGGTGTAGGATTCTCAGTCTTTACTGTTGAAAAAAAAAATTCTTACAAGTAACCATTACAACATATATCTCTTACCATAAGAGAACTCAAGCCTCACCTATTTCTCCAAGTATCCATGAGGACCTGTAACCAACCAATCCATGCCAAACTCCAAATGCAACATAGCATTATCATGAAGTAATCAAACAAATGATTAATGTACCCAATACTTAAGATAACTACACAAGATCAATGTCAAAGCTCCAATAATGAATTAGGAACATAAACATGACAACATGATCTAACCATCTCCTACTAGGACATCACATGCACCATAACATATATATATCCTGGTCTCAAGAGAACACGCCAAACTCTAAATGCATATCAAGAGTAAACCATGACATAATAGCAACCACTCTAAACCAAGAAAAAATCATATCCCCAATCACATGAAGATAACCTTACCAATGATGCATCCAAGTCATTGCCAACAACTCCCATTGAACCATGGTACGAGCTACACATGGCATCATGACTACCATCCTCCTCATGAAGATCACTCTTTAACATCAAGAAAAGAGTCATCACTAACATTTTTACATGAAATGATCAAAGCATTATTACCATCATCCAAGGATTCCTCTGTAGAAGAATCAAAACTCTTTCTTGTTCTTACAATCCTTCTTCACATGTCCCGGTTTGCCATAGTTCCAACACTTTACCTTACTCTGTCCTTCTAACTTACCCTTCCCTTCCTTGTCTCCCTTAGGTTCTTTTTTCTCAGGCCTACCTTTTACAAACAAGGCATCTTGGATTTCCATTTTAGACTCCCTCCTCATCTCCTCTGATAGGAGAGTAGGAATTATATTGTCCATCTTCAGATCTGCACCACTACCACTGATAGAAACAATTATATTTTCCCAAGATTTTGGTAAAGAACAAAGTAACAATATGCATTTATCTTCATCTTCTAGCTTTACATCTATAGATGCTAACTGACTTAGAATGAAATTAAAATCATTCAAATGATTTGGAAAAGAATCACCATCTTTCATCTTTAAAGAATACAACCTTCTTTTTAGATACAACTTATGAGTAAGACTTTTGGTTTGATAGATATCACCTATTCTCTTCCATAGCTTATATGTAGTAGTTTCTTCTGAAACATTCAAGAGAACAACATCAACAAGACATAATCTTATGGTCCCTCTTTCCTTCTTATCAAGCTTAGCCCAATCCTCATTTGACAACGTTGTAGGTGACTTTGTCTCATTATCAATAGCTAACCACTTATCTCTCTCTTCAAGGAGATCCTCCATTTTTAGTTTCCACATCTCATAATTAGATCCATTGAATCTTTCAATATCTAAATGAGAATTAAAACTCATTGTAACAAACTTATTTTCTAAAATCAACAATAACACAATAGTAAAATCTCCCACTACAACAAAAAAACATTCAAACTTTTAAGAGAAAGGCATCCCAAACTCTACCCAACCTCAACTTTGATACCAAATGTTGAAAATGGAGGTAATTACATAGCTTTAAAACTTGTAAAACTATTATACTGTAGATCTAAATAAGTATTCTTTGTGGATGATTATTTGTTTAGATTCATTTTACCATTTGTAGAAATAGAAAGAAGATTGTAGAAGAATAAGACCAGAAGATAGAAGTGACACAACATATACCGTGGAGAAACCCTTTCAGGAAAAAAATCCACTACCAAAATCAATAGTGCTTGTATTATTTAACCTTAAAACAAGATTACAATAATTCTTTATCAATCCTTGCTTGAGATGCTTCTTTTACCTTCAACAATTCTTCTTCACAAGCTGCAATGAACTATGATAAACTCTCTTCAACTTGCTGCAATAAATAGAAAATAATACAAAGCACAATGCTTATCTCACAAAACCCACGCCTATTCTTTGCAAATAGAGTTCTACCATGAAGAACAATGTCAAATGTTCAAGTCCATCCATTTGGTCGTCCCAAACTGAATTCATAACTCAACGTTGATTTTGAAGATATCTTCTAAGCTTATCCTCAAAGTTGGCGCCCAAGAATGGACCCACTTAACTTAGCCTTATAAAATATCTTATCATGCAAAAGTGTCAACTCCAAGATGCCAACTTGGGTGCCCAAGGTGGGTCCAAGTCAATCTCTGTCAACTAAAACATATCTCTCCACCATTCATGCAAATATCATGCATGATTGATCATCCCCACTTAATTGAATGTATCACCTGTTATCTGTCATGCAACTCAAGTCATTAGTCATGCATTCCAAGTCAACTGAAGTCAACTAGCATTCAACTAAAACTAACTACATGCAACTGAAGATAGTTGAATTGAACTGAACTAAATTGATACTGGACTAAACTAAACTAAACTAAACTCCATGCATGTAAACATCAATCCCTAACTTCTAGTATCTTTACATGCATTACAGAAGTGTTATTTTTTACTCCAAACAGTTAACTTAACTCAAGGTGAGTTCCACCTTCCATGTGGGTGCCCCATGTGCAATTTTGTAGGAGCTCTTCATGGGCATCCCCACATGTTCCTATCATTTATAATTAATTACAAATGTCAATTTACATGTTCATTTCATTCAAATTTAATCTCTTTCTAATCCTAGTGTTTTGGGAACACTTTCCAAGGATTTAGGAGATACATGAAATAATGTTTAGGATTGCAATTAAATGGCATCCTATTCCCAACATTCTAACCATCATATATCAACACCATATAAATATCATATATCACAATGGTATATTGATCATCCATAATAAAACAACATATGATACAAAGTATGATCCATCCATCCATATCATATGCATACATCATCATACATCATCATCCATGATCATCACATAAGCATAAAATGAGGCTGAATCAAAGAAGGTATATCTCATATATATATAATCATCAAAAGAGTGAATGTCATAAGTACATCATCATCGGTGAAACAATTGTGATAGGATAATACAAAATGGTACATATATACGAGACATTTACTGGGCCGATGAATATATATACATAAATCATATCTGCAATATGTCTTTGAACAACAACATAATAAAGATCAAGTACACTGCCCAACAAAAAGGGAAACACTCTATAGACCAGGTTGTAGACCACTATCTGGATCTGGTTTTCTAACAAAATGACTACATGCAATCATTTTAACTCATGATGTTAGGGTTTCACTCTGAACATGTCAAGCAACACAAAACGACACAAAAAATGATGACAAACGACATTTAGGATGACAACAAGCAAATGCTAACAAAGTTTATGTCAAATGCAAGAGTTTATGCCAAGGGCGAGCTTTTAGGACAAATGCATGAAACAAGGGTGAGGTTTTAAGACAAGTGTGAGGTTTTCATGTACAAGAGTTTATAGCAAGTGTGAGCTTCTTTGGCAAGGGTGAGGAAATAGTCAAACAACAATCAAAAGCGAGGTTTTCAGTCAAGGGTGAGCTTTTAGGAAAAATGCATGAAACAAGGGCGAGGTTTTAAGGAAAGTGCAAAATTTTAGAGCAAGTATGAGGTTTTCAGATGCAAGAGTTTATAGAAAGTGCGAGCTTCTTTGGCAAGGGCAAGGAAATAATCAAACAACAATCAAAAGCGAGGTTTTTAGTCAAAGGTGAGCTTTTAGAGCTAGTGCATGAAACAAAGGCGAGGTTTTAAGTCAAGGGCGAGTTTTTAGGTCAAGGGTGAGGGTTTTAAGGTCAAGTGTGAGGTTCTAACTTAGCAAATGCAAGGAAAATAATGCAGATGCTCATAAATCACCAGAACTTTGTTATTGAATCAAGTCACGCAATACAAGAGGAAGTTATATACTAAACTTCTGAGGTCAACGATGCAAATTCTTAGCATAAACTGATAGAATGCCAAAGACAAGAATTAGCATCATAAATCAATTGCCTAGAAACCCTAATTAAACCTCAAGAAACCGCAGGAAACCGACTAGGAAACCCTAATTTTCACTTAGGGAACCTTCCAACTTTCAAATTAGAAGCTCCCAGGAACAATCGAATGAACAACAAAGAACTATGAATTCTAATATTTCATTCTAAACACATTGGAAAATAAAATAGAATCAAGAATTTTGACCTCACACGAAATTTTTGGCCAACTCTCCCTAAATATAAACCTACCATCATTCCCTAATTGCCAAGGCAAGGTGGAGGGAAACCCTTTTTTTTCAAAAAGAAGCTCCCATGAACATCGAATGAACAAAGAACCTATGGATCTAATATTTCATCCTAAACACATTGGAACTAAAATAGAATAGAGTCGTGAGCCTGACCTCAAACACGAAATTTTTGGCCAACCTCTCAAGGGGGAAACATAGAGTCCTACCATCATTCCACTAAATTCCAAGGCATGGTGGAGCATAATTTTTTTTCAAAAAAACTTGATCTTAAAAAAAAATAGAATCTTTGAAACAAAGCAACTGGTACTTTGTATCAAAGAGGGGAAAATGTAGACATGTAAAATTGACCTAAGACCTATCACACACCCTAAATAGCATCAATTAGCATCAAACAACATCTCACAATGTCTCAGAATCATCCTGAAACATCTTGAAATATCTCATAATCATCTTGAAACGTCTCGTAACATCTCAGAATCATCCTAAAACGTCTCGCAACATCTCAAAATATCTCTGAAACATCTCGAAACATCTCAGAATCACCCCACAACATCTCATCACCCCACAACATCTCTCCCACAATGTCTTAGAATCATCTCGCAAAGTCCCAGAACATCTCAAAAACATCACACAATATCAAATAGCATACAAAACCCTAAATTCCTCTATTAATTGAATAATGCAACATTATTTAATTAATTCACTTTTTCATCATTTCTAGTGGATTAAATAAATTCCATTTATTTAATAAAGTCCTGAAAACCCTAATTCTGCTATTAATTAAATAAAACAACATTATTTAATTAATTCACGTTTCTATCATTTCGACCAATTAATCTTGTTTGCATCTATGTTTTTCCCCCTCACACAAAGTGATAGATGAAGTAATGTGGAATTGACTCATGTGGAACGTGAATAAATCATCCTTGAGTTATTTGAAATTGAAAAATATAAGGGTTTTACTATATAGCAATATAGAGGTCAAATGGTTATAATGTGTTATCCGATTAATTGTTAGGGAAGTCTATAAGAAATATTCTCCATTGAGAGTTTAGTTAAGTGTTATACCAAGTTTATATTGATAATTCATTGTGCCTTTATGTCTTGAGTAATCATATGAGGTCATTGTAAAATTATTGTCGTCGGTTGCAAGTGAGAATCATTACTTATCAAGGAAATAATAGTGCCAATATTAATAAAATTAGTGGATGTAAATATTAAAAGGAATGGTAAGGAGTAAAGGTAATTATAATATTAATATATGTGTTATTAAATCATTGTTGTTAGGGATATTTAAAATAAGTACCTTAACATCAGTATGTTGTTGTGTTCATCCATGGTTGATAATTATTAGTGTTTATACACGTATTTATTCAAAAGAAAATTTTGTGGTTGTGCATTGTTTAGTGGTGTAAAATTTTGGGCATGACTTTATGGGATTTTCCTATGGGATATGTGGGGTTTTTTTTTATTATTATGTGTTCCATTCTTCTATTCTTCTTCTCTTATATTCTTCTTCCAATTCTTTAAGTGTTGTTATTGTTTCATAACAATCATAAAATTTATATATTTTAAAACACTTATAATTATCTCCTCAAAGGATTAAGTAGAATTTATTGCATATTTCCTTTCAACAACATAGTCCCAAGTGGCTCACTTTGGATTACACAAGCTAGATACCTAAGCAAGGTGGAATTCATTGTCAAGACATCTATATTTTAATAAAAGTAAAATAAAATTTAAAATAAATTATCGTCTAAATTTATTTTGGCCCAAGTTTGGATTTAAAATGAAATTTGAGGTCTAAAGGAATCTTAGAGACATAAGACAAAATTAAAATGAATTTAATCGTGTTCAAGTCCTTAAGACCCAAGGAAAAGTAATATAACCTTTTAGCCTTTGAGCCTCAAATAAAACTAGTAAATGTTATTTGGATATTTGATATTAGTATTTAACATGATGAACATTCATAGGTCGATAAATAGATTAGTCAAACCCAAGGGTCAATCAAGGAAGGATTTATCTTGGTGTTTAAAATCAACTAAAAAGAGTTTGGTTACCTACTGAACCAAGTAACCCACTAACTAGAAAACTTAACTAGAATTGAGATATTTAAAATTAAACTAGTAAATTCATTATGTATAATTACATTAATTAAGACGCCGATTCAAGTATTTTAATCTAGTTTTTAAAAATAAAAATGTTTAGACATATTTCTAGTAGTCTAGTTGGGGTGTTAGTATAGCCTCATATAGTCCTTGAATTTTATAAAACACAATGATTGCTTGAGGTTCCTGGACTAAGATAGATGTCATCCCATCTCATTGTACTAATTTATTCTTAAGAATATCCTAAACCTATGAATCAAGGAGTTTTGTTTCTTAATAATATTATAGTAGTATTGCACAAGTAAACTTGGAACTTAACCAATCTCCACTTCTTAGGAGCATTAAGGCCCCTAAGATTCCTTGATAAGAACTTCATAACCCCTAAGAACCCCTTCCTTTCTCTCATAAAGTATTTTTCCATGCAGTAGCTTGGGAACCCTCCTTCATTTATCCTTTTGACTTAAGAGTTGTGTAATTTAATTCAATGCATCTCCCATGACTTTCTTCTATATAGGGCCATGTTATTTCAATTTAAACAAAGGAACTTATGAAATGCCATCTTTATCATAAACGTTGACTAGAGATTCACATTCTATAAGGAGAATATCTCCTTCCTTTAGCATCATAAACTAACTTATCAAATTTTGTTTCATCTTGATGCTCAATGCCTTGACTAAAGGGAACTATTTCACTAGTTTTCCATTACTTTTAAAAATCACATTGGCCTTAACTCTTGCTCTCTTCAATATTCTTGTCTTTTGTTTTATTAGCCAAAAGGCCTTACCAACATGTTAGGAAAGGAATATTCAAATACAACTAAAAATGATGTATTTAAGACACATAACAATGGTTCATAAACCCCTCAAAATCTAAATCTCGATTAAAATCCATAGTTGGAGAAGATATGATAACAACATTTGGAAAATTCTAGTTTCAATGCCTCTACACCTTAAGCCTAACATAGATGATATGAAATTTACCTAAAATGCACCAATCAATTTCCAAGATATCTCCAAATCCTTTCTTAATACACTCCAAAATCTATTTATCCTAGAATTCTAGAGGAACTAGACCATACATTTAACCTATAGAACTTGGTGATTCTTAACAAAGCCTCCAAATTTTAGTCTTCAAAAAATTAGGGTAAGATTTACATTTCCAAACTTCTTATACTTGAGGCTCAAAATTTCATCTCTTTTGCTCTTGGAATAAAATGTTGACAACAATAACGATACTCTTAGGTAAGAACTAGATTGATGCCCCCAATTCCCAATCCTCCACCCAAAGTTGAGAAGGATTAGAATTGCTAACCACTTGAAACATACATGTCTTATAATTTCAAATGCACTATGGTTTGAAAAATTCTTTAGTCAATCCTTCCCTTGCTATATTATTTTTTGGAAATTCTTGTTCACCTTGATTTTCAAATGAAAAATTTGATCATTCATCACAACCAATGCACTATTTGATTAAACTTCCAACCTCTTAGAAGGGGAGCAATCCAAAGTAGAATTGTTATCATATAACCTCCTATGGGAGCTACAATCACCTAGCATAATGACATTCACCCCTGTTACTACTACAAAAGTCAATAAAAATTAAGAACATAATTCTCCTCATTTAAAATTTATTGCTTAAACCCTTTACCCAAATTAAAACACCTTCTTTACCTAATTTTAGAAACTGCAAATCCGTATTAAAATCCCAAAGACCTAAATGCTTTCAAGAAATTCCTTAACACCCCCATTCTTCCCTAAGGCCTCCTTTCTTTTTTGCATCAAATTCACACATCGATCAAAATCCTTGTCGGTACCCTAACCTCTACTTATATTGAACTCTTCATCAATTTTCTCTTGTATGTCGACTCACTTACTGATGTTGCATTTTAATATTACTAGCACTTGCACCCGTAGGAGTTGCAAGGAATACACTAATAGAATTATATAGTTACTTGTAAATTCGAAGGTCAGTGACATAACAAGGAAGCTCGAAAAATTCTCCTGATTCTTTATCCTTAAAAAGTCAAAACCCAACCATATATGCGCTGTAAGATGGATCATTATCTACTAATGGTATATTGAGAATCCAAACTGGGGTTCCCCTAGGACACTATGGTTGTCTTGAAAAATAAATTAGAAAACACCTAGGTTCAATGGACATCACTGGAAAGTTTGTTATTGTATCTTCTTTCTGATAATAGATAATTTTAATATTATACATCACTCATAAATTTATTAATATTATTGGTGTATTCATGATTTCTATGCCAATAGATATAACACTTAACTGCTCACAGATTGTGCATATAAAATAATACACATAAACCATAAAAAAAAGGGATCATAAGAGAGAGGCAACAGTCATAAGCCATTATATAAACAATACGGAAATTATATATCTATGCTTTTCAAAATGATTAGAATATATTCAATTTCCTTGATATACAGTTCAAAAACTTTGAACAAAGTATTTGAAATTTAGATCCCAATTTGAAAAAATCTACTTAGATCTATTTATTAGTTTCATCATGTGCTTAAATTCTATAAAATCAATTCTACCATCAATTTTTTTGTCAAATCTTGCAATCATTATTTCACAATTCTCCAAGTCTTACCCTTCTCTCAGTGTTAGGTTGAGCAGGATTTCTTGAAGCTCAGATGGGGTGATAAAACCGTCACCATTTTTATCAAAAACAGAGAATGCTTCTCTTAACTCTCCTCCATGGGACACTTCCTGCATGCTTTCTTTAGATTCAACTTCCTCCCACAGACTCAGACAAAGTTTGCAAAAATCATCACAACTCATATGCTCCTGCAAACCCATCATTATCTGCATATTATCATCACAAAGGTACTGAAGCCCAAGCATGTCCAATAGACCCAGTATGTCCTCTGCACTTACAATGCCATCTTTGTTGCTATCCAAGGTATGAAATATTCTAACAAGGTCATCTCTTTGGATACTAGTCTGGATGTTTGCATTCTTAGAATTGTTTTTGTTCTCATCATTCACAGAAACAAAAGATGGGCACTGACCATTTGGCTTGCAAAAACACAAATAAGAGCACGGTAGAATTACAGTAGGCAATATATGGCTGAGAAGAGAATTCTTTCCAAACATATAGACTTGAAAGAAGCATGAAGATCTACACAATTTTTTATCATATCCAATATCATCTTGAAAAGGATTGAATTGAATGATAACCAAAAGTTCTTGCAACCAAATTCACTAACAAAAAGGCTTGGGAAGTATTTCTGCTTTGAAGAATGGTTGTTAAAGCCATCTACTACTCCTTATAAAGTCTTGATTTATAGTTAGCTAGTTTCCTTGAAGCAGGGTTGAAACACCCAGTTGGGATTTGTGGTATAATTGCTTCAACTCCCACAAGTCCAAATGCAACCCAAATGAGAAAATTTTCTTTATAGTTACATAAAAAGTCAATACATTTGTGACATGACAAAGAAGCAACAAAATTGAAACAAACCCATTAGAAGGACCTTGCATTTCTGGGGATTATATAGTATATACACAAAGACTGACCTCATTGGTCATGAGCTTTTTTATGACAATAACTTATCATCCAATCCACAACCAACAACGGTCATCCTCACCACCCATGTTGCATTAGTAATCAATGATTTCATATACAACGAACAACATATAGTATCTAAATAGTACACAAATAGGTTGGAAATTTTTCTATGGCTCAAATTTTAGCAAAGACTACCTTGATGATAGCACAAACTCACCCATCACATAATGAAAATGATTTTTCATTGTTATTCAGTCAATTTAGAGACCACACTTGGAAATAATTTGTTTGATAAAAATTGTTTGCTATGGAAAGTGAAAAGTTTTATTTCAACTATAATTTAACCACCTTTTAACCAAGAAGTTGGGACCATGCAAAAAGTCTTTGAGAGTGATATGCATAGTCATAAGTATGACAATATTAAGCAAAAGATCATGAAATAATGCAAGGGTAGTGACAGTCCTATGAGAAAGTAAAAGGACAGTCATTAATGACTATGATATAGACATTAAGGATTATGATTTAGGATTCTAAATGAGTCCTTGATAGTCTCATATAAAGGACAATATTTTCATAGTAGGACAATCCTTAGGACATTAAGGATTGTGATTTAGGATTCTAAATGAGTCCTTGATAGTCTCATATACAAGACAATATTTTCATAGTAGGACAATCCTTAGGACTGTTGAAGAAAGGAAACAGGGAGTATGTGGATGGAGGAGTACATGAGATGAAGGCTTCATAGGACATGACAGTGCTCTATAACAATACTTTCAAGGGTTTGAATGATAATTTAGCAAGATAGTTAAGAAGGTTTAAAGGGCAGTCCACATAAAGAGGCAACTATCAACAAACACAAGTCACCAAGTTCAAAGCCCTAACCATGCAAAAGTATAGTGATAGGTTTATGAAAGTTTATAGCTACGAAGGGATATGCATTAATTTTTTGTTTCCAATACCAAGAAATGCTTCGAGATATGTTATAGAAGATAGTCACACATGCTACTTGTATACATAATCCTAGATCAGGATAGTCTTGACTCTTAATGACTGTAATGTCAATGAGGAACAGTGCCATAAATATTAGAAGACAAGGGTTTTTAGGTCACAGTGGCATGAGCAGTTAACATGGACAACCAAATAAAAAAAAGAAAAGGGGAGAGTCACAAAGATAGTAGCCATAGTCACTATGATTTCTGAGTGAATTACTATGATAAAGATATTATGATTGTGATCAAGGACTATATTATGACCTCCTTGATAGTCCTAATGATTGTATAGTGATCTTGTTCGCAGTCCCAATGTTTGTGATCATAGACTGTGATCTTTTAACATTATGATTTATGAAATGAAGACCCTAGCAACAATTCAAGACAATGACAAAAGACTATGAGTCCTTGATTGTGGGTTATGATTGTGGAATAATTATAGTCACCTCATGATAGTGATTTACAAGGTGACACTGACCTTGTTGTGGTTAATGACTATGATGAAGATTAAAGAATAGCTCATCTTGACACTTATGTTTGATACAAAAGAGCAATACCCTATGTTGCTTGTTCAGGTTTAGCAAAAAAAATTGAGGTTTGGTAGAGCTAGGGTAGTTACAATATCTAATCTGCTCAAAATATTGTAACTAGTTCTATTATCAATTCTCCCTAATATGAACTTTACATTAATACTTATTGTTAAAAATGAGAATCGAAGAGGTGGATTTACTTGGCAAACCAACAATGATCGAGGATTTTGTACATAAGAGTATAGAAGTTTTGACAGAACCGTGCTAAGAAAATCATATTTTATTAATATGAGATCTATTTAGTGATTGTGTACCCTTTCAACTAAAAATAAGAGTCATGTCCTGTAGTTTGCAATGTAAGAATGATTGAGGTAGATGTTTCGCACATCAAGAATGGCATAGGGAGATGTTTGAGTAAAGCAATCAAATAGAAAAGGAGGTGAACTGAAAACCATGTCTTAAATTGTTTAGAGAACTATGAAAAAATAAAGTAGACCTTTCTTACCATGTCATGGTAACCTTTAACTTCTGTATGAGGAAGAAACCATAGTATACTTAGGCTTATATTAGAATATCGAATTATATTAGTTTGAAGAATAATGGTATATATTATGAAAATTGCCATAGCACCCATGTCCTCCTGAAAGTTTTCCAAAATAAGCTTTTATAGCAAAGAGAATCTATTTAGCAATGCACTTTTTTAAACTAAAGGACTGAACGCCGTCAATTAGAGAAAAATAGGGTATGAAACAAAATATTAATCCATTATGTTTTAACACACTATTGAACAAAATATTAATCCATTATGTTTTAACACACTATTGAACAAAATATTAATCCATTATGTTTTGACACACACACACGTCTGTTCTAGGTTGGTTGGTTGGTAACTATGACTTTCTTAATTTTTTATGGTGGAAATACTTAAATGCTCGGTCTCTGTCAACTACCTTTTTCCATGTTTTCTTCACCCGCTTTCCAATGGTAGCCTCCTAAATCAACTTTGAACGATTTGATTACCTAATTATTTGCCTCACGCTTGCGCCTTTTTGGATTTTAACTAACTATTCCACTGTCGCTTAACCCTAAATTTGGCTGTTGAATCTACCTACCTCTCAAGCCACTCTTTTTTGGGCGATTAGCTATTCAAAATTGTCTTTTTTATGATTTTTGTTGGTCCTATAAAATATATTTATTTAAAATATATACTATTTTATGCCATAAAAATGGCATAATATGACCATCAAATTTAAGTACTAGAGTAACTAATTTTTTAATATTTTATAAAATTTAGAGATTTTTTTAAAATATCTCAAGAATAAAATTATTTTTATACAAATCTAAGTTAGATAAATGCAAATAACTTATAATTAAATTTAATGAGTTTTACTGGCCTAAATTTATGTACTTTCCCCTCAATAAGCATGTTTTCTTGAATTCTTATTTGAGTTTAGAGACATTTCTTATGTCAGACATTTGCTTCTGTTGTTAATTGTAAAATGATTTGCAGACCTTAAAAAGCTAGTTGCCATGATAGTTTGACTTGGATTTTTTTATGGGTATACAAAGGAATAAGCAAACCTTCTTTTTGGGTTTAAAAGAAAAACATTAATTTTTATACTAGTTGAACTTTGTTAAAATTGAAGGGTTTAAAGCTTGAAAACTTGAATTTGTATACCTAATTGTGTTGATAAGTAGAATTGTTGTTCTAGGTTCACTGATGGTCAGGAAATTGCAAGTTTTCTCTCTTCGTGTGGAATCCTAGACCAGTCTTGGAATGAGATACATAATGTTTACACTAAAAATAATGGTACTTTTCTTCTAAAGAGAAATGAAGGTGTACTGTATGTGACTTTCTCTTCACATTTTATGGAAGTCAGAGATGGCAGAGATGAAGTGCAATATCCAAAATGCAGAAACAGTTTTCCATCCCAGCCTCAAGGGTGATGATGGTTAGCCAACCCTTGTTCATAAAGGGGATTTCAATCGTTTTTGGTATATATGGAGAATACAGATCTCAAATCCCAGGTAAACAAACCCTTAACTCCATCTTATAAAGTAGTTGTGCAATATAGAATCATTGTTATTCCATTCCCCCGATAATTCTCATATACCCAACCATAGTTAGCTTGTGCAGTTGTGTTATAGTTGGGGTCATTGGTTTATGGGGTATATGAATAATCAGACTGAAACCTAATGTATTTTTGTGTTTTGGCTACCTATATTACTTCACACATAATCATATACATTATCTCCAACTATTTAAAATTTGATAGTTTTACTTTACTTGAAATGCAGATAAAGACTCTTTACTAAGAATCCTTTGTTATACTTTGTCAAATTGTTTGAAACTCATCTAAATTGTAGGAACCATCGAAAACTTATTGACCTTATCCTTATTAGTACTTCAAGACAATGCGGTAGTCACCAATGACGATTGATGTTACTTTCTTGTATTGAAGGAATCTGTCGTTATGTAAATTCATGAACTCAAGAAGCAGTAGATGTCACTAGAAAAACCCCAAAAAATTAATCTCAAAAACATATGATATATGTCAAGGGGCTGGAAAATCTGCAGGGTAAGTAATAGATTGGTGTAAATGTTAACGGTGAAGAACTTTGATAATGTTACATATAACTGAAAATCATTTAAGATTTAAGCCTTGGAAAGCTTAAAAATACTTGTGCATTGCAGTAGTACATTATTTTTGTGAACCATTTCAGTAGTTCCATCACTTCTATGTTGTTGCACTATTATGTGTGAAAGAATATCAAGTAGTAAATTACTTTTCGTGGTTCAGTCAATAAGAGTTTACAATAGATCCCTGAGCTTTTTGGCCCACTTTTTTGCTTTTCTAATGATTGGGTAAGCAATCCCAAAAAATCAAGTCTTAGATCTTAGTAATGATCTAACTTTACCACTCACTCACATGCCTGAAAAATAGTAAACAACATAAAAAATGACTTGTTCACCAATTATTTAGTGCCATTAGTGAAAGAACGCATTTTTCCTCATTTGGTATAGATCTTAGTTTGTAAATAAAAAATAATGATATTTATTTGTTTATTCCATCAGCTGCAAGGTTTACAGGGAAAAGTCATTATATTTGTGGCCCATTCCATGGGAGGTGCAGTTGCAACCCTAGTCGCTCTTTGGTTTCTGGAAAAGAGGATGAAAAACACCTCTCCTTTTTGCATTACGTTTGGCTCTCCTTTAGTAGGAGATGCCAAACTCCAGAAGGTGATTGCTTGTCAAGGTTGGTCTGGAATATTTTTTCATGTGGTATCTCAACATGATATTGTTCCTCAGATGCTCCTTACCCCATTTGAATTAATTGCTCGGCCTTTGAATTCACTTTTGCCTCACTGGAGGAGCATAATGGGCATTGACTCTATTTCTGGATCAGATCTTTTGATTCAAGAAGCTTCCAAGGCACTTCTTAAAAATGTCTTGGACTGCACAAATTCTCCTAGAAGTGCTTATATATACTCTAGTACTTATATGTTTTGTTCAATGACCGGTGCAGCTTGTATTGATGACTTTGAAGCTATCCTATAACAGTGTTTTTAATTTGTTGTGTTTTTTGTCCTGTGAATTGTTAACCTATGTTTTACCTCTGTTTTTCAAATATAAATCAAGAAAGTGTTCTTGTTGGTATTTGTTATTCTTTTATCACTGACTTTTTCTTGTTATCAAATAAAATGTTTTGTTTTCAGTACAAAAACCTCCTGAACAAGTGGCAAATGTTGAGACTCTTTCATATCACAACTACGCTCTTTGCAATTGTCAAGAGGTCACAAAATAGTGATGGTGTAACTCTAGTTGATTTTATTAGTTATATTCTAACAAATTATGCTGGCCAAACACATGCAAGCCAGGCTCCTGAGAGAAACGGTCATATTCTTATATCTTGGGAAAAGCTTGGGCATTTGCATCATCTACTTTTCAAGATGCATCAGGTGCTTGTACCATGTGAGTCCCATGAGAAATATATTTAGGCATTTTCCATTTTCAAGTTATGCATTTTTTTTTGCTAAGACAATCACTTATATCCTTACAGGCTTGGTCCCATGGATAGTGAACCTAAGCAAAGGAGAGCAATAGTACAAAGAAAGCATATTAATCTTACTGAGAGGACTCGACCTGAAGCAGTATGCATTTATGTGCCTAAATACATCATTGTCTTGGTGTTACGAATAGGCATATAGTTTTGTGCAAGATTACATTTCTCAGAGAGCTTTATATTTTTTTCTTACAATCGTGTTGTTCAAAAACCACTTGTAATTTACAGGTAAAAGAGTCAAAGGAAGAGAAATCAGAGACAGACAAGAATATGACAACAACGTTCAATATTTTGTGAAAGCAAAAGAGTGATAGAGTTACAGGCACCAGAATAAAGCCCGGTAATTCAAAGGACTTCTAGGAACTATAGACAGAATGGCTCAAATAAATGTGGTCTCACAGAATGTGAACGGTTGCAGGATATGCACAATTGATTTGGATAGATATGTGAAACATGACAATGAACTGAAATTGTTTGACAAAATCCCTCAAAGAAAAGTTGTTCCACAAATTCTTTGATTTCCAAACTGCATAGTAGTATTTTGGAAAGTGTTTTATAACTTACATCAAATGCAAAGGCACACACAAAGCCATATTCCATATTGTCCAAGTTCCCTCTTTCTTGTGCTTCCATCATTGCTTTCCCCCCAACTATATGCAGATCCAAAATAAAATCCCCGAAGCCCCTTCCCCCCTCGCACCTCAATTTTCATTGTTTTGAGATATTCTCTTACGGTCATGCATGCAAAATGAGGAAGTGTCAACACACCAGGTAAACTTTCCTGCAAGCTGCCAGCTTCTAGCTTACTCCACGTGTGGCATGTATGCAAAACGTGGAGCCATAGACAAGGCACGTGGGTTATTAGTGCATTCGATTTGCAACATCAACTAATATTTCTTTTCCCAGTTCTCATGTCTATGCTTACTTTTAGAGTACATCTTTTTCTGAATTTGTTCACTTACAATGCCTATTCATGGTAGTCTAGATTGAGATCCACAACTTGGCCTTCACATGTAATTAGTATATTTTCTGATTACTTAATTATGTTATGAAACGATAATAATTGATATTCCAAAATGCTCTCACTGATATACAAAAGAAATATAAACTGATGTCAATTTTTGAAATACCATATATGAATGATAAGAAAACATTGAAAACTATTTTTTTTTGAGTAAATAAGGGAATTTCATACATTAACTTGAATAAAACAAAGATAACAAAAGCTTTTCAAAAGTAGATAATCAATATAAATGATCTCTCAATCCTTATGCTTTCTCCATATAATCAATCAACAATTCTTTGCATTAAAGTTAAAACTTTGCCTTCTTCCCCTTCATTCAGTGTGACCTTAAATCCCTTCTTTATGTTGATTCCACCTAGTACAATACCCTCACTATTATGGTGGGGGACTACCACTGTAATCATTTTTTCACCTTTACATACTATCCATATAGATTTGCCTCTCATGTAAACAACATAATTAGATGTATAAAACAAAGCATATATGGAGATTGCACTTGATGGGCTTCTCATGGATAGTGTATGTTGTCCTCTCACAATCTCAGCAACTGCTTGGACGCCCATCACCTCAAAAAACAAATTTGCACCCAATCTAGACAATGTTGTATCCATTGGCATCCCTATTAAAATGATATTCTCTTATGGCAGTCTCTGGAACATTTAAAATATCAACATAAAATAATAAATAATTGATTAATTTTTTTTAAAAAAGAACACATAATTTACAAAACTCACAACTTATAAGTACTAGGTAACATTTTTTTTAACTATCCAAATAAATAAACTTGCGTTGAGAAAAGGTAGTATTACCCTCAGTCCATAAATGCAATTCTGTACCCATGCATATCCATTGTCGGGCACTTCAATTATCAGACTTTTCAATTCTTGCAACTTTTCAAAACCTTCGACACTCTGCAGCTGATGGCATCCCAAAATTTTGAATCGCTCCAGATGACGTTGATGTGCAAGGCTCGGCAACAATTTCAACCCTTCACACTTCTCTGCTGTAAACAGTTGAAGCCCTGTTAGAGAAGATAACCCTGCTATTGTTTCCAATTTGGGACAGTTGCACACGTTAAGAGTATTCAATCTGTCTAGCTGCTTTAAGTCCATTTCATTTAGATCCCACATCCGCTCAACTCTCAGTGATCGAAGACTGGGACAAATCTCTCCACTAATTAGCAACTTTGATATATTTGCTAAACTGTTAAAAACTATGGTTTCAAGGCTGGTCATGCGGCTGCTTGTAGAAGTCTCCAAACTACCTTTGCTCAGATTAAAATTCCCACTGAAGAAGACGCTGTGAACATTGTAAACACGCAATGATCTAAGATTACCAAGTTGTTTAAGTGATTCTAGGAAGGATGTTATATCTATCTTCTCTAAGGATCTACCTATGTGTAATTCTTCCAAATGACTGAACATTCCTATTAAATCTGGAAGCTTTTGCAATGAGGGAGATTCGAAAATCTGCAGCTTTCTCAACTCGAAACTGGCCTGGCATTCACAATCACTCTAAAAAATGAATAAGTTCTCAGTAGTAAACAATCATCGCCAAACAAGTATTCAACTGTTTCCGTTAAGGGAGACTTAATTTCCAGCAAAGAAGAAATACCTGGGCATTGGTCTGCAACTGTTGCTGAAAACTGCTCCACATTTCTTCCACATGGTGAACAGATAAATAATGCAATTTTCGTAGAGGAATCCATGAAGGAAACTCTTTTAACTCGCCAATTTCAAGCCACAGGAGGTCAGTCTCAGCAGAATCATTTGAATTACCTATAAAATAAGTAATTGTGCTTTTGAGGGAAGAATCCTTGAACGAATGGAAACACCTGCCCTTTGTTTCTGCTAGGATTTGTTTAAATCCTTTTCCTTCCTGCATATAAGGATCATGGTTAAATGTGTGGTTGGCTGGAATTATTTTTTATAAAAACACAAATTAAAATGTTTTTTCAAAAGCTTTCTATAATTTCAAAAATTTAAAGAAGAAGCACACCATAGATCTAAGAATTTGTGGTCTCCATAGCCGAGGAGGCCCCAAGCCATCTGCCATTTGTGTTCCCAGATCGCGCATATGATCGTGCATCTCAAATTTGGACAAACCCACTTCAATTAGGCACTTGTCTTCCAGGGTTCGAACTGCAAGTTCAGCGCTCCAACCGGACATATTCCAGAGTGATATAGCAATATGTACACCATTGTTTTTCTTATTAAAAAAACAAGCAATATCTATAAATATCTGTTTCTCCTCTTGGTCCAGACTGTCAAAGCTAATTTTAAGTCTTTGCATTATATCCTTAGGCTGGATTTTCTTAACTTTTTCCAATTGTAACTCCCAATAACGCTCATCCCTACCTTTAAGATGGGCGCCCAAAACTTTGAGTGAGAGGGGCAAACCCCCACAGAATTCCACGAAGCTTTTAACCAATTTTTCAAATGCAATGGGTGGATCCTGTCCAAGGAAAGCATGGCTACAGAAGAGATCTTTAGCATGATCCCAATTCAATTCCTTCATCTTATAACGGATATCTGCACCCGTTAACATACTTTGGTCACGGGTTGTAATAATTACCAGGCAATTAGAGCTGAGCATACCTTCAGGTAACAGGGCATCTAACTGGTCTTGATGATCGATATCATCTAGAACTATAAGAAAATTCGAATGCCTTGCTCTTCCCAGAAAATCCTTCAGCATCCCGATTCCATGGTGCACACTGCTAATAATCTCTAGATCTTTAATTTTTTCATCCTTATCGAAAAGACCTTTCAAGACCTGACTTTGCAAGCAGTGCAATTCGCGATTGGCATGTGATTCTCTCACATCAGAGATAAAACATGATCCATTGTAGCCTGAACGTTTGATGTTGAACAATTCTTTTGCCAGGGTAGTCTTGCCAGACCCCCCAAGTCCATAGATCCCTACTATCCTGACCTTGGCCATAGTTCTGGGTCTCTCGTGCCATTTTGTCTCTGAACAACTACTTTCAAAATCTTGGACCAGTTCAGCAAGTCCGACCGGATATTTCGCAACATCTAACGGTATCCTATTTTTCCTTTCTTGCACCACTTGGAGCACACGAGACACAATTTTTTCACACAAATTGCTTAAGTCCAAAACCAAAAATCTGTTTAGAAAATCATCCTACTAATGTAAAACGAATGTCATGGACCGGAGAAAAAGGGAAAACATGAGGAATCGTAATGGATACAAAACAAATGACAGTAATCTTACTCTTGATTTGAGGAATGGCTAAGTTGATAACCAGATATGTCTGCAGCGGATTCGAGGGCCTTTTTCCATTCATCCAACTTATCAAGATACCTGCCTTTACTTCGATAATCAGAAAATGCCGCAGCATACCGAGACTTCTTGTAACGAAGCCCCCAAGGTTCCACATCGTAGAACACAGGAATAAACAGGGCGTCAGGTTGCTGTTTTAACATAAGAACAAGCTCGTCTAAACACCACCTTGACTCTGCATATCCTTTCGAAAAAATGGCTATTTGAACAATAGATGAGCATATGCCATTGCGAATGGCTAAAGTAATAGAATCTCCCCCTTTAATATCTTCACGGTCTAGAAATGCCCGGAACCCTCTTTCCTGAAGAAGGTGATAGAGTTGTTTAGCAAAAGTGTCCTTGACATCAGGGCCTCGGTGGCTGATGAATGCATCATATAATTTAGGAGATGCAATCGATGAGGAGGAAGAGGAAGCCATGAATGCAAGACTGGAATTGCAAAATGTATGAAACTTTCTGAAGCAGAGTGGGCTGGATTTGATTGAAGGATACAACAATTAGTATTTGTAAAGAAACACGCAAAATTATATTGTGGGGCCAATAGCAAAAGAATTCTGCCCCTTCAATGAATTGTTTCCAGTAGAGAAATGGGACGTGCATAAAAAAATTAAGAAATTCAAACATTTGAATGCATTAATCAGACTGAGATCTAGCTGGTTTCCTGAAATATGGTCACTGTAACAAAGTTCAGTGCTGAAGTCAATGATTAGATTTTGTGAATCTGTACTTTAGGATAATTTGGAAGCAGTCTCTATTCATTTTGAAAAACAAAACATATAGCATACCAGTGAACTTTTTTAGGAAACAGAACAACAAACTGTTTGGAAGGGGCATACCTTTGGAGCATATTTATAGGGAATATTGGCGGTGATCAAAGCAGTTGCCCAGCAGGTGAAGCAGGATAAATCCGATAGTCTGAGCCGCCAACGAGGTGGATAAACATATAGCTGCCAACAAGGGTAAAAATTAGGGTTAAAATGATCCAATTTTTTGCAGAAGAGATAAAGAATTGCATTTATGGGAGGGAAAATCCAGCTCACAATCCAAGTTACCTGAAAACAACTGGCTGTTTGGGAGGTTTCCGTGTTCAGACGTGAGACAAATTTACGGTCGAAACCTCGCACATAATATAGCCCATCGGCTAAAAAATATCCTTGTTGGTACCATATTAAAAGAGGGCAAGTTAGTTGAGACCTTGAATGGAAGAGAGTGTGATGAGAGGGGGAGAGTTGTATGAGAAGTGGAAGCGTGTGATCTGTGGGGCGGTCATCAACAAATCCGTGAAAGGAATGTGAACAACTAACCCACCACTCCCGCCCGGCCAGGGGAAACATGTCCTTTCCTCCACGAGAGAGGGGACCACATACCACTTTACCTCGTAAGTCGTGAGGACTACGTTGCGCTTCCGACACACACGCGTCTGTTCTGGGTTGCTTAGTTGGTAACTACGACTTTCTTAAATTTTCACCGCGGAAAAATTGAAATGCCCGCTCTCCGTCAACCACCTTTTTGCATTTTTTCTTCGCCCGCTTTCCAATTTCAGCCTCGCAAATCAACTTTGAACGATTTGATTACCTAATTATTTGCCTCACGCTTGCGCCTTTTTGGATTTTAACTAACTATTCACTGCCGCTTACCCCTAAATTTGGCAGCCGAATCTACCTCTCAGGCCGCTCTGCTTTTTTACTCCAATTGCTCCAAATCAGATTGAAATAAGATCAAATACCTGGATGATGGAAGTATGTGTAAATAGGAATAGACAAACACAAAAAAAAAAGAAAATGAGTCAAACATATCACAAAAATGCACTAATTGTTAATATGTGATTGTATTCACACATCAAAATAGATGAGAATATGACTATACAAATTTTACCATTACAAATAATACAATTTTTTTTCCATTTTTCTTCTTTCATAAACTATTAAAACCTTACAAGAGTGCTTTTAGATTCAATTGTGTAGGATATGTCGTATTAATGTTTTCAATCACACTCCATGATCTATCATAAAACAAACAAAAAAAAGAAAAAATATTGTTACAACAAAATTTATACAATTAAAAACAAAAAAACACTCACTTATACTAGTATAAATATATTAAATACTTGATCTAAATAATTCCTAAAACTATTTTATCCACTTAAAAATCATTTTATTTACTACGCAGTCACATAACTTTTTTATTTTTATTTAAGAATTATTTTAATTTTAATAATTATTAAAACGATAGGTGTAACCCTATAATGGCAACACGGTGTCTATGGGAGGTTAGCCCAATCTGTCACAAATAAATAAATTAATTAAAAAAAAAAAATTAATAATAGTACATATAAACACAAAAACTCACATTTTAGAAATAAATAATAAATAATAAATATTTAAAAAAAAACAAAAGTCATTTTAATAATGTACATCTTTAATAATGTAATAATAACAATAATATAATATCATAATAATTAATAATAATCTAATAATTAAATACTTCAAATGTATTTTATATAGACTATCTTAAAGATATATATATTAACTATTTTGTTCTTGAAAATTTATTTTCTTTTTTCAAAAATTTAAATATTTAGTCGAATAGACTACATAGTGTGTGGGATTTGAACTTGAAACAAGTCTCACACCTGCAAACCATTGTTGAGTCATCAAAAAAAAAGTTTTAGCTACTGTTTAATGGTAAACCAGCTGTCATTTAATGGTAAAAGTCTCCAAAATATCAGCTGAAAGCTTCCAAAATCTCACTTATCATGTAAAAACCAGATAAATATTAGTTTTCAAACTAGATGGGAACATCCTACCTATTTCCATTTACAATGTTTTTTGTCAATTTGATGACAACATTCTTTTTTCATTTGCATTACTTTATATTTTAAATCTGTATGCAAACATCTCAAAATCAAATAATATTTAATTTTTTTAAGGAAAACATCTATATTAGTCTAAGTTTATTTTGTTCTATTATTTAACAGTTACTATTAATTATTTATTCCAACTACATACAACTAAAATTTGTAACACATCTAAAATTTGTAACACATAACATCCATAGATATCCATACACAAACACATACTCTCTAACATATTTAACATACATATAATTTTCTATCATCTTAAACTAGTATACGTATACGGCGGACGTATCCATCGGTCAAAAAAGGTTTTGCGACGGCGAACGTTCAACATTCCCACCGCCTACTACAAAACAATACAGTCGACGTACGTATATATATATATATATACCTATACAACGAATTTTTGGACGGTGCAACAAAACTTAACCTTTTATTTAACGCAAGCAGAGAGGAAATTCGCTTGTATTCTACGGCGAACAGTCATCCATTTTAGAAATAAAGCTCGTCGGGATCTGGCAGGCAGGGTCCCACCTGGCCGGTGACCCTGTCTTCTCAAAGAGCGACTGCGTGAAATCGACGGAGAGCAAGACGAGCACGTGGCACGATCCCCGACAGTGAGAGATCATGAAGATCATCCGGAAAGCAACGCATGTTAAGTTGTGCCTCGCCACTCCCGGCCCTATACGTCCACGTAACTCACGGAAGTAAGCAAGCGAAATTTGCACCACAACCTCCTGCCCACGTCACCACCTTCACAGATCAAAGTCTTGAGCCGCCCTACGCCGGTCCATATGACCCGGTATGGAGGGTCCACGTCCCCCTCCCTTGTCAATTCTCATTGGTGGAGCCGACCTGCGCGTTGCGGCGCGGCATTACTGCCTCCACTTGTTACCGTTCCCACTTGCCGACCTTTATTACGCAGGTTTTGGTTACTTACCCACGCTACCAGTCTCTTTATTAGTGATAATGAAAGCGACTGTTGCGATAAAAGCAGACGGCAGAAAAAGGCGTCCTTCACGAAAGTAAAAATGCGGCGGCGCATGTGTCCGCAGACATAAATTGTGACGACTGACATGTGTCAACTGGGCTGTGGTGGTGGTCCCTGACGTAGCGGGATGCGAGGGTTTTGCGCTTTGCCGACAGCTCAACATTTTAATTTGTACTTGAGCTTTCCCGTTGCCACGTGGATGGTGTAGATTCACTTTAGTCTAAACACTCCACCGCACTTTCGCAGCTTGTACATGATTGGTTGTCCAGTCAACGTCGTGATTTGTATCCGCTGTCACCGCATACATAAATATTAGTTCACAATAAGTTATTTTATTTGACAAGTGTCAGCGTGTGATTTATTTTTTCAAATATAATGGATAATGATTAATAAATATTAGTTACGTCACTCATTGAGCTTTCCAAGCTCATTTTTACAATCGACGGTTGGAAAGCACGGAGGCTCTCGGCAAGGTTCTCCATCTATGCACAGTCGTTGATCCTTTCACTGGCAAGGTAGCTACGCAATAACTATCTTCCTTCCTCTCCATACGGCAGTTGTGTCCACAAAAATATTTGTGTTTGGCAAGGTAGCTACACAATAACTATCACCACCTTCCTTTATCTCCATACGGGAGTTGTGTACACAAAATATCTGTGTTTAATGTCGCATTAACTCCTTCCAAAATATATGCCCTCTTAATATCTACGTTAGTTTGGTTACCTTGTTTTTTATCAACGACATCAAGAGATATTTGTGCAGAATCGTGAGGTAAGTCGCATTTTTGTTGCCGTTAATGGTTTCCACTCCATTTTTTACTCCTTCCACCGCTAATGCTTTCTGCCCCTTAACTGTGAACATATTGAAGTAGCAAGCAGCAACAGTAGACAACTTCGGGTTTCTTGAAAATTTCCTACGACCTCTACCCATTTTCTTCCATTCGCATCATTGACAGGTCGACACAATTGGCACATAATCTGTAGGTAAGTCACTTCTGGTTTATTGTATTCTTCCTTCCATATTGCAGAAACGATTTGCATTTGCTTCAAATTTTCTAGGGTTTTTCTTTTAAATCGTGCCTACCCTGCCATCGCTAGAATGTCTTTCTCTTATGAACAAAGGATTCTTTTTATTGTGTCAAAAATTGGTCTATGTGCTCTCAATCATAGTGCAGAGCAGAGTGTAGGGTCTGCAGGTAGGTCACATTTATATCTACCTTATGTGCCTTTGACATTTCTGATACTTAGGGCTTTTGAAAACCACAGTTTCCCCCAACCCATTATGATTTAGGATTATATAATGAAAGAATGAAATGGAAACAAAATAAAAATTAATGACGTCCAGGCTGAGTGTTGAGATTTTTTGGGTTAGTTGTAAAGCCCTGCTTCTAGGCTACATTCATGTTGAAAGAATGCAATGGAAACAAAATAAAAATTAATCACGTCCAGGCTAAGTATTGAGATTTTCTGGGTTAGTTGTAAAGCCCTGCTTCTGGGCTACATTCCTGTTGCATGTGTTGTTCTTTTAACCTCTTATTTGATGTACAACCCTGTCATTAGGCTGCGTGCCTGAAACAAATTGTAATGTGAGCTTTGACTATTAATTTCTAGGTCTTATTAAAGTTGCTTGGGTCAATGAAAGTAAAATGAAAAATCTAGATGGTAGCAAACAACCACCAACTCAAGCTACTCAATTTCCTGTAAGTAATAGATAAATTGGTGTTCAATTGAAATAGGAACTTGACTAATCCGTAACAGAATTATTCATGATAATTCATCAACTCTAATCCTCCAACATAAGATGACTAGTCTTTGTCATACATGGGACAAAGAACTGCTTATATAAAGCAATAGCTTCATTACATAGACAATAGGAGGGATTGTCCCTCTATCCATTATTCAAAACATGCATTCTCAAAGTCAGGGTTTGGGATTACTCACCCTCTTATCAGTAGCCTGTTATAAGCATTTTGCAAGTCTTCCAGCTAGACTACATAAGCAATCTGCTTTAGCCATTCTATTGAGTCCACACCAACAATATTACATGATGAATTTTATATAGACTCAAAAGTAGAATTAAGAATTGTATGCTCTGAAACTATCTTAACTAACCCACAGGTTATTGTAATTCCAATACAAAAAAAAATCACTATTATTTTATAGAAATTATTTCTCCTACTAGAACATCCTTTCATTCACACTCTCTTAATTTATGACTGCGCATATCCTGGAAATAGTAGATGAAGTTCAATGGTTGAATCTACATGTGTTATTATTGTAATATTGGCTACAACTATCAATGATTATAATGTCTTTCCAGATGTTATTTATTGTGATGTTGGTTGCAACTATCACCTACTCTTTTCTTATTTTTTCTCTAAATGTTATAATTTTGACTACAACTATCAGTGATTATAATCTGTTACCAGATGTTATTTGTTGTAATGTTGGCTGCAACTATCACCTGAGTTTCGTCACTGTTGGAATCTTGTTCTTATTAACTCATATTGAAGTTTTCAAAACTTATTATGTTTACTTCATATATTTAAGCTATTTAACAGTGCTTCATTATTTAGAGACTGCATTACTACATTTCCAAGGAATGAATTTTGGACATAAACTAGATATCAAATACAGACCTTCTGGCTACAGGTTCATCACAAGAAATTACATTCAACCTCTCCCCAACAAAATATGAGACCTGCTAGAGATGTTCCTACATTTAATATTTTTACACTTGTATCATATGAGGGTTGCTACATATGTTCCTCTATTTTTTCAGTTTGGCAGCTTATGGTATATCATTACTAAATTTGTTTGCAAATACAACTTGCGTCCTGCACCAACTGGTCGTGTATCAATTTTTAGATGTTAGGAATCCTTAACCACAAGAATATTTCTATTTTTTTTGTAAGATGTATTTTGGCATATTAGTGTGTACAACCAAATATATCTTGTACAAATTTAATACATTTATCCTACCATGTTGTAGTATTTTATAGATGGTTTGTGTGGTTTTCTATTTTATACAATTGAAGGATAATTTTAACTGTGCGTGTGAAATTGGAGAATTGCAGTCGAGGAAAGGTGAAGTCTTGTAATTTTCTTTAGATCAATTAGTTGTTGGAGTGAATTGCTTTGCTAATCTTTGGTATTTGTTATTTGGAAGAGTTTTCATGTGAAAATCTACATCTATAAAATATGATCCCAACAAAAATTTTATTTCATTGTCTATACAATGATGTGTGGATCACTATATCCACACCAAGGATCTTATTCTCTAAATTGGCCCTCACATTTCTAAATGAGAACATAACAAATAGCATTATTAGACAGAGGAAATTTTGTTCAAGGACACAAGTTAGTACTATTTAGCTTTTCCTAGCTCTATGAGTTTTGGTAAATTCTTTTTTGAGAACAACACATAAAATATGTCTAATGATAGTGTTGAAATTCAGTAACATACAATGTAAATAGATAGGCATTAGGTCTGATTTGATATTCTGATTACAGATGGGAATGTGTGTTTTTATTTCAGCCTCTAATGTTAGATCCCAAGCTCTACACGTGACATCTTCAACTTTTTAATTGGGAGCAATGAAGTAAATATTTAACCATTAAAGTGAAATTTCTGGAACAAGTACTGAAAATCAGCATATAATTCAGAAATGATCTTAATATTTCTGCCATATATACTTATTGCAATGAATTTGGGTAATTTTATGTAAGGAGACAAGATTCTTTTTAAACAGATCTCAATGGCAACAGATAAGCATGGAGAGTAAAGAAAGTCGTAACTTCTCAACTAGGTTGCTTCTCCGTAAGGTAATAGAAAATCAATTCATGCATCAGTCTGGAAACTACAAATGAAGAGATAATTGAAAATCCTCTTGCCCAAAGGGGAGGCTTGGCTTTTCTTGCTTCATTTCCCTGGCTTCTCCCATATAACATTTTGTGGACCATCCAACAAAAATTCAATATAGGGTCGTAAACAGAAGGCCTAAGAATATTTGTTACAATAAGCTTCCATCTTTCACCCTAAAAAATATAATTCGGATGGGATTTACTATTAAGTGGATTCGAATGGGTAGGAATTAGGTCTGATTTGATAATACTTGAGTACTCCATTATAGTCAAGTAGCTCAGATTAGTTCATATTCTTTCTCCTATGCATCTCCAGGGGTGGAGAAATTGAAATGGAGATGAGTTGTGGGATCATCGGACTAGATGGTAATTAACTAGGAGCTCATTCCTCTTCTCCTGCTTCACAAGTAATTGAATCATCTATTCAATTCTCTCTTTCATGCTTCTTATCTGCTTTTCATTACTACAATAAAAATTATGGTTCCACAACTCTTCGACGTATCAATTACACACCAAGGTGCCATTGCTAGTTGTTATAGGGGAAAGGTTTCAGTAGCCCTCCACATATCAATAACTGTTCATTAATACATGATAATTAAAAGTTCGTTATCATTAATACATGATAATTAAAAGTCCTTAAAATTTTCATATGTACCAATAGTCATTCATTTGTATTGCCAGTAGTTAAAATTTGAATGTTCAATTGGAGGAGTTGTGTAATTTTATTGGTACCCATCACAAACAATTAATGGGGAATTTGTGCATAGATATTTGTCAAAACATTCATTAGAGAAAAATGTATTTGCTCAAATGTGCAATTTTTTGGTGGTTGTAGTGTATGGTTATTGGGATGTCTATGAATAGGTGCCAGACATCACTTCTAAATGACCACATTTTTACCTTTGTGCACATAACGAGTCCTACATTAGTCATAACTATCCAGAAGTTGAAACAATAGCTTTAAGCTCTTAAGTCACATATGAAGAAACTCAAATAAAAAATATGGAAATCTAATGTACCATTTAGGCGCTTAGAGTTTGCGAAGTTAAAGTGGGTGACTGTTGGATCCTTTCCCCTAATTATTTTATTATAATAACAATATTTGTTTACTAAATTATAAGTTAATCATACAATTTTTTATTTAAGTTAAATATCAAGATTAAAAAATTCTTATTGTGATTGTTCATATAATATATTTTTAGATTATTGTTAAAGGATTTTTGGATTCGATTGTGTGAGAATTTTTTTGCATAAACGTTTTGGATCACACTTTGTGATCCATCATCAGGATGAAAGTAAAGAGCAATATGGATTGTGGAAACTTGATATCATTAATATTTTTAAATTTTAATTATTGAAATTTTTATATTGAATATTATGCTTATTCACCATGACAATCTCACACACTCTAACACACATTTACACACAAAATAAAATAAAATAGGTCAATTTCCAAAATTTATTAGTATTTAATCATAGTATAGATGGTTGTTTGTCTACACCGATGAAGAGTGAAGTATATTATTTATAGTATATATAATTAATGAAGGATGTTGATGACATAGAGCTTTATATCAATTTAGAAAAATAAAAAAAGTAGGTTAATAACAAGCACACTTTATGAATTTGTCAATCATAACAAACAAGATATAATAGTAAGTAGTACAATATTTAAATGGTGATGTGACTTCTCATGACTCAAATCACCATGATATTGATAATAATTTTTTGTGAGACTTGAAACACTTGTCATTTTTGTATTGTATTGTAAAAAAGTTTCTTCACATTTTCTTCATGGATACATGATTTAAAATATGAACTCAACTTTTTGAAATAAATTGTACTTTTGTCATTTCTTATTAAAAAACTATACGTGTTTCACTTTGTCAACAATCAAAAAAGTAAAATACATAAAAAAATAACTCTTTTTTTATTGGTTGAGAAGTACTCATAACAATAACTATTTAATTGTTATCCATCAATATAGTTACTCTTCCATGGTCTATGAGATTATGTTAAAAAACTATTTATTTAAATTTTACAATTATGATTACTTTTGGATCACATTTTGTGATTCATTATTAAATTAGAAATTAAATGATAATAGTAAATTGTAAGAATAATTTTATAAGCAATACTTGGGATGTGTAGTAATTCTAAAAAAAAAATTATTATTATTATATAACTTCCTAATAATGCAAATTAGGACGCTAATACATTGATTTATTTTTATTTTTTCACAAAAAAGAAAATTGTATTAAAATAGAGTCTGATATAGTTTATGACAAAATATTTTCAAATAGAAATAGCCATCAATAAATCTAGAAGAGAAAAAACCCAGGGGTTTTTGCACAATTCCATTATCCCCAAGAATCATAAAATTTCATGACTCAACAAAAATCACATTCTCCAAGAACAACAAGCAAGGAGAGTTAAGCCCAAAGATTATAAATAAGTTGAAGGAATTGCCTAGATTTATTTGGAGGTAAAGACCCCCAATTAGTGACATTCCAATTGCAATCAACATTAGAGGCCCATTTAGCCAAGAAATCAACAACATTCCATTCTCCAACAATATGAACATGGAAAGTGGAATCAAAATTTGGGGTGGGATGAAGAATTTATTCAACAAGAGATGTCAACCTCTAGGAAGACTCATGCAACTTCCCTTTGTTCAAAATATAGAATAGGATCATGGAATCTATTTTCCAAATAATCTTCTTCCAACCTAGCTTGTAGGCTTTCTCAAGCACCACAAGAATGGTTGGGGCCTCCATTTGATTATTAGTTCAACACCCCATAGAAGAAGTGAAGAAGAAATTAATAGAATCATCACTATCATATCCAACCCCATCAATTCCAGTACCACTCGGGTTACCCTATGAGGATCCATCAGTATTAATGTTACACCCTGTTGTGTATTTACCTATTACTATTACTATGATGGTTAAAATACTTGAATATGTGAATGTAATTGTAATCTTGTTATAAATATATGTGTTTGTACTTTGCTCATATGTATAATTGGAAATATGATGAGTAAATGATTGATCCAATTTGATGTTGATTCTAACAATGAAATATATATGATGTGAATGATTGTTTTTGTGAGTGTCTAACTACTATTGCAATGTGCTAAGTTGAATATAGGCACATGGATCAATCCTCTAGAAGAGAGGGGAAATATCACTCACGAGAAGAACTTGGTCTAGTAACCCTTAATAAGACCTAACTGAACTTACACACCTCATATTTAGATTGGTCGAGTCAAGTTAATGGTTTCAAGAAATGGTAAGTTACCATAGTCTTGTTTGTACATGAATTAGAAGTTACGGTTTTAGTTATAAACATTCTTGATTTGGGTTAAGTGTTTGAGTTCCTTTTATAAGTGCGAGTTCTTTCTTACGTGTTTTATATTTAATCGATGAGATATATACATAAAATGTACATATATGTGTGTGTATATATACATATTAGTGATAAACTCATACACATGAGTATACACAGATAGACATATCTATGCATGCCCCTAAACGGATTACCCATATGCATGGGAATATTGAATGGACAAAGTGATATATATATGTGTGTGTGTGTATACATACATATATATGTATATGTATATATACACTTCCTCTATATATGTCAATCGATATGATTGCAAATATATGTGTTTGATTATGAGGAAATGATATATATATACGCATGTGTGAATCGACATAATGGAGATGTCTATACGGGTATTTTAATATATGTATATATACACATGCAATATTACTACAAAATATGAAAATATGAGTATATTCATTCAAATACCAAATGATGCATTTAATGAACATATAAGTTGATGAGTATATATATAGACATATTATATTGTGTATATATATATATTATAATATAATATAATATAATGATTTGATAGCACTGATTATTATTTAAAGTGCATAGATGATTATGAGGGAAATAAACATGTCGTGTAAACAAATATATGCAACACTATTATATGAAGACAGGAAGTAAGCCAAGTTAATACTTGTAATAGAATGCAAGACAAAGTCAAACTATATGGAGGCAAAGCTAATCTGAAACGTATAAGTAAACTTTGACTTAGTCTTTAAGCTGAATTGCAACCCAAAACAATACGGTGGATGATGTTTTGGTGACGCCAAACTGTGAATAGTGCAAACCAAATAGAAGTCTAAATCTACAATATGAATTCCAACATATGAAGCAAATTTAATGTAAGAAAGAGTCAAACAAGAAGCTAGCCAAAGTAAGTCGACCTGTGCAAACATTAACCTTGCATTTCTAATTAAGATTCTTGATGTCCATTGAGTGAAGCAACTCATTCCTTATGTTGAAATCTAGCTATGTATGTGTTTCTTGTGCAATGATTTTAGTTGCCACCTTTTCATTGTCTGGCTGAGTCAAACCTTTTGGATTGAGAAGTGTCATCTTTGATAGCTTGTTTGTAGCTTGCAGTTGCTCATAATTTTGTATAAATAGAGGTGCTTTCTACCTCATTTGGAACACATATTTGCACTCTTGTTTATTTTTTTAGTTAATATTATCTGCATTTCTGAGTTAGTGAATTTGAGAGAAGTTTGAGAGAGATTTGGAGAGAGAGCTTTTGAGATTGGAAATGGTAATTGTTGAGTTACAAGCTAATTTTGGGAAAAGGCTAAGCTAGGAATCTAGTTTGTTCAATTGGAGCTTTGCACTTATAGGCATGCTAATTTCTACTTTATCATTCTTTTATGTTTTGAAAATTTTGTGTGTCTTTGAATGCTTTGTTGGAAATATATTTTCATTGTTAATCATGAATTATTTTTGTCTTCCTAATATAGGAAGGGATTCATAATGAATCTTTTTTAAAGGAATCATATTGCTTGATTGTTTGTACATACTCCATAATAAGGAGTGGGTGTTATATTAATATTCTACACTACAATAAGATAGAGCTTATATAGTTGATGCTTAATTTGTAAAGTTAAAAGATAGAGATGTTTTGTGTTGCTTTGCATGAACTTAGGAAACGATTCATAATAAACATAAGATGAATATAGGTTATTCTTGGGGTTGAAGGTTAAACAATCCAATGGAGGGGATAACCTATACATAGTATATGAATGGTCAAAATCCAAACCGAGCTCAAGAAAGTGTGTGAAATAGATGACTTCTTTTATTTGAAATATTTGGCCAAAGTAGTGTAAGTGCCATTGATTACACTGTCAATTCACTATGATCTGGTTTAGCATACTAGACAAGGTTATTCAAACATGTAGGTTGTAGCCACTATATGTCAGTTCTAGTTATGTAGAACACGGCATTAAGATCAGGAAGGCCATTGTTATGTGGTTACCTTACCAATCTCTTCGTCGAAGGGAGGGACATCTTACCATATGTGGTAGATGTGCGGGGAACCACAATGTGTCTACAGTTGGTGGAAAAGTGCTTTAGTGATAGTTCTCCTCACCAGTTGGCTATCGAGATTTGAAGGGGACTACCTAGACCATTTGTATATATTGCTAATGAAGCTCAAAGGCGATATGTATGTTTTCTTATATCCATTTATTTGGAAGTTTTTAATGAATGAAATGTTATCTTGAGATTATATAAAACATCTTTTTGGAAAGATTGTAATGTTCAATTATAATGAAAATGAAAAGTTTGGAATAAATGTTATTTCGAATGTGCATATAGTCTTGAATTGCAAAGAAAATTTTTATTGCTATGTGTTGACATATATAGTTTATCCACTTGAGGTTAAAACATAGAAAAATTACTGAGTGGAACAATTGACATGTTACATTTGATTTTGAAAAATTTGAGAGGAAGAGGAGACCACTTACCAATCTTGTTCACCTTTTTAGAAGCCTTCAAGTTAGAGCCAGATTGAATATGAGAAGAAATTGAGGGGAAAGTCCTAGGAGACTAGATGTCATAGCCCAATTTTTATTGCATTTAAATTATAATATGATAAATTGACTTATTGAGGAAATTCAATATGTTGAATTTAAAAATTTGATATTTATGAAATATTTGAAAGAAATTGATTGTCTTTTGACTATGTGATCTTTTGAACTATCTTATACTTTATCATGATTGAACATTAATGATGAACTATGTAAGTGCAAGTGTATGCAATTGTAGGATAATAGGTTGAAGGACGAGAACACGATTGAGGTAGGATCGTTTAGCCAGGTTGAATGGTAAGCTTGATGGAATCAGGGTGCACACACCACAAACAACATGATAGTTGCATTTGAAACTTCATTAGAAGATTATAATGACTTGATTCGAATGATTCAATAGGATTGTGAAATGATATACATGTGATTTCATATCTAATTGTTTAATTTGATCTCATGTTTTCAAAATTTAAAAGAAAACGATAGCATAATTAAACATATTTGTATGTAATTGAAAAGGCATACTTGAAGGATAAGAAAACCACTTTATTTAAAATAAAATCATTATTTGAATAAAATAAAAGTTTATTCTTTGCTTGGAAGTGATTGAATACTATACTATTATAAAAGTAAAATAGATATATATGTGTGTGTATGTGTATAAATACATATATATATATATATATATATATATATATATATATATATATATGTATTTATACACACACACACACACACACACATATATATATATATACATATATGTATGTATGTATTTATACATATATATATATACATATATGTATGTATGTATATATAAATACATATATGTATGTATGTATATATAAATACATATATATATATGTGTGTGTGTGTATGTATGTATGTATGTATGTATGTATATACATATATATTTATATATATATATATGTATATACATATATATATATATATATATACATATATATTTATATATATAGGTATGTATATACATATATTTATATATATATATATATACACACACATATATATACATATTCCATATAAAAATCGAATATCGATTGAAATTATAAAATCATTATTGCTGATTTCAAATAAAATCAAATGAGGACATAATGGACGAGTGGCCTGTATTCAAATTTAAGGCCAAGTTAATTAAATTTGAATAGTGGGATAGAAAATTAATGCCAATTATGAATGAAATGGTTCCCATATCAATGCGAACAGGTAAAGAAGGAAAATCTTTCCATTTTTGAAAGAGGAATCACTTAGCAAACATTAGGCAGCGACGACGAGTATCCAGGGGGGAAGAAGCCAAGTGACTTGACAATGTTGGGAACCAAAGGAAAAAGCTGAGGAAAAGCTTCGATCTAGAGGTAAATCGGTTTTTGTTTACAAACATGCTTGATTTCTCAGTAAACTCTATTTGCAAACTTCAAATTTTCTTTTCTATATGTCAATTTTTTTAGAATCAATGGTAGATTATTAAATATCTAAAGGTGCAAGTGTATTTGGCTTAGAGCCTGGTCATTTTTTTGTAAGATCAATCATTTTCTTGTTCTATGATACTAGGGCCTTATCAACCATCCTTGCTTGCTTTAAACTTGTGCATTTTTCACCCTATCGACATGCTAGCCAAGCATGGTCGAGATATGTTGCTGTATCATTATCAACCTCAATTTGTAATTCTTGCATGTGAATTTGATTAGCCATTTTATGGCTATTCAGATGAAATACGAATAGCAAAAGTTTTGTGCTATTTGAAACGATGTGAAGATCGCTGATCATTTCCTCTAGGGAAACAACTGTATTACCTCTATTATTCTTTTTCATAGTATTTGATCTCCCTATTAGCTAGGTTGAATAAAGGATGACACACCCTATGGGTGTATGGATTAGATTAAAATCACAGAGCAATAGATAATCATTGTTGTTGTTTAAGTAAGTCGCATCGTTCACCATGAACGATGGAGGAACGGGTATATCGTTCCATTTTTATTTGCATTATGATGTATCGATCTGTAAGATCGATTAACTGCATGTCATTTGAGCATATGAAATTTATTACAAGTCAAGCTATGTATGTCGTTAATCGACATTCATCCAAGATCGGCTATTGATAATGTTTATGGTAAAATTGAAAAATCCTTTGACTGTTGGTTGTTCATTAGAATGATAGTAGCTTGAACATTTAATTTCATTCTTTTCTTTTGCAGTCACCAATAGAAACATGGTTTTTTCTATAACTTGAGAAATAATGAAATCGTTCCAGACTCTTATGTTTATTTTAGTCTTAAAACGACAAGCATGCCATTCAAATTATTTATTGCACAAAGAGTACTAGTATTGTTTAAATATTTGAATACCAGAATGATGGAAACTCTGTTCATTTGAATGTTTTACTGGATAGCTTGATACTGTTAACAAAACATATTGGCATAGTAAATTGTAAAGTTCTACAAACAACATTGTTTTGCTACAAACATCATCGTTTTGCTATAAAAAACATTTGTTTCACTACAAACATTTATTTCATTACAAACAACACTTGTTTTGCTACAAACAACATTGTTTTGCTACAAACAACATTGTTTTGCTACAAACAACATTGTTTTGCTACAAACAACATTGTTTTGCTACAAACAACATTGTTTTGCTACAAACAACATTGTTTTGCTACAAACAACATTGTTCTGCTACAAACAACATTGTTCTACTACAAACACCATTCTTTTACTACAAACAACATTGTTTTGCTACAAACAACATTGTTCTGCTACAAACAACAGTGTTTTGCTACAATCAACATATAAGTATGTGGAAATTGTTCAAACAAATCTATTCTCATTTCTTGACAAGGAAAATTTATATTTTGTATTACTGAAAAATGATATGTCAATTTGTACATTATTTTGAATGAAAGCAATTTGTTATAATGGTTTTTATTTCAGAATGTATGCACACAATAACTTAAGTCGACACATATATGTGTATGCACATAAACCTTCATCTACATGCATACATATACTTGTGACATACCTTCTTTTGTTACTTATTTAATTCATTCTTAAATAAATACTGAATTATGTTGAATGTAATTATGTGACATGTGTATGAAATGAATGGATAATGTAAAAGAATAGATCTAATGGATTATTTTTTTGATTTTGTTTAAGTTGAGGAAATATGTAGACTGAATTACTTTTTCGTAGATATGTGTGTAAGGAATATTCTCTTGTTTGAATAGAACAAAAACACCTAAGTAGACTAGAGCACCTCAGGGTAGATGTTGCTAGAGGGTAGATAGTTGCTAAGGAATAACCGTGTTGTTGAAAGTTACCTTCCAGGATGGGTGCCAAAATGGGGAACAAAGAGTATAGGTTTTTGCTTTATCCAAAACCTATCTTTTGTTGTTGCAACTAAATTTATATGCTTGGCCAAGCAAATAGCCCATTATGTATGTATGGAATTTGTGATAACACTCTCTGCCATTCCTAACATAGATCTTACATTTTTCTAAATCATAGATAGAGATGCATGTTGATGTTTGGGCACACACTAGATTCCACCTTGCAAAATGTTCTCTTGCTAAAATTTCCATGTAGGGTTGGTCATCTTCAAGTTGGAGGAATTCTAGGGAATCGTAAGCTTCGTGGGTAGGCAATAAAGCGCTTCAACCATGTTCTCATCCACTAGTGGAGGTGACTGTCAAGAGGAAACCTTGGATGTTTTCATGATTATCATGGTCTATGATGTAACCTTGATGTAAAATTGTATATTGTATTGATTTTGTGGCCGAATGAGCCAAGTCAACTTGGATATTGTAATTTGACATTTGGAAATGAATACATATTAATGACTCTTATTTTAATTAGACATGTGTTTCTATGATTGAAAATAGCTACTTATTTATGTCTTTTTAAAATTAAATATTCATAATGTCATTTGCAATAATATAATTAAGTAATAATTAGAATGGGTTATTACATTTGGTATTAGAGCTTAGGGTTCAACTCTAGGCCTTTTGAGTCCACAATAGCCATGACTAGGGGATAGTTGACCCTTTGACCAAAATTGAGTTGTTCTAAGGATTGACCGAACCTGGATTGATGTAGGTATGCAAAGTTCTAAGTCGGGAAGAAAGAAAGGGAAGACCGTTAGGACCTCGAACAAGAAAGTCATAGTAGAAGAAAACACCAAGACTGAGGTTCATCCCAAGATTCCCGATGATGAGACTCTAGCTCAAGCCCTCGCTTGAATTAAGCTGGAGAGAGGCAAGAAGATTGAGGAATCAAAGCGAACTCCTAAGATTAAGAAGCTTTTTGCAATCAAAGATTGGCCTCTAGGGTGTGGACCAAACACACCCTTGCTAACTAAAGAGGAAAAGGAGAGCCTACGTGCTCAACCCTCCTCTTCTGAGAAAATTGATGTAAATTCTGATGAGGACCCAGAGGAGTATCCTCTCTTTGAGAATGATAAAACTAATTAATGTAACAAGAAGCTTTTGTAAATAAGGGTCTATTGACCCACACCTAATATAAATAAAGCAAGATGTTATTTTCGGTGTGTTCAAACGAAGAACTCAAACATGTTTTGTTGTGTATGAATGTGTATGTCCTTAATGAATGAGTGATATATGCATGTGATGTAGAGTTATGTGAGTATGAATTGTTACTCATAGAACCCAGTGTTAAGTTACGATAGATGTGAAATGTGATGCAGGTCAGGTGTGAGTCGGTATGGTGACCACCAAGCAAGAGACGGGCGGTAGCGAGTCAGACAATGGACCAAACAAGTGGTTAGAACAGATTCTAGAGCTTCTAAATAGGTAAGAGGCTCGTACGAATCACATAGAACACGAGGTCTGAGTGGCACACGAGGACCGGGTTCACATGAATGCGAAAGTTAATTAGGGAGAAGGTGGTCTAGGAGAAGGCCCTTGAGGTCGAATTGAGGAAGAACTAGGAAATAATCTCAAAAGAGTAGCACCACCTAAGTTTTATGGTAAAGCCAACAAAGCAGGAGCTAAGGCATGGATCATTGAGATGGAGAAATACTTTGGACTTTGTAACCTATCTGACCAGACTAAAGTGGCATGGGCTACGTGTCATCTTTCGGGAGAAGTAGCTACTTGGTGGGATAATGAAAAGACCAAAAGGAACCTTCAACCTACTGAGATTACTTGGGAACTCTTCCTCCAATATTTTTGGAAGAGATAGTTACCGCATGACTATGACCCAATACTGGGAAAAGTTCACCAACCTACTAAAGTATGTGCCCCAATATCAGGGAGATGAACATTTCTGTATCTGAAAGTTCATATTGGAACTTAGAACCCACATTGGAGCAGAAGTGGATATGCATGATTCCCTCACCATGAACGAAGTCTTCCTGAAGGCCACCAAACAAGAGCAGAAATTGCAGCAATTATCCAATTACTGCAATAATTTAAATCCTAAGTTGCAGTTTGGGAATGTGCTGCAAAAAAATGTATCTTTGGACATTTTTACGCTCATTTGGGTCTTTCTTATGGATGTTGGCCTAGTTTTTCCTAGATTTAATGTTGTAATGTGGTCAACACATTCACATTAGGTCTTGGGCCCTTGTGAATCAATAAGAATTTTATGATGTCTTGTAAAAGTGTTGTGAAGTGTTGTAACCCACTTTCACACTTTTCTAGGACCTTATTAATATAATTCACTTAAATAACCTATTTTTATCACTTACCAAGCCTTATTTCAAAGTTTTGTAAAGTGTTGTAACAAACTTTCACACTTTTCTAGGCTTGTCATCAATAATTCGACCATTTCTTATATTTAAATGGCCCCTTAATGCATTTACAGGCCCTACTTAAGTGTGTTTCAGAGAATAATCCTATTAAACATCATTAAATACACTTTAATTCCTGACACTCATTAAAATTTCCCTGGTGGGACCAAGTCGCCACTAGGGGTGACTTAGTCCCACTTGGCACAAAAATCAAAATTATTTCAAAATTTTGGCGGGATATTATTCTCTTAGCCTTGAGGTCGGCCTGTGATGTGGTATATTTGGGAAATTTTGTATAATCAAGTATAAATAAAGGGTTTTCCCCTCATTTTTCTTCTAATCTCCCAATTTCCTTAGTGCTCTAATTTATTCACTTAATCATTCTCAAGCATTCTAGGCATTATCAAGTCTACATTCATTGGAGCTTCTACTTGCATAACTTAATATTTCTACATCAAGGATTTGGTGAGTTGTAGCATTGCATGTTGTTCATTCATCATTCTCTTTCCATTTCATTTCATTTTCAAGGGTTTAATTACCAAATTGGGGTTTGACCAAGGAAAACCCCTATTCACTAACCCTTAACCCTTTTCCCCTCTTTGCCTGTGTGTTTTGCAGATCTTGTATGCAGATTTTTCAAAGAGAAAGGTGTTAAAAGGTGTCAAAAATTCATTAAAGTCTTTCAAAGTCCACAAATCCCTAAAAGAAGTTTGGAGATCACCTACAGACCGAATTCTACAAATTCAGATCCAGACACCTGTTAGGAACTAGAGTGTAGACCGAGAGCTATAGATTGCATCTTCAAAATTCCCGAAAGCTGAAGGTGGACTAAGTCACCATAAGTGGAAAATTAGTCCCACTGATAGGCCTGAAAAGTGTTTTCTGCAGTTTTGGATACCCTTTTGGCTGAAACCTATTCCAATAGAATTTCCCCGAAACAAGACTAAGTCGCCTAGCTTGGAATAAGTGTCCCAATTGGCTTCAACAACAAATTCTACAGGATTCCAGAGCCTCTATGCATCACATTCCACTTTCCAGGTGCACCTCTCTAGTCTCATTCATTTTTGTTATAGTTTGTTTGCATTCTTAGGTCATCTTGCATATCACATTGTGTTTTCAAACATCTTGCATTTCATTAGTTTAGCATTAATAATTCATTACTTTTATCAATTATTTGCATTTAGGGCATTACATTTAGACATATTTCAATCATATTAGCATTATTCTTGAGTGAACCCCCAAGTTTTTGTGGGATACCTTTCTCCTTTTAGGTGCAAAACCCTAGAAGTGTAAGAGAGTACTTACCTACAAAAATTTGCGGTTTAGGGAACAATAAGTTTCATAAAGGAGACAAGAACCATCAAATCCGTAATCTCAAGAGGGGAAGTGAGTCATAGGAGAAAGGTGAAGATGGTAATGATGGAAAGAGCAAGAAGGAAAAAAATAAAAAAGGAAAAGATGACCAAAAGTAGAAGGGCTTCAGAGAGGACAAGCCAAGAGGTCGCAAAGGGCCTCACGATGGGTGTTATACTTGTGGAGGCGATCATTATGCATGAAATTTTCCATAGCAATCAAAGTCACAAAGGGAAGGAAACTACCAATAGTCTTAGCATCATTAGAACCACGGTGTAGTGGATGACAAGCAAGGAGAGCATCAGGCTTCACCAATACAGTTGATAGGTAAGCTCTATGGATGAACTATCTCTATTTTAATTGATACTGGAGCTATTGAATGTTTCATAGACCCTAGAGTAATATCCAAGATACCTGCTAGACTCAGATACATGGAAAACTCATGAACAATCCAATATGGTAACCAAGAAAAGCAGAGGGTAGATACCAATCTCTTTTGTAGCAAGTTAGAGCTCCCAACCTTCTAGACCCAGGTCAACCTGTATGTGGCACCTTTAAACTCATACGATGTAATTTTGGGGATAAATTGGTTAACCAAGCATAAGTCTATAGTGAACTGTGAGGATAAGGTAGTTAGTTGCCTAGATGATTATGGAAACCTAGTAGAGATTTGTGGGATGTAAAGAACCTTAGAACTTAGATAGATCTCTACTATGCAACTCAAAAAGGCTCGTTGAAAGGGGTGTGTTATTTATGCTGTGCATATCACTAACCCTAACAACAAGGAACCATATTTAGATGACTACCTTATTCTCAAGGAGTTCCAAGATGTATTCCTTGATGAACTCATGGAGTTTCCTCTAAAACAGGAATTTGACTTCTCTATTGACCGTGTACCAGGAGCTAAGCCTCAATCCAAAGCACCTTATCAGATGACCACCACTAAAATCTATGAGTTGAAGGCCTAGTTAATGGAATTTTTAAACAAAGGGCTCATAAGACCCAGTGTGTCTCCTTGGGGAGCACCAGTTATCTTTGTGAAAACAAAGGATGGAACCTTGCGTATGTGTATAGACTATTAGATGTTGAACAAGGCGACCATCAAGAATCGATACCCACTCCCAAGGATCGATGAGTTGTTTGACCAGATGAAGGGAGTGACAATGTTCTCTAAAATTGATCTTAGGTTGGGATACCATCAATTGAGAATAAAGGAAGAAGATATTTTGAAGACTGCCTTTCAAACTTGATATGGACATTATGAGTTCACTGTGGTACCTTTTGGTTTAACCAATGCACCTGTAGATTTCATGAATCTCATGAATAGTGTGTTCAAAGACTATTTGGATGTCTTTGTTTTGATTTTCATTGACAACATCCTAGTTTACTCAAAGTCTATAGAAGAGCGTGATGGGAACTTGAGGATAGTTTTCTAGCAACTAAGAGATAAGAAAGTTTTTGGGAAGCTATCCAAGTGCCTATTTTATCAAGACATGGTGCATTTTCTAGGCCATATTATTACAACTGAGGGAGTCTCTATAGACCTTGAGAAGATAAAGGAAATCGTGGAATGGTCAGTGCCTCAGAATGTGTTAGAAGTTCACAGCTTCATGGGCCTCGCAAGATATTATAGGAAGTTTGTGCAAGGGTTCTCCTAGATTGCATCTCCAATCACGTCACTCCAAAGAAAGGGAACACAATTTGAATGGACTAAGAAGTGTGAACAGGAATTCTAACTCCTGAAGGAGAGGCTCATAATAGCACCAGTGTTGACCATCCCTGATCCTAATGGAAGATTCACTTTAATCACAAATTCTTCAGGAGAGGGATTGGGAGTAGTACTAATGTAGGATAGACAAGTGGTAGTGTATGAATTGAGCAAGCTTAAACAACCCAAGGTGAATTACACATTGGATGATCTAGAGTTGGAAGAAATAGTTCATGCCTTGTAGATGTGGAGGAATTATCTCTTAGGGAATCCATTTGAGCTCAAGACAGACCACTTGGGACTAAGATACATTTTACTCAACCAAACCTTAATGTGCAACAGAGAAGGTGGTTGGAATCCCTTAGTGAGTATTACTTTGGATTTGAGTATGTAAAGGTAAAGGAGAATAAAGTGGTTGATGCTCTTAGTAGACGAAGACATATAGTATCCATGATCTTGACAAGGTCTAATATGAGACAATAGGTGATACAACATTTTCTAGGGGATGAGCACTACAAAAGAGTGAAGAGCACCCTAGTAGAGAATCCATCAGATCATTGATTCAATGGGTATGAGATTGAATTGGATGGAATTTTGAGCTATTAGAGAAGAATGTACATACCAGACTTTGGAGAGTTGAGGAAGTTGGTTCTAGAAGAGGTTCATAATGCACCTTATTTAGGACACCCCAAAGTATCCAAGATGATCACAAAATTGAAAAATCTGTACTTTTTGCCTAAACTCAAGAAGGATGTAGTGGAGTACATAGCTAGATGCTTAGACTGTGAGAGAGTGAAGGTTGAGCATGCACATCCAGCGAGGAAATTGTATCCTCACGAGATACCTGAGTATAAATGGCAGTTGATCAGTATGGACTTTGTATAGGGTTTACCCTTGAGAAATAATTAATATGATGTTATCTTGGTTGTGATTGAAAAGTTGACCAAGGTAGCACACTTCATCCCATGAAACTTTAAGGATGGATCATTGACCCTGGCCAAGAAATTTTTCTAGGAGATATTTCATTTACATGGAGTGCCAAAGACTATCATTTTTAGTAGAGACGCCCAAATGACTTCAAGATTTTGGACGATCTTGAATGCCACATTGGGGACCGATTTAAATTTTGGCTCAGCTTATCATCCTCAGACGATAGGTAGATGGAGAGGGTGAATCAAGTAGTCAAAGACCTCCCCCGAATGTATTGCATGGATCAACAATATAAGTGGTAAGAATACTTACCATTGGTAGAGTTTTTTTACAATAACTCTTATCACACATCTCTAGGTATGACACCGTTCAAAGCTCTTTATGGGTGAAAGTGTTGTACACACATCATTTGGGATAGATTGGAAGATAGGATCATAGTAGGACCTAAAATGCTTAAGGAGATGGAAGAAAAAATGAGAGTTATTAAGGGTGGACTGAAGGAGGCAGAAAATTGACATAAGAGTTATGTCGACAAGAATAGAACTCTTAGATAGTTTGTGGCAAGGGATAAAGTCTTCTTAAGAGTCAGGCCTCACAAAAATTCCATTTCCTTTGGAAAGTCTTCCAACTTAGCCCCGAGATATGTGGGTATGTTTGAGGTCTTGGAAGTGATCAACTTGTTGCTTATAAACTTGCTCTACCACCTACTCTAGCTCGAATTCATAATTTGTTTCATGTTTATTTGCTTAAGCCATATCATCCTCATGTAGCTCATGTGCTTGATTGGAAATCCTTGCATATACAGAACCCAGGAGTGGTGCTAGTGGATTCCATTAGAATCCTAGATAGACGCAACGTTAAGTTGTAGAGCAGAGACATTGCTCAATTTAAGGTCCAATGGACCAGTATTCAGAAGAAAGTGCTACTTGGGAGGATGCAGAAGAAATAGAATGCTCCTTCCCACATTTGCTTTCATAGAAAGATACTTTTGATAATTTTGTTTGAAAATTTTGGATTGAATATTATAATGTTTGGCTTGGAAACAGTATGATATGATGTTGAAATAGACATATATGTTTAAATTTGATTAAATAGACACCAGGACGATATATCTTCAAAGAGGGGAAGGATGTCATAACCCAATTTTCATTACATTTAAATTATAATATAATAAATTGAATTATTGAGGAAATTCAAAATGTTGAATTTAAAAATTTGATATTTATGAAATATTTGAAAGAAGTGACCTTCTTTTGACTATGTGATCTTTTGAACCATCTTATACTTTATCATGATTAAATGTTACTAATGAACTATGTAATTGCAAGGGTGTGCAATTGTAGGATAATAGGTTGAAGGACAAGAACATAGTTGAGGTAGGATCGTTTAGCCAGATTGAACGGTAAGCTTGATGGAATATGGGTGCACACACCACAAACGACATGATAGTTGCATTTGAAACTTCATATAGAATATTATAATGAATTGATTTGAATGATTCAATAGGCTTGTGAAATGATACACATGTGATTTCTTATCTAATTGTCTAATTCGATCTCGTGTTTTCAAAATTTAAAAGAAAATGATAGCATGGTTAAACATATTTGTATGTAATTGAAAAGGCATGCTTGAAGGATAAGAAAACCACTTTATTTAAAATAAAATCATTATTCGAATAAAATAAGTTTATTCTTTGCTTGGAAGTGATTGAATACTATACTATTATAAAAGTAAAATAGAGATAAATGAATATATATATATATATATATATATAATTGTGTGTGTGTATGTATAAATAAACATATATATATATACATATTCCATATAAAAATTGAATATGGATCAAAATTATAAAGTCGTTACTATTGATTTAAGGTAAAATCAAATGAGGTCATAATGGACGAGTGACTTGCATTCAAATTTAAGGCCAAGTTAATTAAATTTGAATAGTGGGGTAGAAAATTAATTCCAATTATGAATGAAACGAACCCCATATCAATGTGAACAGGCAAAGAAGGAAAATCTTTCCATTTTTGAAAGAGGAATCACTAGCAAAAATCAGGTAGTGGCGATGAGTATCCAAGGGGAAAGAAGGAAAGTGACTCGACAATGTTTGGAACCAAAGGAAAAAGATGAGTAAAAGCTTCAGTCTAGAGGTAAATCAGTTTTTGTTTACAAACATGCTTGATTTCTCAGTAAACTCTATTCGTAAACTTGAAATTTTCTTTTTTGTATGTCAATTCTTTGACTTAGTGGTAGATTATTAAATATCTAAAGGTCCAAGTGTATTCAGATTAGATCCTGGTCGTTTTTATGTAAGATCAATCACTTTCTTGTTCTATGATACCAGGGCCTTATCAACCATCCTTGCATGTTTTAAACTTGTGCATTTTCACCCTATCGGCATGCTAGCCGAGCATGGTTGAGATATGTTTCTGTATCGTTATCGACCTCAATCTATAATTCTTGCATATGAGTTTGACTAGCCATTTTATGGCTATTTGGATGAAATCTGAATAGAAAAAGTTTTGTACTATTTGAAACGATGTAAAAATCATTGATTGTTTCCTCTAGGGAAACGACTGTATTACCTCTGTTATTCTTTTTTCATAGTATTTGATCTCCCTATCAGCTAGGCTAAATAAGGGATGACACACCCTATGGGCGTATGGATTAGATTAAAATCACAGAGCAACAGATAATCGTTTATGTTGTTTAAATCAATCGCATCGTTCACCACAAACGATGGAGGAATGAGTATATGGTTCCATTTTTATTTACATTATGATGTATCGATCTGTAAGATCGATTAATTGCATGTCATTTGAGCAAATGAAATTTTTTACATGCCAAGATATGTATATCGTTAATTGGCATTCATCCAAGATTGGCTATTGATAATATTTATGGTAAAACTGAACAGTCTGGCTTGAACATTTATTTTCATTCTTTTCTTTTGCAATCCCCAATAGGTACATAGGTTTTTTTATAACCTGAGAAATAATGAAATCGTTCCAAACTCTTATGTTTATTTTAGTCTTAAAACAACTAACTAATTTATTTGTTGCACAAAAAGTACTAGTATTGTTTAAATATTTGAATACCAGAATGATGGAAACTTTGTTTGTTTGAATGTTGTACTAGATAGCTTGATACTGTTAATGAAACATATTGGCACAATAACTTGTAAACTTCTACAAACAACACTGTTTTGCTACAAACAACATTATTTTTCTACAAATAGCATCATTTTTCTATAAACAACATTTATTTCACTACAAACAACATTTGTTTCACTACAAACAACACTTGTTTTGCTACAAACAACATTGTTTTGCTACAAACAACACTATAAACAACATCCGTTTTGCTACAAACAACATTGTTTTGCTACAAATCATGCATTGTTTTGCTACAAACAATGTTTTGCTACAAACAACATTGTTTTGCTACAAACATCATGTTTTCTACAAACAACATTGTTTTGCTACAAACAACATTGTTTTGCTACAAACAACATTGTTTTGCTACAAACATCATGTTTTGCTACAAACAACATTGTTTTGCTACAAACAACATTGTTTTGCTACAAACATCACATTGTTTTGCTACAAACAACATTGTTTTGCTACAAACAACATTGTTTTGCTACAAACATCATGTTTTGCTACAAACAACATTGTTTTGCTACAAACATCATGTTTTGCTACAAACAACATTGTTTTGCTACAAACATCATTGTTTTGCTACAAACATCATTGTTTTGCTACAAACATCATTGTTTTGCTACAAACATAATTTTTTTGCTACATACAACTTTATTTTGATACAAACAACATATCAATATGTGGAAACTGTTCAAACATATCTATTCTCATTTGTTGAAAAGACAAATTTACATTTTGTATTACTAACAAATGATATGTCAATCTATACATTATTTTGAATGAAAGCAATCTGTTATAATGGTTTTTATTTCATAATCTATGCACAAAATAATAACTTAAGTCGACACATATATGTGTATGCACATAGACCTTTGTCTACGTACATACACATACTTGTGACATACCTTTTTTTGTTACTTATTGAATTCATTCTTAAATGAATATTGAATTATGTTGAATGTAATTATGTGGTCCGTGTGTATGAAATGAATGGATAATGTAAAAGAATAGATCCAATGGATTATTTTTTGATTTTATTTAAGTTGAGGAAATAAGTAGACTGAATTACTTTTCTGTAGATATGTGTGTAAGGAATATTCTCTTGTTTGAATAGAACAACACCTAAGTAGAATAGAGCACCCTAGGGTAGATGCTACTAGAGGTTAGATAGTTGCTAAGGAATAACTGTGTTGTTGAAAGTTACCTTCCGAGATGGGTGCCAAAATGGGGAACAAAGAGTAGATTTTTGCTTTATCCAAAACTGATGTTTTTTTGTTGCAACTAAATTTATATGCTTGGCCAAGAAAATAGCCCATTATGTATGTATGGACATTGTGATAACACTCTCTCCCATTCCTAACATAGATCTTGCATTTTCTAAATCATAGATAGAGATGCATGTTGATGTTTGGGCACACACCATATTCCACCTTGCATATTGTTCTCTTGCTAAACTTTCTATGTAGGGTCAGGCATTCTTCAAGTTGGAACAAGTTTGGGGAAGCGTAAGCTTTGTGGTTGGGTGGTAAAGTGCTTCAACCATGTTCTCATCCACCAGTGGAGGTGAGCGTCAAGAGGAAACCTTGGATGTTTTCATGATTATCATGGTCTATGATGTAAGCTTGATATAAAGTTGTATATTGTATTGACTTTGTGGCCGAATGAGCCAAGTCAACTTAGATATTGTAATTTGACATTTAGAAATGAATACATATTAATGACTCTTATTTTAATTAGAAATGTGTTGCTATGATTGAAAATAGCTACTTAGTTATGTCTTTTTAAAATTAAATATTCATAATGTCATTTACAATAATATAATTAAGTAATAATTAAAATGGGTTTTTACACTAGAGAAATGAGAATTAGAAGGGGAGAGACTCTTCAAAAGAGAATTTGGCCTCAATAGTTTCCTTAATGAAATCCCTAATCTTTTTTCAAACCTGCATGATGAGACTTTGGCACCTTTGGAAAATCTTATGGATTTTCTTTAACCAAATCTACCGAAAAATAAAAATAAGGGCAAGATCCTAAGAAACCATAAGGAAAGAAGATGACACAGGAGGAAGACCCAATGTTGTCCAAAACTCAAATAAATACGTGGCTTGAATGATAGTTTCATTATACATCTTCCATTGTTGACTTTGGATGCCCAAGGAGGAGGGACATTGAAAGAAAATTGTTAGGATTAAGGTTCTATCTACCTTGTAAATCCTATTCCATATTGCATGGTTCCAACATCCTTAGAAAGTGTCACTAGGCACTTAGGGTGTGTTGGAAAATTATTTTTTAATATTTATTCTTACCATTGTTTGTATTACATTCATAAGGGGTGATGGGTTCCACTAGCAGTGGTAAGGGTGACTTGTGGACATAAATATTTAATATTTTCCCCACATGTGGATGTATATAATGGGATAATAAAAGATAAGGAAAGGATAAATGAGTGACTATTGGTATTCTCCAAGTGGGAGCTTGGAAAGAGGCAACAAGTGTCTCTTGGTATTCCATCATTTATTGCATTTAATGTAATGTTTATTTTTCATGTTTGGAAACCCAAGTTGGAGGGAAAGTATTGGAGCCAAAATTAGTGTCCTTTCACATTTTGAGGAGTTAATCCAAGGGTTGGGGATGTTTGGAATGAAGATCCATCTTTGGGTGCCATGTTTGGTGCATTAGACCTCTTCACACATTTATAAAATCAACCTTTTGGATGTAGAAATTAAGAGCAATAGTTGAATGTAGAGTTTCATTGTAGGAACAAGGACATGTTGATGTATAAGGTGTTGTAGTTTGGTTGTCATTGATGTCAAAAGTTCATTGGAGTATGTTGCAGTCTGGTTTTTCAGTTGCCAAATTCTCTAAGAAATGCTCTGCATTTATTCACTGATGATGTTTTTCTCTTGGAGTTTGGAGGTTAGCCTCAAGTTGTGTGCTTTTCATAGTGATAGAATTAAGTTTGTGTTGACTCTGTGAGGATGTTCTCAAAGATGTAAAGGTTGGCTCTACATTTCTCTACATTTGAAGTTTTAGTCTTGCAGTTCAAAAGTTTAGTTCATAGATATGTGAAGGTATTATATCCAAAGTTTCATGTCAATATACTTTCCGTAGTGAAAGTTTGAAGTGATAGTGTGTAGGATTGTGTTGTCCGGTGACTGGTTTCAATGTTTATCTACTCGCACCAACAAAAGGTTGTGAATTTCAGTTGTATGATTTTGTGTGGATATTCCACATGTCTCATAGTGTCTCTGGTTCAAAACACATGAAGATATTTCTTGGTTCATGTACTACACAGATGTCTCAAGTCATTTTGTGAAGTTATGCTCATGTTGAGGTTGACTAAGGCATGTTGATGATGTGCACCACAAGTTCAAGTGTGTGCGGAGCTTGTGAAGTGTTTGAAGGTGTTTTATGGGTCATGTCAACTCATCTGGGAGAAGCAAAGATAATGTTTTATCATTCTTGTGTACCACCACTAGTGTGAAGACTGACATGTTACATATTTAATGTTTTCTTGTTTATAGCCGACCTAATTTATGTTTGCAAAGAATGCAAATGATATCTTTTGAAGATCAAAGGTATGGAGATTATTCAGGACCAAGTTAAGCATGTGTTGGGATCTGTAATATGTGTTCATCTTCTTGGTGTTGAGTGTAGTCTTTTGGGTCTTTCCCTCTGCACATTTTATGTTGATTGTTTTATCCTTGACCGACTTGGAGATGTAATATTTTTTTTATAGGTCGACATGAGATGTAATCAATGTAATATCATCTATAAATTGTAAACCTGGTTTATCTAGGGCGATGGAAAAGTAATGTGATACATTATGATAATTGTGTAAGTGACTGAAAGACAAAATGTAGAAGTGGTAGATCATGTCTGATTCCATATTGATCATATCTCTATGATAGAAGTAAAGTGAAGAAGTGTTCTTAATTGTTTGTTGGAGGCGGTGAGCTGAAGACAAGACTTCTTGATTGTTGAAAGCAGTGAGCTAGTAAGTAGTTGAGAAGACATTTGAAGAAGTGATAGAGAAAAATTGCAATCATCAAAAGAGAAGTGACAAAGAAAAATTACAATCATCAAAAGGATTGAGCCTAATTATTAGTTTCAAAAAGTGGAAGGACTATCATTTTGTAATCATTCTTGAGTGTGTGCTTAGTTTAGGGAGTTGTAGCTTCCTTGGGTTGTATCCCTAAAACAAAGTTTAATCAGTGAGTTGTAGCTTCCTTGGGAGTGACCCTAAAATCGTTATCAAGGAGTTGTAGCCCTAAAACAAAGTTGTAAATATTGTTCATCTTGTGAGGTTGGATTAGGATAGTATCTCCTAGTAGCTTTTCTCACCATGGTTTTCCCCTATGGGGTTTTCCGTGTATATTTGGTGTTCTATTGTGTTGTGCATTATCTTCTTCTTTCATGTTCTTGCTTATGCAGTAGATTTTAAAGTATCTATTTGTTCTAGAGGGTTTAAGATTTGATAGAATACTGATTCACCCCCCCCTCTGAGTATTTCAGTGTGTTCAACATAATGAGGTTTTTCATAGGTCCACATATGCTTCCATATTGGAGGAAAATATGGGAATGAAAGTAGTTGTATTGTAATCTCATTTATTTGAAGATAATGCATACTTGGCCTCTCTTCTTGGTGGAGTTTTTTCCCACAAGAGTTTCTCCATGTAAATCATATGCTACGTGATTCTCTTGTGTTGTCAATATTTTCCTCATTTTTGCTATATTATGGTGATGTTATTATTTCTATATTGTTGTTATAAGTTGACCTAAGGTAGTATTATAAGCATACTATGTTGGTTGATTTTTGGCATTATAAAGAAGATAGATCTAATCATTGTAATTCCATATTAAGGAAAATTAATTTTTAGATTTTCATATAAGTTTTAGATTTTAATGTTGTTGTAGTCCAATCCTTGTATCTTATCCATTGAAGTCATATTGGCATTGAATTTTTCAATAATTTTTATAAGATCTTGCTTGTTTCTCATCATTTGGTATCGGAGCTTAAGGTGAATTTGGTTATGGGTATTCCTTCATTTTGATTCTTAGCTTGGAAAGCTTGTAGGAATTTTTTATAAGGAATTGAAGGTTGTTGGAAGGCTTGTGGGGCTGCAATGAATGTTCTATGAGTTAAATTTGTTTTGTAGATTTGTGAGATTGAAAGCCATTGATCTTGTCAATGTGATCTATGTTGGGTATTTGAAACTCACAATTATGGATCATTATGGATTTGGCTATGTTTTGGTAACTTGGAGTTCTTGTTTGATAATGTGTGTATCATCTTGTTTAGTGGTTTTGTTCCTTTACCTTATGGTCATGTGCAGTGATAAGGTGTTCATGTTGGATGGGTAGAGACATCTTGGTCACATGAAGAAACACCCTCTATTTGTACTACATAATGGAGTGCTTATGTTGGATTCATGGTTTTAGCCATTGGTTACATGAAATAATTGGAAGATAAGCCACTAAACTCTTTCTGAGTTGTGGAGTTGATATGTTTCATATGTTTTAAGCTCCTGAACAACTTGGTTTTCCTATTGGGTTGTCGTTTACTCTAGATTTCAGCAGTGGGTTTGTAGATCTATGCTTATTCCATTATTTAGATGACATGTTTGATGTGAATGTTTGGATGTTTAAACAGATTTCATATTTATATAGATGGATTTGCATGTTAACTAAAATATGTGGTATGTAGATCTGTAATGAGACTGTATTCAAGGTGTTATGGATGAAGATAATTATAGGCTTGCATGACTTCTTGGAGGATTCTTATTGATCTATGGTTACTCTTATGTGGGTTTGATTGGTGTAGAGTAGAAAAATTATCCCTTTTTTACACTTAATTTGGGAATAATTAATATTAAAATGAGCTTAATTATGCCTTGATTTAGTGTTGTAATGTGTTTTACACATTCACATTAAGTTTAGGACCCTTTTTAACTAAATGGGCTTAATAGTGCCTTATTTAGGGTCTTGTAAAGTGTATCTTTACACTTTCACACTAATCTAGGGATTTATTAATTGAGGTTAATTTTCCTTAATTGGCCCCTTTAATTCAAATCCAAACCTAATTAACTACAGATTCTGAGGGATAAAGCCCGACATTCATAAATGATATTACACAGCACTTAATTTTTGAAGGTGTGTGTCCTAGGTTAGTGACTTAGGACCCATTCACCACATAGTGAATGGGTCCTCACTAGGTCCTCACTTAGACCTAGGACCCCCCCTTGGGACATGTTTTTGGTGGTATTTTAATGATTTGAAATCCTATATTTGATGTTGGCTTGTGATATTTGAATTTTGGGAATTAAGAATAAGATAAGTATAAATACAAGGTTATTTCACAAAGTTTCATCTTAGGAATTTCAAGCAATCTTTATGTAATCAAGAGTAATTTCACAAGAGCATTGGTAAAGCATTAAAGAGCATTTCTAAGGCATTCAAAGGTAGATTTATTTAAAATTATTACAACAATCAAGAATCAATTCATCATGTCAAAGGCATAGTGCATCATGCATGTTGTTGAGCTAATGTTGTGATGTAGCATTTCAAGATCCAATTCAAACATTGTTCCAAATCAAGTTCATGATCAAGATCTATATCCATTGAGGCCATTTCATGCAAGATTGTTGATTTGTACTCCAAGGTTTAATTGAGGCTTGGTGAGTTGTGACATTGCATTTTATTTATTCATCATTCCTTTATGCATTGTTTCATTTTAAGGTTTAATTACCAAAACGAGGTTTGACCAAGGAAAACCCCTATTCCCTAACAAACCAACATTTTTATTCTCCTTTGATGTGTGCTTGCAGGTTTTAGGTTGAAGATCGCTTGGAGAGAAAAATTGCAAAAGTTGTCAAAGTTGCTAAGAAAGTTTCCAAATCATGGAAATTGAGCTACAATATTTATTTATGAGTTTTCAACAGTCTCCGAATAGGATCTAGGAGTGAAAGCATTGAAGAACAAAACCTAGAAATTGATTTTCCATAACCCTAGGCAATACCCATTCACCATAGGGCGAATGAGTCCTTAGTGAGGCCCAAAAAATCACTTTTTACAACAAGTACACAACATTTGACCTTCTAAAAACTTGCCTTTTTACTGGTATTTGGGTTAGGATTGATTTCTATAACTCATTTACACATTATAATCCTCATAATTGAGGGGAAATAGGAAGATAGGTGCATTGCTCACTACTCCACTTTAGCCCCCAACCTATTTTTCTTTGTTTCATTTTTGTGAACTCGACCTTTTAAGCATTGTAGTTTTCTGATTTTTGAGTCCTTTTGATCATAGATTTATATCTTGCATTCATTTGCATTTATTGTCATTGAATTAGATCTCATTTAGGGTGTCTAATTTGCATTCAACTTTACATTGCATCTAGGGTTTTAGGATTGCATTGTTTGCATTCTTTAAATCTAAAAAACAGAAAAAATAGTCATCTTGCATATCATATACATCACATTAACTTTCATTTGAACATTGAAACAAGAATTGCATCTCAAATTAGGTCTTTTATGTCATCATTTTGTCATAATTTTCACTTGCATTCCACATTGCATTTACATAAAATTGAAGTTGAATCTTGCTATTACAAACTGAATTTGAAAACCATTGGAAAACACTTGAAAATTTGTAAAAATCAATTTCAAAACTCTAATCTAGGTCCCATTTTTCCATAGGGAAAATGAGTCCCTGATCAGACCTTGATCTACATTTCTGGAAATTAAAATCTTTAGTTTTGTGCTTCTATTTGCTGCTTCAGATTTTTGTTATAGTTTTCTGAGTTTCTATTTCATTAGTTTCATCATATCTAGCTTAATTTGGTTCATTTAGTGTATTACCTAATTTCAAAATTGCATTTATAAAATTTCATTTTTAGATTGTTGCATAGTGTAATCAACAAATTACCTTGTTTAGAATCTAAAAATTGCATTTACACATTTCATTTTAGGTCATTGCATTGCATTTTAAGTCTCTTTCCATTTTGGGTTTGCACACTAAGTTTTTGAAACTTGTATGAGATTTACAACTTGGTTTCCTATTATCAATACTATTGTAAGACTCATGTTATCCCGCAATAAACCATTCATCTTGGACCTTGAGTTTTCTAACTCTCTTTCTAATAGTGTTGATAATCAACCCCCTATGGATCATATAATGCATACCTCATTTCCCATAACTTTCGTACCTACAAACAATGTGCATTATATTTCTAATATCCCACAAGACAACATAAGGAGGCTTGAGGAAGAATTAAATATTTTACAAAACTTTGTGAGAACCAAACCTATTACTTGTAATGTCATTCGTCTCATAGGGAACTTAAAAATGATGCTTAAACATGAAGAAGGGATAGAATTCATGTGCTCTTTGGTCCAACCATTCAATGGAATTTTTCTTCTCCTCAACCAACTTATTACACATCTCCCATGCATAATAGAAAATAACCAACAAACTTTGATCACTTTACCATTCCTAACACATCCTTTTCTAAAAAAGGAAAGGATTTGCAATTAGAAGATGAAAGAGATGACAACATAGTAATCAAACCAAAGAAGAAGAAACCACGAGTGCATGAAAATAAAAGGATTAAGTTACAATAGTTGTATGAACCTCCTAAATATCTTTATAACTCATCACAACTATCTAAAACTGACACAATCTTCTATACTCTTTTACATTGGCAATTGATCGAATTACCACCTAAACGTGCAATTGAATGAAAGAAAAACTAATAAGAATGAACCATATTATGCTTATCATATATTCTTTGGCCATCACACCAATAATTATCATCCTTTAAAGAGAGTATTGAATAATTTTGCACCCTCTAAGAATCAAACTTAACTAAAAGTCATCCATCTTTGCTCCTTGTCATGTAATAGTTGTAGGGTCATAGCATCCTTACTATTACATGTTATACATTCATTGCAAATCATTATCTTTATCGCAAGGAGCTCATTCTCATCACTTATCTCAATTCACTCTTGTTGTGCACTTAGTGGGGCCAAGGGGTTAGTTAGCCTTGTCCCAGTTTTGGCATTTGATGTTGTCCCTTTGGCTAGTTTCACGCCTTTTGTATATACTAATCAAGATTGGGATGCAAACGACTTGCTATAGGTTGAAACACATGTGCTTTACTAGTATTTTTCTTTGGTTTTGATTTTTCATGTTTCTTTATGTGAGTGCATGTGTGCAATGTAAACCCCTCGTGTTGTTTCATTTGATGTATCTATCTCTTTTTGTGTATTCATTTATTTTTATCTACATTCTTCTCTATGTCGTAATTTTTTTATTCTTTTTCACTTGTTTTGTGTTTTCCTTTTGGGGATGAAGCAAGGCATCGAGACATTTAGGTCTCTTCCATGTTGAAATGAAAGGAATTTTCTTTGTTTTCAATCTCTTTGCATCATTTTTCCAATTCTATGAATGTTTCAAGAATGATGACATTTTCGAGCTCTATAACAACTGTGACCGACAGATTAGTGGGCTGATTACACTTGATCCATGAAGAATAGAAGCATAATTAAGCCACTAATGTCAATCTCAATAGGATCAATCAAATGCAAATTAAACCAAGCATACTAAACTACGAAAGCTTCAAAATTCCCACTCTAATCCATTTGAAACTTATCCTATTGAGATAGTGGTGTCACGTTGATGTGGAATGGCAACCCTTTCCCAATCCTAAGGATAATAAGCTTGTTTCAATCAATTTTATTGAAGAAAACTAATGAAACCATTGATAGATGTGGGTTGAAACATGATTCAAAACTATATTAACATGTACAAGCTATATTAACATGATTTATGCTAAAATGATTAAGATGTGTGAATGCATAGCTAATTTAAGTGGATTCTAAGCTAAAAGATTCAAACCATAATTAATAAACAAGCTAAATGTATGCATCATGTTACCATGGAAGCCATTAATGGAAGCTAAGCTAATTAATGCAAGCAATTTAAACTAAAAAGGATGCTACACGTGCTAAATATGAGTGTGAGTGTGAGTGATTTCAACAACATGAGTTTTCTCTAAAAAATATGGATCCATTTGTCTCCAAATAGTGACCTATTTATAGGAAAGAAAATGAGAAATGAAGGGTTAAGATTGAAAAAGTTGATCAACGATCAAGGATGAAAGAAGTTGGAGGCATGGATCGTGGATTCTCATCAATAGATGAGAATCAATGATGAGATTTAATCAAGGGTTTACCTTTGTCCAAAAAAACACACTTTCAACTTTCCTAAGAGGTCACAAGTTAACTTGCACAAGAGGTCACAAGTTAACTTGCACAAGAGTTCACAAGTTAACTTGCTCAATAAGTCAAGTAAGTTTGTTGAAAGAAGGAATATTCCCTTTTTTCAAATGAGTGAGGAAAATAGATAATTTAATGTAAGGGGGAAAGTGAAATGACATTTAATTAAATAAATTAGGGTTATTTAATTAAATAAGAGGAATTTAGAGATTAAATTAAATATTTCAATTTATTTAATTTAATAAGACAAAATGTTAGCATGAAAGGGGATGAATTATCCTGATTAAATTAATTAGGTTAATAGATTTAAATGAGGCAATTAATTAAATAGCTAGGCTAATTCAATCAATTAAGTGAAAAGAGGATGGGTTTGAAGATGAAATAGTGTTAGTATACCTTATTCGAGTGCATGATATCATTTAAGACATTTTTCAATGTCTACATTTTTCCCCTCTTTGAAGTGAGGTACTTGTTATGTTGGTTCAAAGACTAACGCCCTTTGAATAAAATATTACTACTTAAATCAAAAGATAAAAAATTTCTAATTTTTTTGGATGCCCCATTTCTGCCCCAGTGAAAGGAATAAGCTAGTTCCCTACCCCCTCGAGAAATCAGGCAGAAATTTTGAATTTTGGGTTCATTTCTCAACAAAGGTAAATTGCTACCCAAGGGGTCTGGAAAGGCTCTAGGATGCAAAAAAACATGCCAAAAACATAAAAATGGTGCAAAATAAGCTTTAGTTGGCAAGATTGCTGAAAATGGTGAAAAAACCCTAGCTTCATGGTTAAATTAGGACAAAAAATCCTAATTTTCAAGCATAAATAGGTGAGGAAGGGTCACTTTCAATTCATTTGTGCATTCACACCTTAGAGAATTCTTGCATCTTGAGCTCTAACCCTCTAACGAAATGGCACAACAAGTGCTCCCACGACACATTTTTGATTGGGTTCATGAGTACCAGAGGCCTCCAAGCGCAAGACCACCAATATGTGATTCAAAATTTGATTTGAAAATTTACTTTTAGGTGCATTTATTGCATTTTGAATTTTGAATTTTGGCAGTGTCGCTATTTTGATTTATAGCGATGCATATGTGTTTATTGACACAGTTCACAATTTAAAATTAGGGTTTCATATTTCAAATTGTGATGCATATGTAAATAGCGACACACCTTGCGATTTAGAATTTTGGATTAGGGTTTGCCCAGTTCAAATAGTGACACATATGTGTTCAGCGATGCATATCATGATTTGTAATTTAAATGCTTCGAGTGTCGCTATTTAGAATTTGAATCATAGCAACGTTATCGTAAATAGCAACACTATTATCATTTTGGGGGATAAAAACTCCAAGCTTAGCCATTTTTTGTGATTTTTGACGTCATGCACTTCATGGGTGTAGGAGGACCTTATCCAGCCTTTGATGTCTCGTGAGTACTGGGCGACTATTTTATCCAGACTTGGTGATTTTTCTGAGTTGCGACTGGAGCACCTCTGGGAGATTGGTTTGAGGTACATTGCTTACATGCCTGTTGTTTAGACACATTTGGAAATGATGACAACACTATGTGAGCCATGGCATAGCGAGACCTCTTCATTCCACTTACCTATCGGCGAGGTGACAATGACGCTGGAGGATGTATGGTGTATTTTGTGATTGTCGATACATGGTGAGCATGTGATCTATGATGCCTTCCATGAGGTTCTTGACTAGGAGTTTGTTGTCCTGGTCAACTCCCAAATAGACCTTGAAATGTACAAAGGTTGGGCGTCGACCTTCAGATTGATCATTGCAGTAGTGATCTCATGCTTTGTTGCTCCAGATCGATGGAGTAGAGGATTCAGTCCAAGATGGGATTTGGCTTGGCACAGGATGCTCTTCCAAAGGACCCATTATGCATGGGGAAAGTGATGTTGGCCTCCCTTTACCATGATATGCATGATTTCATTTATTGTGATGGGAGAGCAATCGACATAGGGGTCACCCTTCTTCACATTTGGGCCTGGGAGCACATTTCCATGCTCTGACCTATTGTCCATATGGAAGATGTGGAGCTAGATGATCCATTTTTTTGGAGATATAGGGTTTCCATCACATTGTAGCATGCAGGGGAGCTCGACATTCCCTACTGGCATCGAGTGATCAAAGATATGACAGTATTCAGATGGTTACCATGGATTCAGATGCCAACTTGGTATGATGATGTGTAGCAACATTTCTTTGCTCAATAGACCCAATATATGTAGGGTTGAGAGCATATGATTATTGATAGGTACCTTCCTGATAAGGTTGCATCACTCATACTTATTCTCCCAAAGAGCTTTATTACATTATCATACATCCTAAATACAATAGTAACTATACATGACACCTAAAACATAGTGATCGAAAATCATTGGCCCATGAATTTATCCTTAGTATAATCCAATAGAGAAGGAATATCGATGTATTATGCACTACATCATGGGTCTCATCCTTCCCATTTTGTATTTACACTTTTAGACAACTCAAAAACCAAGTTTGTCCTTCACTTACACATCCATTTTTCGTACCATAAAGTACTTGTTCTTGACTACTTGTCCATCCTAAGCATAACATTGCTCTTGGACACCTATCAAATTTCAACACTTCTTACTTAAGTTTTGTATCGAAAAAGTATCATTGATCTCTTTGATCTATTACTCCTTTTCGACATTTATCAAGTCTATGGTTAACCCTATTTCTGAGCCTATTTCAGCCTAATAGAGTTTCTGTAGACATAAAAAATATACAGATTGATATTGCACACTCGATCTGGATCTACTAACATCACTTCATCCCGAATTATCCATTTGTCTAACCATTTAATCAAATAGCCTTATTTGATTAAAGTCATCATAATTCCCCTTTTAATTAAATAAATCCTTCGATTTAATTAAATCATTGTCTCTATGTAATTAGCTAGGTCATTTCATCTTCCTATCTTTGTTTAATTAAATAATCCATATTATTTGATTAAATCTCTAAAGTTCATCTAATTAAATTAAATAAATCAAACATTTATCTAATTTAATCTAACATCACCCCCTTTGGTTAAATAAATAAAAAATGTTTATTTAACTAGGTCTAAATCATTCTCTTCTCATTTTGAGTTATTTAAATCCTAAAATCTAAGTCAAAATGGTCAAATCAACTAACATCATTTAAATTAATCAAATCATGATTAATGCTAATCCTAATCACTCAAATCCTCTAGATTTTGCAACTTGCACATGAAAATCAATTTAATTGATTTATAAATCATCTATTTTCATTCAAAAAGGCATCAAAGATGGAATATTCCTCAAATTTGAAATCTCCCCCAAAAGGACTTGTCCCTTCCAAGAAAGCATTTAAAATCTCTTACATGTCCTTTTCTTGAGCCATGTGCATTTGCTTCACCTTTCACCTCATCCTTCAAGCCATATTTTGAATTTGAATCTCCCCCCTCTTTGCACATTCTTCAAAATGTGCTCATCCTTCATCCATTCTCATGTTTGACAAGTGGCATCATGTCATTGGCTTATCTTTTATCCCACATTCATCCTATCTTTCAATCTTCAACTCTTTCTTTCTATAAATAGAGAGCTCATCCTTCATTTCTATCATCCACAATTTGAGCAAAGTTATTATACTCAAATCCATAGCAATTCTCATCCAATCTTAGCTAGGTTATGCATATTTTTATCTTGGAGCACATTGGAAGTCTTCATCAAGCGGATCATTCTTCATCAACACATCAATCTTGCATCATTGGAGTTGGGAAAGGGCCAATTTTCACATCAAATTGGCACCAATTCCCCCATGGGATCAAGAATTTGCACTGTCTTCAATAGGATTTAGTTGCTTTATTGTTCTTTCATTTCATTCTTGTTTCTTTTCCTATTTTAAACTTTGCCAATGGATTTCATGGGGAATCCTTGTTCTTACTTGCATTTGATATCCTATGTGATTGTTTATTGTGTTTTTGTAGGTATTTGGATTGGGGCTCAACATTTTGGTGCTAGAGGGAGGGGAAACCAGAAGATCAAATCATATTTTTTGAGAAAATTATGTGCTTTTTTGTGTGTTTTTATGTGTTACAGGAAACAACACCGCTCACAGTCCAGCGAGGCCATATAGAACCGCTCATAGTCTAACGAGGCTAGACAGAACCGCTCTGGAAACAAACTGCACTAGTGGAACTTCAAACTGTGTCGCTGGATCTCCAGCGTCGCCATATAGCACCGCTTAAACTCCAAACAGAGCCACCATCACAGACAAAACCACTAGAATTTCTTACTTTTTCATTCAAACTTAAAATGGCCATATCTTGGTCATTTTTTGGTCTTTTTCGAAGCTTTTTTTTGTTTTTTTTCAAATGGGGTAGAATTTCATAAGCTATCCAATGGTGTAGGTTATTATCAACTTTGACAGAGTTAAAATTTTCAAATTTTCATTTAATGTCAAATCATAATGAAACTTGGTCTAACTTTTAGGGTTTTTATGCTTAATCATCTATCTAACCCTCATATCTTCTTGTTTCTTGATTTCATTTGACATTTGGAGCTTGTATTGCAGGTTTTGAAGGATAAGGGAGCATGGAAGTCAAAGAAAAAGCATTATCACCTCATTCTAACAAGTGTTTTTAAACAATTTGGGAAGAAATTATAATCCCTCTTCTAAGGATTTGCTATCTTTCAAGCTTTTAGGACCTACTAAATTTCTTTTGAGGTCTAAAAAAAAAAATTCAATTTTTGCTACAAAAAGCTTAAAATGAATATTAGGACTCAAATCTACTAAAGTTTGTTTTGGGATTAAAAATTGAACAAGGAAAATTGTCACACTTACTTTGGTGCTTTTAAAACGAACTCACAATTTCTTTGAAAGGTTAAAATGAACATATGCAACTTTGTTTTTGTGATTGCTTACTTAAACTAACATCATCAAAAAGGACGTATGCGCTTCTCTAGCACTTTACAGTGATCTTGAGAATCAAAAGGCCTTTTTTATGATCTTAGGTTGAGATAAAGTAGTCACCTCCACACTTCATTTTGGGAAATAAAATTGAACAAAACTTGTGAGTGTGAGTTAGGTATATCGCGTGGGTTCTCCCTTTGTTTCTAAACGAAGGTTGATTGAACTACGTATGTGCTTGCTCGATATTGTTTACCTTTAGAGGGGCCTGCCTAAGAGACACATCCGAAAGGAGAACTTGAAGGCGACTCCAACCGGTTTTTCATTCGGGCCGGTATATAAATGGATAAGACTAAACTATCAAGTCCTCATGGTATGTAGGCCTTAGCCATACAATGTCTTTTAGAACAGGGTACTACTATAAAAAGTATAAGAGCCCCTAGTAGGATTGATTAAATCCTTTAGTGGCTTTATGGACGCTCGCAAGGTGCCATGTCCCTGATGTCCCGTCATTAAGAACCTTGTTTGTAGTAGCCAACTAGTCCATCCAACGAGTTTATCAAAGTGGTGCATTGGAACTTAGATTCCAAGAAGTTACTTGCCATGTCCGATCTTGGTTAAAGTATAGAGGTTAAGACTTCATTCTTAACATACCTTTATACTCTTTCCTTGGTTGCATGTAAAATCATCTCTTCTACTACAAAGGACATGAGGCAAGCCCACCAAGAAAAATGTACTAATTGAGCTAGGATGTTATATTGCTTGTGAGTCAAAACACTTTACTTGTTCGAAAACATTTGGAAACAAACACTTAACATCATCATCAAAATTTCAAACCCCTTAGTTAGAGAAAATACCTTTGACAAAACCCAAGAACTATTGCTTGCCCTGGGGATTATGTCCTTAGAGGTTTCTAAGTAATTGGGTTGACATCTTAATTTTCTTCTACCAAGGTCAACATTAGGTAACCATTGCCTTGATTTCCTTGAATTCCACATAGCACTTTGTGGGATGAAAAGAAGTTAGGACATTGGATGTTTAGTTTGAAAATCTAATCAAGAAAGTGTTTGTGGTAAAATAAATTCACTAATCAAGATGAAATCAATTGAACCCCACACATGTGCTTGTGTATCTTTTGTCTTATGGTCTTTTGAGCAAACATTGATCTTTTGGTTTGAAGGGAAAAGCATTTTCTTCAAAACCTTGGCCTTGTAAACAAGTCCTTCTTAGGTTCATTTAGGATCAAAATCAAACAATTCATCCATTTCAAACATTTATCATCCCATCCCACAAGCAACTTTAGAGCTTTGGAAACATCATTATCTAGACTTGGGTACATCCTTAAACCAAATCAAAATCACCTTGTTTAATTAGGAGTATGGGAATGCATCCTTTCTCATACCTCTAGTTAAATTAGCACACCTTTGAACAAGTTTATCCTAAAGATCACATCCAACATCTTAGGGTTTACAAGTTCATTATCCAATCAAAACCAATCAAAATCAAATCCTAAAGTCTAGCATTGATCCAAAGTTCCTAAGAAAAACAACACCCATATCATTCACCCCTTTCATCCTTCATGTCATCATTGGTTCTAAACACCTTAGAGGTCACTTTTGCAACAAAGTCAAAACACAAGAAGAACATGGAATATAAACTTGATCCATACATCATAAGCAATCTAAAACAACCAAATTATCAAAGCCGCACAATTCCAATTGATTTTCAAAACTCACATTTATACAATCCGTACATGGGATCATTATCTCCTACAAACCTCAATGGTACAAAAAATATGAGTATGCCTAGTCAAAATTTTGGAACACCTTTCCTGATGGTAGTTTTAAATCCAAGTTCAAAACTACAAATCTATCAACCAAACACTCAATGCATGAGCCTTCAAACGAACAACATCATCCCATCAAATCCCTACATGCCAAATGTGAATGTACCAAGTACAACTTTATAAAACATGAACATTTTGAATCCAAGCTTGGTAAACTTTGGGATGGATATGTTTGAAAATCATACGAATATTGTTCAAAGTCCAAACAAGATGTTAATGACTCAAATTCAAGGTAACACCATGCAAAATCAAAGTTACCAACAATGTTCAATTTCAACCCATAATGCCAAATCTGAAAATCATCCCAAGTTAGAACATTGTCCAAAATCAATTTATCCATGATCCCATGCAAACACCACAAGTGTACATCCCAAATCTAATTATACATCATGAAATTGTCCAAAAGTCATGCCTCAGAATGGACTTCCCACTCAACCATGCCAAAGTTATACATCATGATAACTTTAATAAGGCACAACAAAAGAAAATGACATTTCATGCTTCATGAGACAAGCAAAGCTTTGTATGCTTAGAACTCATGAACAAACACGATGGCACTACAAGCATGCAAGCTATGTTATGCATGGTGGCCATATAACAAATGCAACATGCAACATGCAAAGGATATTCAAAGGAGTCTTGTTTAGTTCATTCGAGGTCTTTAACTTAGGGAACATTGCGTCTAATGTCTCCAAGAGAGTACCAATCAAAGAATAGAAAATTTACAACTTAGGGGATGTAGTGCATCGCATCAAGCCACTAAGAGGAATGTAAATATGCTAAGATAGATCACGCTCATGAAGGACACCACACCCAATGTCATCCACAAAGTGACAAACACATCATATGAAGTAACAAGGCTACACTAAGAACTAAAAAAGGAAAAATGAATAATGGCAATGTATGCCCCCACTTTAAAGGAATTGTTACACACCGTTCTCTGAGCAATTACTTTAAAGTAGCAAATGAAAAATGTAAAAATAAAGAAGACATGAGAGCCAACTTGGAAAGCCCCTATACCAAGTCATACATTTATGAGTAAGGCTACGTCATTTGAAGGGAAGGAAAAATGAAAAGTTAGGGGTTTCCCTCGAAATGAAAACACCAAACACATAAGGGATCTATGGATTTGGGGTCAGTATGTTCTTGCTGCAATATTTTGTAAAGAGCTTGAAATTATCATCATTCCTTGAATACATAGAATTGGAAGAATGACACAAAGAGATCGAAAACAAAGAAAAAGAAAGATCTATTTGGGTCAACATGGAAAAGACACAGGATGTCTCAACACTTTGCATCATCCCCAAAAGGAAAACACAAGGAAAAAGAAAATGAAAAGTTGAAAGAAAAAAGGAAAAGCTTTGGTCAACATGAAAGAGACATTTATCCTAATGCCCTTATACCATCCCAAAAGCAAAGAAGAACACAAGAAAAAAAGAAAAGGAAAGCATGGGTCTTAATAATGAGAGATATTTGTGATCTCGGAATTCGCCTGTGGGTCAACCCAAAGAAAACACAAGGAAAGATTAAAAGAAGGAGCAAAAAGAAAAAGAAAATCCTTTTAACAATTATGAAAGAGACCTGATGTCCTAATCTCTTTTGTCACATCCCTGCCGAAAACAAAAAGAAAAATGAAAAAGGAAAAGGTGAAAGTGGACGGGGTACTCAAGAGCATAGCGAAATGAATGCGTACAAATAGAAGAAAATGTCAGCTAAAGAGGAGAACAACCTACATCACGGGAACATGATAGCACATGCAATAATACAAAAGAAAAAGAAGAATTAAAGGTAAAAATGCAAGTCAACCGCCATAAGTCATCCATCAATCTCAACCGAGAGCGGCGTAAAATAACGCAGCCAGTGATGTCTTGACGAATTTTACCAATAGGATGTATGGCTAGCAACTTCTTGCCCCCACTAAGGGAAAGACAAGAATGAGATGAGATAGGTGATGAGAGATGTCATGTAATAGTGAGAAGAGAATTTTCTTCAACTATTACATGAGGAGGTGTGTAATGGTGGTTTACATATTTATTGCATAGCAATTATCGCCATCAAAATGATACTTGCTCAGTATTTCTTTCAATTGGCGACACTCCCCGCTTCTATGTCCTAGAACACTATGATATGCACAATGTGGAATGTTAGCATCTTTAGGATATATCAACAACCTATTCATAGGTGGTAATAATATGAGTCCTTTGTTTAAAAGGATTTGCAATTTCCTTTTGCATTTAGGTGGTGGATGGAGAGGAAACTTGAGTTTTTGTAATTTATAAGGCCTCTTGCATTTACTAGATTCTCCAACCTCTCAAGAGGAGATTAGGGCAGGAGGTCCTGAGATGATTTAATTTGTGTCCTTCTTATCATTATGAGATGATGATTGTTCTTTAGGAAGGACATTCAAATCGGGAGGGGAATCAAAGATCGTCGTACCATCATCATGAAGCTTCCAATATTCTAAAGGAGGCTTGTTGTGATGAAGAGGACCTTGATATCCTAACTTGGTTGTGTTTTCATCTTTTGGATTTTGTTCTAAGAGTTTATGAATGTTATGTTCAGTTGTTGTGTCACATCCTTGTTTGCTTAAGATGGTAAAACCTTTTCCATAAGTTTCTTCAAGGTTGATTGGGGTGCTTGTAACTTTGTGATCATAGAATGGTTGAGGTATTGTTTGATTAGAGGAACTAGGTCCACTTGATGGAGGGAACTTAGGTCCTTCTTTTGTTTCAGGATGTAAGTAACCAAACATATTAGGAGGTGAGACAGTAGGAAGGTCTTTTTGTTTCATGGATGGATAAAAGGATACATTGGCTTCGAGGTGGTCAAGGCATTCGTTTAAGAACGTATTCATGTTGTCGTCATTTTCTCCAACAATGTCAACATCACAAGGAGGAAATTCATGAGGAGTTGAAGGAGCATGAGGAAGTTCAAGATCATTAGGATTAGTTCCAAAGGCACAGTTTGTCATGTCAACTAAAGATTTTAATGACATCCAAAACTTATTAAAACGGAAAGCCATGATGCAAAGGAAAGAAAACAAACTAAAATGAAATAAAACAAAAAATCTAGAAACTGTGACAAAATGCAATATCAAAAAACAAAGATGCGAAAAATGTGCAAAAAATGCCAGAAATTATAGTGCAAAATGTGCAAAAGGACTAAGTCGCCTAGTGTGGTGAATTAGTCCCAGTGGTAATTTTTTTGAGTTTTTTCAAAAAAATTAAATGCAAAAAGGCAAGCTATATGAGCTTTTCACTAATGCAATTTTTAAAATCCTAGCATGCAAATTAAACAATTCAAAACCTAATGCAATGTTGATGTAATGTATATGTAGGATGTACTTGAAATCAGAAGTAAAATGTGCAAAAGTCGTGTTCACCAAAATGTGGACACCGATTTTGGTATCCAAGGGTTCTTTAACTCTTTTAGGGTTTTCCACCTAAAAGGAGAGAAATGGACCCAAAATGCATAATGTCTACACTCAAAATCAATGCAAGGATGGATGCAATAAATTGATAAAAGGAATCATTTATTAATGAAATATCTAAGAATTGCAAGTTGTTTGAAAACATAGTGATGTATGCAAAAACACCTAAGAATGCAAGTAGATAATAACAAAATTAAACAAGACCAGAGAGGTGCACCTGGAATCTGAAGTCTGATGCAAAGAGGCTCTAGAATCCTATAGAGTTGACTGGGAAACTTGTTCCAAGCTGGGTGACTTAGTCCAAGTTTGGGGAGATTTTGTCAGAACAGGAATCTGCCAAATGGGTATCCAGAAATGTAGAAACCACTTTTCAGGCCTAGTAGTGGGACTAATTCACCATAGATGGTGACTTAGTCCACCTAGGAATCTCAAGGAATTTGGGACATGATACTATAGCTTTCGGTCTGCACTTCCTTTCTTGACATGTGTCTAGTTTAGATTTTGCAGAAAACAGGTTGAAAGAGGTCTCCAAGCTTCAATTAGGGCTTTGTTGACTTTGACAAATTGAAAACACCTTTTTAACACCAAACTCTTTGAAAAATCTATATACAAGACCTGCAAACACACATGCAAAGAGGGGGAAAAGGGTTAAGGGTTAGAGAATAGGGGTTTGCCTTGATCAAACCCCAATTTGGTAATCAAACCCTAGATAATGAAAGAAATAGAAAGAGAATGATGAATAAATAACATGCAATGTCATAAACTCACCAAACCCTTGATGTTGAAATTTGAAGATATGCAATGGAGTACTCCAATGGATGCTTGAAAGTGCTTAGAGTGCTTAGAATGCTTGAGAATGATTAAGGAAATGAATGAATTGCTTGAATGATGAATTAGGTGTAAAATGAGAGGAAAAACCCTTTATTTATACTTGATTTTCCAATATTTCCTAAAAATAACACATCACAGGTTGACCTCAAGGTCAAGAGAATAAAATCTCGCCAGAAAATTAAAATTATTTTAATTTTTGTGCCCAGTGGGACTAAGTCACCCCAGGTGGTGACTTAGTCCCACTAGGGAAATTTTATTGGGTGTCGGGAATTAAAGTGCATTTAATAAGTTTTAACAGGAATATTCTAAAAAATACACTTAAGTAGGGTCGGAAAGTGTTTTAAGGGGTCATTTAAACATAAGAAAGGGTTGAATTAATGATGAAAAGTCTAGAAAAGCGTGAGAGTTTGTTAAAACTCTTTACAACACTTTGAAATAAGACTTGGTAAGTGATAAAAATGGGTTATTTAGGTGAATTATAATGAAAGGGTCCTAGAAAAGTGTGAAAGTGGGTTACAACACTTCACAACACTTTTACAAGACATCTTAGAATTCTTAATGATTCACAAGGGTCCAAGACCTAATGTGAATGTGTTGACCAAATTACAACATTAAATCTAGGAAAAATCAAGCCAAAGTCCATAAGAAAGACTCAAGTGAGCGTAAAAATGTCCAACTATACATTTTTTGGTGACACAATATATAGTATGTATCCATATATTATATTACTTATACATATTATATAAGTATATATATATTTACAAACAAGTACACATATACATATATATGCAAATCATAAATAGCATTATACGCTATGTCACATATATACATATATGTATAAGTATATATATATACAATGTTGATCAAGTATTTATTCATTTGATATGGAGATGAACACAAGAGATTAATATTCTCATAATAATAACAATATATTTATATATATATATATATATTTACATGCATATATATACTCCTCTATATAAGCATGAATGCTTATACACTCCTCTATATAAAGCCATAACTTATTCGATAATCAAGTATAGACAACTATTTTGGCAGTCAAACACACTGAGATGTTATATATATATTTATATATATACATATATACATTCTTTCCAAACATGAATGCCCACATGTATATATGTAAATGTACATATATATATATATAAATACTCATCAACCACACAATCAAGCATATAGATAGAAGGGAGGAACTCACAAGCTCAAATAGATAACATCACCCAATAATGCACTCGATAGTAAACAAGACCTTTACTAATGTAGATATTTCAAACTAGGGTTGACTTACCAACTTCCCACTTCTATGTCTAGACTCAACCAAACTATTGTGGTGTGTGTATGCTCAAATAGTTTACATTATCGGTTACTTGACCAAGATCATCTCCCAAGTGATACTTCCCCTCCACCTTGAGGAATGGAACACATACATGCATCCACTAACACATGCACACAATAGTCAATTGTTCATAACATATGCAGTATACATAAACATCTCCAAAGTTATAATAATAATTCAATAACTATCTATTCATGTATAAGCAATATTTCCCCATGAAATAACATCAAATGAGATAGCATTCACATTGATAACATGATACGAGCACAATTTATTCATCTCCAGAATTCACATTACATTCACATTTTACCCTACATAGTAATAGTAAATAGTAATTACACAATTGGGGTGTAACAGAAGAAGGATGATATGTGATGTCTATGAAGAATTCTCAAGTGCCTCCACATCCAAGGTAGATGAAGATGTCACGATCAAATTAGGTACATGCCCAATCAAATAAGATGTTGAAAAAATAGGACCTCATAGAAACAATTGTGGAACACAATCCAAAGAAAAAGATACCCCCTTTAAAGAAAAAGAAGCCTCCTCCAAATGTTGTCCAAAAGAATCCACACTCGTGTCAAATCGCAAAGGATGATCATGTAGAAAATGAAAAAGAGGGCCAGGTTGTTCCCTTGCAACAACTGAAGAAGGATCATCTTCATCAAAGAGAATATGAATACAATCAATGGTGTCTCCCAAATTTGAAATATGGGATTCATAAAACAAGCCACCAATGTATGTCAAGTACTCATCCCAAGTAGCTATCTTTGGAAGATGATGGATGGCTCGATGCATTGAATAAAAAGGAGACAAAACTATGGAATAACAAGCATCCTCAAGAGAAACAATAGAAATGAAGGAGATGAGATCTCAGTGCATTTCATTCGACTACACTTATCATCCCCCATTATGCTCTCAACATATGATTGTATCGTCATAAATTGTCACCCTTGAAAATTTCACTCTATGTTTTATCCCCCCTTAATTTACTACACCTAATTAAGAACCTAAGTTCCTAAATTATGCATTTTGGTGCCTATTTGTACCATTTTCTGATAAATAAATTGCAAGCATTGAATAAATACATCCAATTGATATTTTTCCTTCAACACTTAATGTCTTAGAAAATAGGGCTAAGACCCATATTCCCTTGGATGTATGGGTCCCCCTATTTTGTAAAGGACCATTTTTGGATGTGTCATTGTCGACATTTTAACATTCAAAATTCAAGTTGCAAATGTCAGGTTTTGGGATTTAATTTTTGAGAAATTAGAGAAATGCCTATAAATACCTAGTTATTACATCATCTGAAATTTGACAAAAGCACTATTGGAAAACTTATGATCAAGAGCACTATCAAGCAAGTCAAGAGCACCATTTCAGAGCTTTATTACAAAAATTCAAGATCCTAACATCATGTCAAACCTTATGTGAGTTCATATGTGTTTATGTTATCATTGTTTGTGAAGACTAACCCTTGCTATAGGCATCCAAGCAATTCAAGCAATCAAGAAAGAAATATCTAAGACCTTGAGGTGATGTGTATGAATTTAGTCCATCAAGGAAGCCATTAAAGGATAGTGAGTTGTAGCACTTTGTTTATTCATCATTCCTTCCTATCATTTATCCATTTTTATCATTGATATTTCCATCGTGGAAGTGGAAACACTAACATGGGGTTTGACTGAGGAAAGTCCCTAAATGGCACACCCCTTTCCTTCTCTTTGAATGTGTAGGTTTTAGTCTTAAAGAGGATTGAAGGAATTTTGTAGTCAAGTTGTCCATTTTTTTAATTGAAGCCCTACACCTTGTCAACTCACGGAAACTCACTTACAAAATTATTTGACAGTGTTTTGAAAGCTCTGCAAGCGGAAACAAAGATCTTAGATCTGACATCAAAGGACTATAAAAATATAGCAGGAGAGGCATACAAGGACTCAAATTCCCTTGGGTGACTCTTTCCTCCTTTTTAGAATGACATCAACTTTTCTGGGCAAGTACACAATCCTCTATACTTCCCAGATCTACCTGCAATTCACTATTTTAGTTTATCAATTTTTTAGATTCTTACAATTTTGATATTAGGGCACATAATCTAATCAGGTTAATTATATTCAATCAATTCCAATCCATTCCAATCCTCAATAGGATGGAGATCTAGGTTTTATTGGCTCACTTTCATGGTTGAAAGTAAATCTATGTGCCTTGTTGATCTCCATCTTAATGAAACCCTAGAAAAGGAGGCACTCAACCCTAGGTTTTACTCATTAAACTTAGGGTTCATTTTTTTCTATGTTTGATTTTGGTGAACCCGACATGTTGACATTATATACCTTCTAAAATTTGAAGCAATTCACCCTAGATCTAGGTTTTATATTACATTGTTTTGCATTTCTCATTTAGGGTTTCAATTTTTTATCATAAAAACATAAAATTTGTGGGTTCAAGCCCTGGTGGAATGATTGGAAGTGGTACCTAGACAGCCCTTTTAGGAATTACAAGCCTAGGCTTGGTTATAGGTGGATTTCACCACACTTTCCTATGATTGAAAGTTTGAACCAGAGGTGGCTTCTTCAATCCCCCACTTATGTCTGGTGAAAAAAATTCTCTGCCACTTGGTCTGCAAGTGTTGAACCAAAACTTGCCCACTTTTCTTGGTGTATTATTTTCCAAGGCTTGCCTGTGGGTTCTCAACTTGTTCACTTGGGGGTCCAGGACCCTCGTTTCCCTTTATGTGGGCAAGCTGAGTCTTTTAAGCATCTCTTCTGGTTTTGTACTAGAGCTCAACAGTTTTGGAATTAGATTCATGACTTCTTTTGGCCTTTCAAACTAGAGCCTTTCTCTTGGCATATGGTTCTACTGGGAGACTTTCCCAGACTTCTAGCTAAGTATACCCAGCTTTGGCACACTTTCAGGGTGGAAATCCTCTTCAATATCTGGAAAGATAGAAATGTTTGTATATTTTCTAACACACAAATGCATAAAAATGTTTCTTTGTATTCTAAAGCTATTATTTGCTCTAATGTGCTCTTACAAATTCAGGTTTAGGCCAACAAGGTTGCACTTGAGGTGGCTCACCTTCAAGTGCTTTTGGATCATTGGGACAATTCCCTATGTACTATTGCTTAGGTGCCCACTTCCCCTTGCAATCGGTCGCCCTCTTGAGGCCGGCAGTGGAGTGGCTATGTTCGCCCCCTCTCTCAGCCTCCTCTTCGGTGTGGTTCCTGCCCTCCTCAATAGACTTGTTCTCCTCCTCCATGGCCTAGCCAAAGGAGGCCCTCAGGAGGAGCTACATGGAGTAGCGGTGGTGGTTCTAGGTGGATCTCTGATGACACTCCTGCTATTGGCTCTGGTTAGCTAGATTCTGGCAAAAACTTTCTATGTCTAGCACTTGCAATCTTTCCTTGACACGAGGATAAAGATAAAGAGAAAGAAAAGATGTTGATGATGGTTGGGGTCCTCCTCCTAATGTCACTCCAGACCCCGTTGATGCATGGGGGAAGCACATGGATGACAAAGACCCTCCTGGATTTGCTAGCACTACTCTGGATGCTTGATGGCCATTTTAATTTATAATTGTAATGTTTATGGACTTTTGGGCTAGGCCCGTGTGACTCTGGTTTTTTGGTTTTCTGGGATTTTCCCATGTGACTCTCGAGGTGTGCCTTCTTACCACCCACCTTTAATTTCCTTTATTTTCTCCCAATATCTCCACTAATTGTGAGAGTATCTTGGCACAAGAGAATGAAATCATTGACACATTTCTTAATATCACTCTACCTAATCTTCATTCATCTCCCAACATCTCTCCCACTTGTGAGATTTTTTTGGTGCAAAAGGATGCAATCATGGAAAATCATGGACAATCATGATAATAATAATTTTTCTTCTCCTGATACCTCTCCTACTTGTGAAGAAGGCATCTTGGTGTTAGAGGATCCAATCATTGAGCATCATGAGAATCTTGTTTGCTTCTCTCCCAATACCTCTCCTATTGGGAAAGATATTTTAGTATAGGAGGATGAAATCATTGATACATTTCTTTCAAAAGATAGTAAGAGGGATTACATATATGAGGATGTTGAGGTGACCTTAGATCCCCCTCAATAGAAGATGATCAACAAGAAGTCAAATTTGTTGAGCTTATGAATACATAATTAGCTATTAGATCTCCTTTGATTATTGGGACTCCTTAAAATCCTTTCAGACCTCCTAAAATTCCTCTAATTATTGGACCTCCTAAGTCACCTCTTATTATAAGACCTCCTAAACCTCATGGCCATATCATAAACTTTACAAAACAACTTACTAGTATTCATGTTTCGAAGAAACCAAGTTATCATACTATAGCTTGCACATATGACACTAAAAATAATAAGCAACCAAAATAAACTCCAACATCCATCCCATTTCCTCAACCATATCTCTCACCTGTACCTAATATTCCACAACATAGTTGTTAAACAGGCACAAGACAACTAAGAAGGGGGGTGAATTAGTTGTCACACAAGTTCAAACTAAAAACTTTATCCTTTATCAATTCTTCAACCACACTGTTATGTTATTAAATATGAGCATGAAACATAAATAAATAAAAAAGTAAATCATCACAATGAACACCGGATTTTTACGTGGAAAACCCAATAAGGGAAAAACCATGGTGAGGGTTAACTCACAATATAAAGATTATAAACTGAATACAAAGGCTCACTGCCTAAAAGAAGGACTCACTGTCCAAGTACAAAGGCTCACTGCCTATGAAAAGGACTCACTATCCAACAAGGAGGCTCACTACCTACAAAAGATTATACAAAATAGAATAAGGCTTTACAACCCAAAATGAACTAGAAAGATGCACCTACCATGTGTTGATACAGTTCTGGAGATGCTCAGTATTCAGACTTTATGCCCTTCATTCTTCGCTCATTTTACATCAACTGTTTCCTTTCTAATCACACCTTTTCTTTCATTACTCGCTCACTATTTCTTCTATCTCTTCTCTGTTGTCTATCATTCACACACTCTCACTTCTTCAAAAACTGTTTGCCATATATTTATATCTGATCTCCATCACAAGCATCAATTAGGTCAGCCTAATTAGATGCAATTTATTTATAAAAGATATCAATTGTCGGCTCCAATAGATCATCAAATATTTTCAAAAAGCAATTTAACCATTAGCAAGTTACATTATGTTAGATCGGACCAAGAAATAGGTCGCACATAAGTTTTCATATCATATCAAAATTATCTTAACAAGTTGACCAGGAATAGTCTTCAATACAACCAACAAAATAATGTCACTTCATTGTACAAGCACCAGAATACGAAATAACCTGATCATGCATGCCTTTAACATCCATAATTAATTTCCTAAAACTACAATAAAAAATTGTCAACTACGGAGAAATGTGGACTAGAATATCAGAGAGGCACCAAAAATACTAGATCAACCACTAGAGAAGATAAGTCAGTTATACACACTGGTTTTAGAGTACCGGACCAAGCTACCAACATCTACCAACATGGTGACATCAATGACAACATATATATATCCTACTCATTCTTCCAACAATCTCCCCCTTTTTCATTGATGGCAACATGTAAACAAAATCCTCCTTCTTTCCTCAAAAACTTTTAACTTTCTCCACTATCTCCAACACTCTCCCCCTTTGACATCAATGGAAAAGGGCGCCAAAAAATGAGTGTAAACATGGTGACATCAAAATTTCAAAAGACTTCAAAAACTTCCAACAATCCAGAGCTTTTAAGCAAATAGAAATTAAGTGAAGATGACATTCTTCACCTGGAATACCTTCTTATACCTTTCCTTGAGAACTGGATACAACTTCTTCCAGTTGAGTATAGCAGACTCCAGTCTTATGCATGTACTTTCCAATAATCCCAATAGAGTAAAAGAGGGTGACCAATCTGTAACGAAACATTGTTTCTCAACATCTTTTGCATCAATGAGAATTCTGGAAAGATGCTCTAATCAAACTTCAGCAATTTCTTTAAGTAGGTAGAAGGTCTTTGCCACATCATCTCTTTGTCTTTGTGTAATGATTAGTTCAGCCTGTAATTCACCAACTCTTATTCTTTGCTTCCCTTCTTTATCTTCAAATATATAAAAATTCTTTCCAATGTTGTTTACTTCAACTTCAATCACTTCAATTCTGCTTCTGAAATTATCTACAGTTGCAAGCCACTAAAGATAATACTTGTAAACATCTAAAATTTCTTTAATACACTTCTTTGTTTCCACAATCAATCCAGACAATCTCTACTTAGCTTTTTCACATCTTCTTTCAACCAAGATTCCCATCTTACATCCTTCTGGACCTTCAAGCAACATCCTTTCTTCAACAATCTCAATCAGATTTTCTGGAAAGAAATCAGAAACAACATATACTTCAATACATTGTTGAATTAGATGATCTACCAGAGCATCATCAATTTTCAGTTTGTCAATAGGCAAGGCAACATTCCATAGCTCACCGATCTTCATTTTTCCTTCAATTATCATAGACTGGATGTCATTAGGATCAGGGGATTCAGTTCCAGTCAGAGATTCTTTCTCCTTTTCATATGAAATGACAATGATGTTTTCAGTTATCCCTTTTCTCCTTTTCGATTCTGGAGGGGAATCATTGATAACACCCTCCAATTCTATTTTTCTAGAGGAAGAGCCCACTTCAAATCGACTTGATTCAGATATACCAAAGCAAGGGTTTTTTTTCAAAGATGAGAAATATGATCTACACATTTTTACATTATCTTCCAAAGATTCTAGATATTTGTAAATTTGCTTTCCAATAGTGATACCAGATTCCCACTTCACATTATCTTTTCAAGGTAGAGAATTCAAAAAGTAAAACACCAGACACACCAACAAGGATCTGAAACGAAAGGGATAATTTTTGACCAGTGACATTCGAACATTTTCAAGAAAATTCTCAAGCAACAAACTACATAGATCAAACTGTTTGTTCTCCTTGACCATCATGCGGGCAATATGTATGGCAATTTCCGAAGTTGAACTTTCACGATTTTTGAAATAAATTTTGTATGAAATCCCATATGCAACATACCTAATGGCCAAATCAACAAGTGTATTAATTAACAATGCTCTGAGATCTCTACTTATGCCAGTCAACTCCTCCACATCTTTATATTTCACAATTTTCCTTCCAGGGAGTTCTCCAATGTTGCATAATCCAGTGATCGCTTCGATTGCTTCCTTCGAGATCAAATAAGGTTTGTCCAAAATAACGCTTCCATCCTTGAAATGATTCAACAAGAATAATATAACCTCTTTATCTGTAATCCACAAAAATTCACTCCATAAATCCATCCCTAGGGTTTTTTATGTTTTGTAATTCAAATTCTCTCAACTTCGCAAGCATCATTTAGGTCGGCCTAATTAGATGCAATTTATTTATAAAAGATATCAACTGTCGGCTCCAATAAATCACAAAATATTTTCAAAAATCAATTTAACTATTAGCATGTTACATTATGTTAGCTCAGACCAAGAAATAGGTTGCACATAAGTTTTCATATCATATCAAAATTATCTTAACAAGTCGGCTAGGAATAGTCTTCAATGAAACCAGCAAAATAATTTCACTTCATCATACGAGCACCAGAATATGAAATAACCTGATCATGCATGTCATTAACTTCCATAAGTAATTTTCTAAAACCGCAATAAAAAAATGTCAACTGTGGAGAAATGCAAACTAGAATACCGGAGAGGCACCAAAAATACTCGATCAACCACCAGAGAAGATAAGTCAATTATACGCATTGGTTTTAGAGTACCGGACCAAGCTACCAACATCTACCAACATGGTGACATCAATGACAACATATAGATATCCTACTCAATCTTCCAACAATAGTGGTAAAGAATTTGATCTTGTTGAGCAACTTCGTAACACTTTTACTAAAATATACTTGTGGGATTTGATTCAAACATCACCTGTTTACTATGGCATGCTTAAAAATACTTTGCAAAAATTTGTTATCCCTCCTAGTGTGCAGCCAAATGACGTAGCAACCTTAATTGAGGGTATGAATTTGGGTAATGTGGATATCATCTTTCATCAAAATGAATTACCCCCTTTAGAAATGCAAAAACAAAATGATGCCTTGATGATATTGGCTAGTATTAACAAGAGGGGTTAGGAGTACCCTTATTGACAATAGTTTAGGGATTAATGTTTGTAGTGTTAACCTTTTGGATAGAATTGGAGTGGAAAAGACTAAAATTCAACAAATTGATTTCTCTATCCATGGTTTTGATAATGTGGGAAGACAACCACTTGGTGTAATAACATTACTTTTCAAAGCTGGTAAGCTCGTGTTGCAAACTCCCATCCATTTCATGCCCCATGATCTTTCATATAATATTATCTTGGGTAAACCATAGATTCATGAAATGAAAGGAGTGCCTTCAATGCTTCATCATTTAATGAAATACATGTACAACAATAAGGTTTACATGATAAAAGATGATCCTAAGTCTGAAAATTGTTTACAAACTTAAACAAGAATGACAAATCCTCTTAGCACATTAACACCAACTACAAAAGTGGAACCTTTATAAGTTGAGGATAAAGATGAGTGTATTTCATCAATGACAAGGTTGTAAGAAGATGAGTTTGGATCATTAGATTTCACACCTACATTCATGGGGGAGTACAAGATTACACAATCAAAATCAAAGAAAGAGAAAGAAGTCACAATGATATCAACACAATCTATTACTGAGTCATCAAAAGCATCTGAATCTACAACTTCTAGCAATGAGGAAAACATAAATTACATATCCACTTATGATGAAACTGATTATGAGAAACCACCTTCTTCAAAAGAAATGGAAGCCATTTATGGAAGAGGTTATGAACTTTCGAAACAATTTGGCTATAATGGAAAAGGATATGGTGTAAAAGAACAATGTATCTATGTCCCCATAGAGCCCAACACACAAGAAACAACAAGAGGTCTTGGATATTGTCCTACACACATAAAAAAACATCTAAAAGGCCTTCACTTAATCATGAAAAATGGTATTAGTTGTTGCTCCTTGTCATGTGATAGTTCTAGTATCATAACATACTCATTACCATGCATGGGGGTATAAACTTGGCTTTATGCAATCATATTTTATCTTGCAAGGAGTAGCTTATGCTCACCTTTGTCCCTATACTTGGAGGCAAGGGGTTAGGTAGCCTTATGTTAGGTGCATTCCTTATAGAGAGGGATCCCTTTGTGCTTCTTTAAAATGTTAGTGTAGCAAGCACACTAGAATTTTAAGGGAGGGCATATTGTCCCTCGCTCATCATTTACATAAGAAATGGTCCCTTCTTAGTGATGATAGCATACATCTCCTAGGAAATGTGACCTCGGCTATGAAGTGTGTCCTTCTTGATCTACGTTGTGTCTTCATTGTGATGATATTGGGCTCGATGTCCTCTAAGAGTGTGTGACTTTTCTTGGCATATGATGTTCCCCTCTGTGGTAATACTATGCTAGTATTCCCTAGGGTGTGATCTTTTTATTCCTTGACTTGTCCTCTCTTAAGTGGTGATTTTGTGTGTGATATTACCTAAGGTGTGATCTTTCATGTATTGAGCAAAGCCCCTTTGTTTTTTTTGTAAATCACCTTTTGTGGTGGTTTTGTTATAGCACCCTTTGAGGTTATGGCCTTATATTGTCATTGTTTATGCGCATCCTTAGGTGATTTTATGCACCCCTTGAGGTGAGTTTTGTTCATCCCCCATGATGTTAAACTTTATGCACTCCTTGAGGTGAGTTACGTTCGTCCCTTGTGATGTTAAAATTTATGCAACCCTTGAGGTGAGTTTTATGCACTCCTTGAAGTGAGATTTTTCTAGATAGTTCATGGATTCAACATAATGGAGCTTGTTGGGTCAGGAACTTGAGCACCCCTTTTAACATGGCCACCCAGCATAACACAACTTGCTTGCTAGTGGAGCCATGTATTTCATGATTTTTTAGCATAACACACCTTGCTAACCTTATGTAAACCATTATATTGCATGGAAACCTAGCATAAAGAACTTGCTAGCTAGTCGATTCATGTGGTTCATGAGTGATGTGGCATAACACAACTTGCTAGTCCTCATGGGAGAATTCTTTCAACTAACATTTATTTGATGGATGACATTTGGTATTTGAGACAATTTAAGGCTAAGGTCTCTTTTCCTTATCGAATCGAATCCCTTTAGTACTAACATTTTTTTTTTTGTGTGTCTTTTTCCTGTTTGCATTATGTTTTCATCGTGTTTGTGTTAAGTTTTTTTATCATATATATGTTATGTCGTGTGTTTTCGTTGTGTATGCTTCATGTTTTTGACATGTATGTTGTCTTGCTGCATATCATACATGTGCATGTTCCTTTGTGCTTATGTTAGTTTTCTATTAGATCTTGGATCCTAGGGGCTTGTGCACTACCGAGCTAGATCCTTAGTTATCCTATCTCTTCAACATTTAGACAATTAGACCCCTCTTGACATACATTTTTCTACTTTAGTGTGAGTCTGAGTGTAAGTTCATACTCACTAAAGTGGGGGATAAATGTATCATTGTAAATTATCACCCTTGATAATTTCACTCTATTTTTTATCCCCCTTAATTTACTAGACCTAATTAAGCACCTAAGTTCCTAAATTATGCATTTTGGGGCCCATTTGTACCATTTTTTGAGAAATTGCAAGCATTGAACAAATGTATCCAATTGATATTTTCCCCCCAACACTTAATGTCCTAGAAAATAGGGTTAGGACCCATATGCCCTTGGGCGTATGGGTACCCTTATTTTGCTAGGTACAAATTTTGGATATGTCAGTGTCGGTATTTTAACATTCAAAATTCAAGTTGCAAATATCAACTTTTGGGATTTAATTTTTAATAAATTAGAGAAATGCCTATAAATACCTAGTTATTGCATCATTTGAAATCTAACAAAAAAAACTATTAGAAAACTTATGATCAAGAGCACTACCAAGAAAATCAAGAGCAACATTTCAAGGCTTTATTACAGCAAAATGAGATCCTAACATCATATCAAATCTTATGTGAGTTCATATGTGTTTATGTTATCATTGTTTGTGAACACTAACCCTTGTAGTAGGTCTCCAAGCAATTCAGGCAATCAAGCAAGAAATATATAAGACCTTAAGGTGATGTGTATGACTTTAGTCCTTCAAGAAGCCATTGAAATGTGGTGAGTTGCAAAAAAAAGTTATTCATCATTCTTTCCTATCACTTATCCATTTTAATCATTGGCATTGTCATTGTGGAAGTGGAAACACTAACACCGGCTTTGACTGAGGTAAGCCCCTAAATAGAACACCCCTTTTCTTCTCTTTCAATGTGCAATGTTTAGGCTTGAAGGGGCTTGAAGGAAGTTTGAAGAAAAGTTGTTCATTTTTGTAATTGAAGCCCTACACCTTGTCAACTCACAGAAACTCGCCTATAGAATTAATCGATAGTGTTCTGAAAACTCTGCAAGTGAAAATGGAGATCTCAAATTTGACATCAGAGTACTGTAAAAACAAAGTCAAAGAGGCATACAAGGACTCAAACACCCTTGGGTGACTTTGTCCTCCTTTCTAGATCAACATCAAATTTTTGGGCAAGTACACAGTCCTATGCACTTCCCAGATCTGCCTGCAATTCATTGTTTTTGTTTATCAATTATAGAATTCTTACAATTTTGATATTAGGGCACATAATATAATTAGGTTAATCATAGTCAATCAATTCCAAATTATTCTAATCCTCAATAAGATGGAAATCCAAGTTTGATTGACTCACTTTAATACTTGAAAGCCAATTTATACGCCTTGTTGATCTCCATTTTAATTAAACCCTAGAAAAGGAGGCAATCAACCCAAGGTTTTATACATTAAAAACTTAGGCTTCTCTTTTTCTATGTTTCAATGATGAATTAAGAACACTAGATGATTCGTTTGATGTTGGTTCAAAGGAATTAGGCAAACTTATTCCATTGGCAATGCAAAGCTGTACAACTGATGAAGTTTATAAAGAAGTTTCAAATCATCAAGATCTTTAAGCAAATATTCATCTATTGTATTCCTTTTCTTCCCATAGTAATCACATTTTACTTTCCATGCATTAGAAGACATGATTTCAACCAACAAACAAACACAAGATTACCCCCCCTCCAAATTACTCAACAAAGAAACCCCCCAAGCAATATATGAGGTTGGCACTATATGCTTAGTGTTATTATAGGTGCTACTTGCCAACAACATTGAAGTGGACTTGATCTTAGTGCATACAAATGCCAAATTCGGCAACAAGCTCAAATTAAAATCTTTACACAAGATGAGATCAATCGGATTACGCTATTACAAAGTACATGAAAAATTAGCACTTTAAAAAAATCACCCAAAAATGTTAACGTAGGAGCAAGAACGGAGCCTCAGAAGTTCCCAAAAGAAGGACAGCTCACCAACACCTGTGAGAATATGTAATTTATGTAAAAAGTAGGCATCAAAATCAAAAATAATTTTACCACTACAAAAAGCATAAAATTCTACCCCAAATAAAAAAAATATTCTAGAAAGGAGTTTGTATGACTAAGTTATGGTTGTTTGAAAATTTCCCTTCAAAACCAAAATACAGATGGTGAGGGGGGAAAAAGTATTTGGGCATGTTGATGCAGTGATGATGTCAATAGTACATGAAGTTAAATTTGATGGTCTAGTGGCCATCACACCAAAATATTCTCTGGGTCAAATGGAATATACTGACGATAGAATTTTTTTTTATTCATCGACGATGTAGGAATCTACAACGAAATAAGAATCTTTGTGATGGAATATTCTTTTTATTTGTTGTCGATTTTGGGTGGGCAGATGAATGTAGTGGGGTCCATAGGTGGTTTGGTCATGGGACCACGTGCCACATGGTGTGTGGAAAGGGGTTGTGTACTCTATATACTTGCAAAGTACCTTGTAGTCTATAAGGTATGACAACTATTTTTTATTTTTATATAAATTTTCTAAAAATTGAAAACTTTCAAAAAATAAAAACTTTTATCCCAATTTTTATTTAGGATTTATTTTCCTGCTAATGCCAATTATTCTATAGTGATTGATCGTACGATTGTACAACCAAATTGGAGAAAAAAATTCTAAGGCCTTGGGAAAGTGCTCCAATTTTCACGATTTGACAGTTGATCATGGGGTTTTTGAGCCTTCTAGATGTGATGGTAGGGGCTATTTTGGCCCAAAATGCTTCAAAAATTTAGCTACCTTTTGGATCTGGTAACTCTTGCCCAACTTGAAACCCTTGTAAATTAGACAAAATATTATGAAATTTGACAAAACAAAAGGAAATTTTGACTTTCTCTAATGCCCTGGATTCAATGGTGAGGTCCTTGAAACCCCAATTCACACCCAACAAAATTTCATGTCAAGATTGTTCTCTCTCAAATCTGGGAAGAAGTTTGCAACACTAAAGTTTTGATAACATGTAGGAGCTTATAGTGAACTCTTGAACACCCCAGGATCACCTACAAGACAATAGAAACTTCCACAAGAGATAAATGGAAGAAATATCATACTATGATTATGGATGTACAATTGCTAGATTGAATATGACAATATTACATATGATGGCTTGCTTATAAAGGCAAGTTGTGAGATAGGATAAGACAAGATGTTAACATGTTTCTTAATCCTGTATAATGAGACAACTACCTCAACAAATATTAAATGACTTAGAACACAAGCATTAAATGCCAAAAGATAAGATAAGATCTAGTGACAACTAAACATTATCTAGAAAGATTCCCTTCAAGGACTTAAGTTGACTTAACATGTAAATATGACTTAGATAGGTAAAACACATATTTATGCCAACAACAAATATGTCAAACAAATCATTTTTTATAAAATTTACCACCATTACACATTTTGGTGGAAATTTTCCCTCAACTTTAAGTGGTGGACAATAAAGAGTCACTAGAGCTAGTATTTGTAGAAAAAAAATTAATCCAAATTATGATATGACTTATGATGTGTTTGTTTTTTGAAATTTAGATTTTCTATAGGTAGAGTATAGAAGTATCAAAAGCAAGTCATAACCATAAGAATTTAAAACATGAGCTATAATTGAATTTGATGTTCCTCATTTGACCAAAAATTGACCATTAAATTAAGGAATTTATTTTGCCTCCAAGTAGAAACTATAAAGAACTAACCATATCTAATTTTTCAAGAGATTTCCAAAAATGTAAACAAATCTAGAAATTATGGTTTCAAAGCAATTTAATGAAAATATATAAAATCACAATAACTCACTCAAAATGAATCATAGAAAGCTAAAAAATTTACTTGAAGCCTTGAAAAATCACAATAAAATCCATAATGGTTTCTAATTTTTAGAAAAAAACAAAAAAATTGACCCAAATCATTACATTGATACCATTTGTTATGATATTTGTTGGAAATAAAATAAAGAATAAAATATCAAACTATTTCAAGACAGTGACCTCCAAAAATCAAAGTATAAGAATTTGAATTTATTCTTGAAAAATCCTTTATCTTCCTTATTTATATACATAATTAAATCAAGATTAAGCATGTCAATAGAATTAACTAGAATTACTAAATGAAAATATCAAGATTAGGCATGTCAAAATTGCTTAAATCTTATTTTTACGCTGAAGGTGTGTCCTATATAAGCTTTTAAAGCTCATTTTCCCCATGGACAGTTGAAAAGCCACCAGAGACCCTGGTTGACAGTAAAACACATCTTAGTCGTCCATCATTTTTCATCGGTTTTCATCGTTTCACCAGTTTAATATGAATCTCAGTCATTCATCATATTTTTTGCCATCTTCTTGGACTATATTTCATTGACCTTTGTTGCTTCCCCCAACGCCATTGGATTCCACTCCTCCAAACTCTTCCTCGGGAGTAATGTGACTTTTAATTTGGTGAGCTCCACCCTAAATATACATTTATGGTTCTAACGTGGATTTTTAAAGTATGTTGGGTAAAATGGAAATTACTGTCGAAATCCTAATAATGAGCACATTTAGGTAGTTATGTAAAAATAAAAATAAAAATTTACAGCTAAGATCCTAATATTGAGCACATTAGACTTTAGCATAATGAATATAGGTAAGTAATTAATATATTGCTCTATCCTTGTCTATTCTTTCAAACAAATTAGCTAATTATAATTCCTATGAACGAAAAAAATGTCACTAATTGCTTCAAAGGTGTGTCCTATTTGAGATTTCAAAGCTCATTTTCCCCACAGACGATTGAAAAGCCACTAGAGACCCTGGTTGTGTAACAACTCCCCTTATCTAGTAATTTCACAAATTGGGTTTTTGTAGTTTAGTTGTCACCTAGTGTGTTTTGTGTGTTCTTTTTGGACATTTTTTTAAAACTTTGACCATGCCAAAAAATGTAGCAACAATAGGAAATATATTGCAATATTTAAAACTGAAAATTGGAAATTACAATGAGGAATACAACTGAAAATTCCAAAATTTTCCCTAGGCTTAAATATTCAGTTTTTTGGCAAAATAAAGACAACCCAGATCACAAAATATAGTCTATTATCTAAATTAGGCATACCCATACAATGCAACAATGAATTTATGTCTGTTGTAGTACAAAATGGTCTCCAAATGCTTGAGAAAGTACACCATCAACACATGAACTCGCTGGGAATGTCTTCAAACTCGTAATGACACTCAAATGTGCTTCAAACTTATGTGGAAGACTATATGATAATGAAACAAATTCAACTTTGAACTCCACAAGTGTTAAATTTGCCCAAAACACTGTTCACGCACTGTAGCAGCACTGTTCACGACACTGTAGCAACACTATTCACGACATTGTTCACGTTACTATTCACGACATTGTAGCAACTCACAAATCTTCACTATCGCCTTCAAATCTGCTCCTAATATCTTCTCCAAATCTTCCCTTTGAAAATATAATAAGCCCAATATGTTTCCTGAATGAAAACACCATAAATTCTCCTGACTGTATCTTGCAACAACAACAAGAATGTTGACAAAGAGGGATTTCATCCTCCAAGCCCAATAATTAGATTCCTGAGAAATCCAATAGCATAACTTTCATCTCATCCAAGCCTGTCAAATGAGCTCTCAACTCCCCTTTATATAGAACTTTTTGATCTTCTAGAAAGACCCAAGAAGAGTGTTCAACAAGCTTTTAGAAGAATATTTTAATATTCCTTGATGTGACTCCCTGATGTGATCCCTTGATATGACCCCTTGATGTGACCCCTTGATGTGACCTTTGATGTGACCCCTTGATGTGACTCCTTGATGTAATCCCTTGATATGACTCCTTGATGTGACCTTTGATGTGACTCTCTAATACTTAAGTCACTTTTTGAAGATATATTAATAAAGTGACTATTAATTTATCATTAAAGTATGTCACTTTTTAACCTTTTAATATAATTATTTAATATTACCCTTTTGACTTTGCACCTTTTTGCCTAGTAATATTAAATAATTAAAATAATGATGATTCCTTAAGAGTTTTGGAATACGGGAACATTACATCAACTCAGATTGGCTTGAAACTGGAAATGCCTAGGCCAAAAACCCTCAAGATCCCTCTAATGCCCAAGTTAGCCCACAGGATCATGGCAAAAAGGGCTAACGACAAACCATGAACTAATTGGCTAGAAAGGGGACATTATAGGTTGACAGTGAAACGCATCTCAGTCGTCCATCGTTTTTCATTGATTTTTCGTCATTTCGCCAGTTTAATATGTATTTACCCATCTTCGCCGCTATTGAATGATGCTTTGACAAGAGACGGGTTCTAGTCCCCAATGTCCCATCTTATCAAATACATTTATTCATAAGATTTGGCATAGAGTGTGTATGTGATGATGTGATGCAAGGATAGAAAAAATATTTTAAAATGTGTCTTTGCAACCTTATCCCTTTCCAAGAATTGGTATATGCTTTTACATTTTCCACGTGGTACAAAATTCGATGGGATTAATGGTGATTAATCAAGTTGATAAAGTAAAGGGCACATGACTTATATTTAGTTTATAATTATTTTATTAATTATAAAATAATATAAAAGGAGCTTTCATGACAATAGTGAGAATTTTTAATTAATTTATTGATAATGTGATTATATAGTTTTACTTATTATTTAAGTCTAAGTAAAATAATTTTATATTATTGATATACATTTTAAAATAATAAAGAATAATAATAAATAAAATATTCAATAGTTTTCGAGTAAGGCTATTTGTTTCTATTTTAATACATGTGCATACAAAATATGATTAGAAAAATTATCATAAATATATAATAAATAATTTGATTTTTAATATATAATGTTATATTATATAACAATAAAATAGTTAATACAAAAATAATAAATATAATATAATAATATAATAATAAATACATAAAATAATGACATAATATAATAATATAATAGTTAATATATAAAAAATATTATTCTATAGTAAAAAATAAAATAAAATTAATAATATTATCAAAATCATTTTCTAAATGACCTACCAATTGACCTCATACACTACACAAATGTGCAAAAAATAAACCAATTTTTTCCTAATTGACCTTCCACACCTCTTCGACGTACCCATTGCACAAGGTGCCATAGCTAGTACTAAAAAAAAAAAGAATATTAGAAACCTAACAAAGCCAAAACACTTAAAAACGTTAAATCTTAATTTATAGTTTTCTCCAAAGCCTTTACAAATTCACTAATATAAACATAAAAAAACAAAACACTCATAAATACTACCATAGAACTCAATGTCTCTTAATCATCATAGCATTTATTTTATAAGAAAACCAAAAATTTAAACTGTTTAAAACGTTAAAACCCAACAAACTTTTTTTAAATATAATTCTTTCGGGTTGGCCACCTTTGTCGTGTTGGGCCCCACTTGATGTCCCAATCAAATCAGGCACTCAAAGTGGTGTCGACGATTTACTTCGCATCCATTCCTCAACTGCAAGTGTGAATGGGAGTTCGCCGCGAGGTACATTTTTTCGAATATTTAAAAAAAAATTAAAAATTACTTTTTAAAATATAATAAAATAAGACTTTAGAGATAAATTTAACCTAAAATTTGGCATAATTAGGTTTGTGACCATTAACTCAAATTTCAAGACCATTCAAAATCTCTCATGAATTTCTGACCAACAAGAAGTGGAAACCCCACATTATCGTACAACACTGTGATGAAAAGGAGACAGTAATGACAAGTCCTCAAACCCCGCATTTCCCTCAAACTTGCCGACCACCCTTCTCCACTTGCCCGCCGCCGCATATTCATTTTCTGTCAGTTGACTGAAAATGAGACCGTTTCTCCGGTCTTGGTCGGTGGCGCTTTTCTCGCGGCAGTCATTGTCATAATTTCTAATCCATGTGCCTCAGATTTGACGGCTATGACATCGGACGTTATTTTCTAATATTAAATTATTTTCACATTTAAATCGGCGCCAACTATTTATAGGTATTATCCAATACAAAAAAAAAAAACTATTTATAGGTATTATGGGACTTTATATGAAATTAGTTTATATCTTTTCTTGAATAAGTTTGACATTTAATTTTATATACAAAGTGATTAGAATTGAACGGTTGGATCTTTCCTCATACATGTCAGACTTCAACAAGAAATGTGAAAAATTGGGGCATCAAAGAAATTCAATTTATTTTAGTTGTATATTTATGAAGGTTTGATGGTTTATATTTACTTGTAATTTTGAGGGTTAGACTTTTAGATAACAATATATTCATGGTTTAGTTTATACAACTTTTTTTAAATGTTTGTAAAATTGGTTCTTATGATATTGCTATCAGGATTCAACCGTGTACTTTTATGAGTCAAACTCGTTGATCCATGTTTCATGAGTAGTGGTTCACAAGAACCCATCTCTCATGATAATGAATGATCCACTTAGCACTCATTGCATCTAGGTGATGCTCACACAGGCAAAGCACTGGGCCTTCTAGGAGGTCACCATCTCAGTACTATTCCAGCTCAAGTGCATTGTGGAAAATACCTCCTACTTATAAATTGGTTCTTTTGAAGAATTTGATCAATATTGACTGTCTTTCACATCAAAATATTTATAATTGAACATCAAAGATTGTGTTTATTAATAGATAAATATAGTTCATCATCAAGTTCAATTGTTCAAGTTTAATGATTGTTAAGAGTGGATGGACATAGTTTTGGCCTCATAGATGTGGTTGTCTTATAGACCCAAAACAATACTTTAGTGGCACCCAAGATTGAATATTTTACATATTCAAGTTCCTCTTGAAAATATTTGCACTTTCAAAAAATGGTAGATACCCTATTTTGAGTATGTATACAAAAGTTATGGCTTAATTGGATGATGGAGGACCTAATGACCACTAAAGTGGTAGTTTCAAAGCTAGTGGGGTGGTTTCACAATTGTTAGTTTGTATGAAGGAGTGATTTCATAATTGTTGTGGTAGTTTTGAAACCACCAATACAATGACAAAATTATTAATCTACACAAAGGGACAATTTTGTCACAACAATGTGAAGAAAATAGTTTGACATATGATATTATAAATTATATTAAATAGACTTCCTAACCACATAAATGATCCTTTGAACACCTATTTAAGACATGTTTGTGGTTGGAATGGATAAATGGAAGTTATTCCATAGTTAATGCCCTATCAATTGGAGGATTGGGAGCAATCTACCAAACACAATTCATATATAGTAAGAGTGCAACATACTAGTAACAACCTTAGAAGATGTTATCAAATTGCTAGTAGACACAAATATTTATAGCCCTATTGCTAAATAGTGCACATTTATATATTTTGTATAAAGTCATGATGTACAATACTTGGTGGGAAAGGCTATTAATATTTGTGTCTATCAACCATTTGATATCACTTTTAGATGTTGTCACTAATTTTTAAAATGCATTTTATTCAAAATTAAAATAATCATAAATTATATTTGTTGTGGTGTACACTAATGCAAGAGCATCTAGACTCACAACTAATCCTACATGACAACAAAAATATTTACTTCTCAATTTTTATTAGTTTATTTTCAATTTTGTAGTTGTTTACATATGTTTGTAGTGTTGAACTCATTTTGTGTTAAGCTTAAGGAAATTCTTAGTGTGCTAGTGTTTCAAAATATCTTTCAATTATGATAGAAATTTAAAGGTATATTATTTTACTCAAAACAAATTTATTTTCAAGCTCATCTTTCATATATTTGAGCTTCAATAAACTAGCTATAGGAACCTGTAGTTATTAATTTATTATATGTCAAGGGGTTGTAAGAACTGTTGTGTTTTATTGGTCGATTGAATATGTTGATAATAGTTTCCAGCTTGGGCTAGGATGTGATTGGAAGATTTATGTCTTTTCTCAACCATTAACAAAATTCTAAGAGATTATTTTAGCAAATAAAAATAAAAAACATAATTTTTATGTAGCATGTATTTTATTTGGGTCATGAATTTTCACTCTTGCAACCATTTAGTGTTCCTTTACAATAAATAGGTTGTGTGAAGTTTAATGGTTTTTTAGGGGCGAATTTCAAAACATATTTGGAGGTTGTTTTGTTAAAAATTGGAAGGTGTGAGTTGGTAGCTAGTTGTGTGGTATGGTGAAAAATATTTCTAAACATTCTAAAGTAGGACAAGAAGAAAAAAGTATAAAAGGAAAAGGGAGATGATAGGGGTTTTGAAGAGAGTTGTAGGAAGGGCATGAGAAGAGTGGAAAAGTGGCAATGAAAAGAGCATATAAAAACTACTAAAGAAGAATGTTGCAAAGCCTACCAAAAGATAATGCCAAAAGTGTAAAAATAGGGGAAAGTATATTGAAATTGCATGTTTGTTTGTAGTTAAATTTGATAATGATTGTAAAATATTTTGAGGAAGTGTCAATTCTTGAAGAAGATATGTTAAATGCTCAAGCTATTGAAATTCAATAGGTTCTTTTTAAGTTGTGTTTTACTAAATTATGTAAATTGTGAGAAGTTTTAAAAGCTACTAGATTGGGTAGTCTAATAAAACATCAAAGCTAATTTTGGGTCATGTCAAGGAGAAGCTCTAGGATATTTTGTTGTGGGTGAGTGAGAAGAGAAAGGCCTACAAGCAAAAAGGGATTATGAGAAGGCATGGCACACAAGGGAAGACCCAAAGCACCAAGAGTTGGTGAATTATAGAGATTTCAAGAGGGATAACAATAAGATTGTAGACAACATAAATGAGAGGAGTACACATAAAGGAATTATGTAGTAAAAGTGGATGAGGAAAGTGTGGCTTCACCAAAATATATAGAGGAGCCTAAGAAAGGGGAATCACTAATGTTGAAAAGAGTAAAATTGAAAAATGAGAACAATGAACCAATATAGTGAAAGAAATTATTCTAGACTGTGTGTAAATCAAATGGAAAATGTTACAAAGTGATTGTGGGTAGCAATAGCACCAATAATTTGGTATCACAAGAAATAGTGAAGAAACTCAAATTAAAAAATATGAAGCACCTAAATTCATACAAGGTCTCATGCTTATAAATAAGGCATCAACTTTTGGTAAGTGAGTAGTGTTTGATTAATTTTTAGGTTGATAATTACAAAGATGAAGTTATGTATGAAGTAATGTCTGTAGACGCATGTCATGTCCTATTAGGCAAAAGTTATGGAAGTACAACATGAAATCTATACATGATGGTAGGACAAACACTTACACAATAGTGAAGGATGAAAATGAGTATATTTGAGTCCATTGAAGGATAGAGAAGAGGAAGTGGACAACAATCCAAAAGTGTATAATTTTTGGAAAATAATTTTAAAAAGAGATAAAGGAGAGAGTATGCTATACTTTTATTCCTAATCCTACAAAGGTTAGGATAGTAGAAAAAGATCAAAAGATTCTATTAGAAATCAAGAAATTATTGTTGAATATGTTGATATACTTATGAAGGAATTATCGGATGGGTTGTCACCTATGAAAAGTATCAGTCATTACATGGATTTGATACTAGGAGCTAGTTTTCCAAATAAGGTAGCTTATAAGATGACACCTATGTAGAATGAGGAGGTAATAAAATAAGTATAGGAGTCCTTAGTTAAAGGTTTAATAAGGGAAAGCTTGAGTTGATGTGTTTCATCAATAGTATTAGCACCTATAAAAGATGGAGAATGGCGTATGTGCATTGATTCAAGGGCCATCAATAAGATAACAATAAAATATGTTTCCATTACCATGAATGGATGACTTGATATATTGTTTGAGTGGAGCCAAGTACTTCATCAAAGTTGATTCAAGAGTGGATATCACCAAATAAGGATTAGAGAAGGAGATGAATGGAAAACTACATTCAAAATAAAGGATGAACTATATGAGTGGTTGATTGTGTCATTTGGTTTGACAAATGCACAAATTAAATTCATGAGATTGATGAATGAAGTGCTTAAACCATTTCTTGGTAAGTTTGTTATTGTATATTTGGATGATATTATAAATCTTAGTAAAACAAAGGAAGAATGCTTAGTGCATTTGAGGGTAGTTTTACAAAGATGGGAATAGGAGAAGTTTCTGGTTAATCTAAAAAAGTGTAGTTTTATGAAAAGTATATTATTTTATTTGGGTTTTTTATTTCTCAATATGGTTTACAGATGGACCTAGAAAAGGTTAAGGCTACTATAAATTGGTCATCACCTAGAAGTATGTTTTGAGGCAAAAAAATTTCATTGATTAGAAATCTTCTATATGAATTTTATAAAAAAAAAATAGTAGTATTTATACACCTATTGAACAAAAATAGTGACCTGGTAATGGAAAACAATTTAAGTGGATAGTTGCAATAGAGAAAAGTTTTTAATTGTTGAAAGAGAAAGTGAATGAATAAATGGTACATTAGTATTGTCGACTTTCAATAAAGTGTTCCAAGTAGATTGTGATGCTAGTGGGACAAAAATAGGAGGATTCCTAAGTCAAGAGGGAAGGACAATATCTTATTTCAATGAGAAATTAAATTAAGCTAAAAGAAACTATTTGGTTTATGATCAAGATTTTTTATGTTATTGTTCAAGCACTCAAAAAATGGAGACACTACTTGCTACCCAAGGAGTTTGTTATATGTACAAGTTCATCATCCATTACAATTTGTAAATTATCAAGGCAAGTTAAGTTAAAACACATATGAAGTGGGAAAAGTTCCTTAAAGTTATTCATTTGCATAGGAGTGGTAAATATAATTAGGTATTTGATGCATTAAGTATGATGTGCTTATTGTTGAATGAGACAAGGATAAATGTTATGGGATTTGATTCAATGAAAGAATTGTATTAGAAATAGTTAGATTTTAAAGAGGCATGGGTAACTTGTAAGAATCTAGTTGTAAAGGATAGGATACCATGATTGGAATATTTTATTAAAGAGGAATTATTATTGAAGGGGCAACAATTATGCATACATCAAGGATCGATGAGAGAGAACTTGATTAGAGAGATACATAGTGAAGGTATTGTTGGATATTTTGGAGTGAATAAAATATTGGCAATTGAATGAAGGTTACTATTGGGCAAGGATGAGTGTGGATGTGAAGAACATAGTGTAAATTTATCGAATTTGTTAGTATGAAAAAAGAACAAGTCAAAACACAAGTTTATATTAGTCATTGCCAACACCAAAGAGACCATGGGAAGAAGTAAGTATGGATTTTATTCTTGGATTATCGAGGACACAATGAGGTAATGACTCTATTTTTGTTGGGGTAGATATATTTTTAAAAATTACACATTTTATTCCATGCAAGAAGTCAAATGATGCTACAAATATTGCTACATTATATTTTAAGGATTTGGTTAATGGTTTTCCAAAACGTATTGTCTTAAATAGGGATACAAAGTTTTTGGTCATTTTTGGTAATTTATAGAAAAATTTGGATGTAAAACTTGGATTTAGTTTAGCCTATCATCCACAAATTGGTGGACAAACAAAGGTTGTTAATGGGAGTCTTGGAAACTTGTTAATATGCTTAATAATAAGTAAACCAAATTAGTTGGATTTGATATTAGCACAAGCTTAATTTGTCTACAATAACTCAACAAAAAAACGTACAAGTAAGAGCTCATTTCAAATCATTTATGGTTATAGTCCAAGGGGGTGGATGAATTGACAGATACTACTAATTTAGGAAGGAAATTTATTGTTTTAGAGGATTTTGTTGATTATCTGCAAGAGTTACATAAGGAGGTTAAGAACAACTTGGAAAAGAGTGACACAAAATACAAAGAACACATTGATATGAAGAGGAGAGAACTTGATTTTCAAGTTGGTGATTTAGTTTCGACATATTTATGGAAGGAGAGGTTCCCTTAAGGAACACCTTGGTGTAGGTCTAAATGAGGGTGTCTTATCAAACTACCCAATCTAACAATTTTTTAAATTTCTCACAATTTACACAATTTAGGAAAAACATAATGTTCTTAAGAAATAATTTATTAAATTTTGTAGCTTAAATATTTAATATATTTGATTCAAGAATTGATAATTTCTCAAAATAATTTATAGATCGTTATCAAATTCAACTACAAACAAATTTGAAACTACAATATAATTTCCCTTGTTTTTACACTTATGTATCATCTTCTTGGTAGGATTTGCATACTTCTTCAGTATTTTTTTATATGTTCTTGTCCCTATCACTTTTTCCACTCTTCTCATGCCCTTCCTATAGCTCTATTGAAAACCCCCATTGTCTCTATTTTCCTTCTATGTTTTTTCTTCCCATCTTTCTTCAAAACATCTTGAAATATTTTCACCACACCATGCAACCATCTACTAACTCACGCCTTCCATTGTTTAACAAAATGACATCCAAAAACATGTTGAAACTCCCTGCCGAAAAACTCATAAACTTCACACAACCTCATATTGTAAAGGAACACTACCAAGAAGTTGAAAAATATGACCCAAAGAGAAAATAAATATGAGATAAGAAAATTATATTTTAATTTTAATTTTCTAAAAATAATTTCTTAGAGTTCAATTAGTGGTTGAGAAGGACAAAAAAAATCTCAATCACATCCCAACCCCAATTGGAAACTCTTATCAACATTTTCAAATCAACCAATAGAACACAATAGTTCTTGCAACCCCTTAACATATTTAATAAACTAAAAATTACAAGTTCCTATACTTGGTTTATTGTAACTCAAATATTTGAAAGAAGAACTTGAAAAAAGACTTGATTTTAACTTCAACAACACAACTTTAAATTTCTATCATAATCAAAAGATATTATGAAACACTAGCAGACTAATAATTTCCTTAAGTTTAGCACAAAATGAGTTTGACACCACAAATATTCGAAAATAACTAAAAAAATAACATAAACTATAAAAAACTTGAGAAGTATTTTTTTTTATGCAAGATTTCTTGTGAGCCCAAATGCTCCTAAATCATACATATTATTTTTTATTGGTATCACAAGAATGTTTAGCCTAACCCAAGCTAGGTGAGGCCACAAATAGGGGACCTCATCCTCGATATGAACACATTGCATTAACATGAGTGTTCTAAACCCACAAACACAATAGCCCAACAAGGGCACAAAGCTTGTGAGCACATTGGCCCAATGAGGAAGGTTTGGAGCATAAAGTCATTAGCATGAATGCTATTAACTTTGATGTGAAGGTTCAAACCCATGAGAACAATAGATCAAAGAGGGCACAATACTTGTGATCACAATGGCCTAGTGGGGGTTTGAATCTTAGTGGCTAGAAAAACAATGCCACAATTTAGCCATCACAATATGCTATAAACAACCTACATCATACACATTATTAGAATTTATAGAGTTGATTTTTTGTTTTATACACATTGTTAGGTGTATCACCACTTATTAAATGCATTAAAAAGTTTAAAGGTTTCTTATTATCATTCCACTATTATACAATTAGAATGTGCTATGTTGTGATATTTATCTTCTTACATTAATTAGCCAACATATTCATTAAATGTTTATTCTCTTTTTAGCTATCAAGAACCATGCACACAAATCCTAGAAATTGACATTTAGAATTAAAGTTCTATGCATAAAATAATTATAACAAAGGGTTATGGGCATGAGGAAATCTCTATTTAGGGCTTTTTCATGGGAGCCTAATCTAGATTTTCAAAAAATAATTGTAGAAACTACATTAACTTGGGTAGAAATTTGTGGCATGCCCCTCCATAAATGTGGCATCTTATTTCCATAAGCCTTTTAGCCGACTTGGAGAAGTGTTCATAATCAATGAGATACAATATCCTTTTTGGCCAAGCATTGCACATTAATTTAATTTAGATCCATTAGATTCTTTCCCTGGCTAAAAGGGTATTAAATATTTGTATGTATTAACCATTTGATAACACTCTTAAGTGTTATTTATAAGAAACAACTATTTTAAAGGTATTTTAATTCACTAACATTGATGATCATGTCCAAAGATACTCCAGAGTGTCACAATTGTTAGTCACACAAGGACTCAAGCCTCCAGGATCACTTGCAAAAACCAACAGCAACCTTCTACAAGAGGGAAAAGCAAGAACGTGATTGCAACAATGGATGCAATATATGGCCAATATGCAAATACTCAAGATTATAGTGATATATTGGACTTATAATGACTGAAATGTCTTGTTGACGTGGTTATTACACACACATGTAGATAAATCCTTGCCACTTGACCAAGAGAACCTATCTTTCTTGAAAGAATCACTAGGATTTCCTGGTGAGAGGTAACCTTAGCTTTCCCAAGGCTCAGGAATGTCAGGTCTTAACTTACTAGGTTCACTCAAGGTTCATTGTGCAATGTTGTTAAACATGTCTGAACTAACTGAATTACAATGTACATATGAAGATTTTTTATAGAGCTTGGGTAGCTAGTCTTAAATATCTTTCATTTGTTTTGTAGGATGAATTTATTCAATTTTTGAGTATGTGGAATAAATAACAGGCTTCCCAAACAAGTGGGTTGTTACTTACAAAACCTAATATAAAAAAAAAGACTCTCATATTAAAAAAAAATTACGAGTAAGAAGAAGACTATCATGTTTTTATACTTGTTGGCTTGAATCACAATTTATTAGACTCCAAACACAAAGCTAAAACCACACAATCATCATTGTAGTAAGCACAAAGCAAAATACATACCAAGTCCTTTGTCCACAAGTGGGTCAAGATTTGGTTATATTGTAGTCTAAAATAAGTTGTAGAGTCTTTTCCAACACATGTCATGCCATGTTTGTAGACACTTTTCCCATAATCGTGTCTCCACAACAAAGTGTTCCCATGGTCTTTGCAACATTTTATAAAATGTTAAAATGCACAAACACACTATAGTGCTCAGTGATAGGTAGAAGCGTATAGAACTCAGGGTCTAGAGATAATAACATTGGCTGCCTAGGTCACTCAACTTCAATTCATTTTGTGCAATTATAATATGAAATACATTGACTACCTACACATTCAATAGTCGGAGCAAGTGTGGTGATTCACCTGTTGATGGTACTATGAAATATGCTGGTTTATTGTGCATTTAACAATTGAAACAAGTGTGACGTGATTCAACTATTGATAGTACATGTGAATAATTAATAGATATGATTCTAAAGATGACAACTTTTAAAAAATTGTATATAATTATAAAAAGATTAAATCACAAATAAAATATTTATATTGATGACAACTCAAACTAAATCAATTTAAAATACCCACGTGACACCAATATATCTATGAACACCTCTAATAATAAGGTGCACCAACACCAAACCCTCTCTTCTAATCAACACTAAAAATAGTGCTAAGATTTTTGGATTGAAACTGTGTTCTCATTTTTTACATCAACGTTTCGGATCACATTCCATGATCCATCATCAGGATGATCAAATTGCTTATCATCCTGATGATGAATCATGAAATGTGATCCGAAACGTTGATGTAAAAAATGAGAACACAGTTTCAATTCAAAAATCTTAACACTATTATCATAGACTATGAAAATTGAATGTTATTAACTCTAAAAATATCATATCTTTGAACTAAAAAGAAATGTATTTAGTCTTAATAAACATAAAGAAATGACTGACCGATAAAAGAAAAGTGTGAGTTTACGTTGGCCCTTATTAAAGAAAATCTGGTACAAAATATTGGATTACATTGTACAGCAAATATGAATGCAGCCATTGCTCCCTCCCCCCGCCCATATGTTTCCACCGCCATTGACCCTTTACGAACCAACAGGACAAACCACTCCGAATTTCCCGCCTTGGTCAAAACGATTTTACATTAAATAGAAAAAATCCAGAGATGGATGCGTTCATTATCCATACCAACTAAGTAATACATAAGATTTCCGCAGTCCACATCGATGAAAGATTGCTTATACATCCATGTCAAGCTACCAAATCTTTCTGGTGTTAGGCAGAGTCAGTTTGACGCGACGTGAAGCTCTTATTTCCCTACCCCTACCCCTACCCCCTAAACTAAATCCATCAATCACTAAATGCATGCTGGCTATTGCGCACCCTTAGCTGTACCCCGTCAACCGCCGATACGCATACAGTACCGACATTTGTTGGCGGGGCCTTCACTAAAGGAAACTCTGATAGGGATTCCTGGCCTCGGGCGGGCCATGCAACATCTGGCCCTCTGTGCATATTGTAGGCGGCGGGCCCACCTTAAGCCTGGTAGTTATGGCAAAGCCCCTTTGGTCACGTTGCCGCCTCCTCTCACCCCTTGCCCGAGGAGCCGCCAGCTCTCAGTTGTCTGTACGGGAGCGAAGCGGCCGGCCATGTCCACCCGGCCACCCGGGCTTCTACGTCATCAATTCATAGCCGACGGGTCGTCACGTGACCTAAAAATATTTAGATGCACATGAATCACATGCAGAGTCCGGACGACTGATTGGATAGAGGCCGGTTGGAAACATTTTGTTGAGGAAAGTTGTAAGCAGTAGCAGACAAAATGGCGTATCCCTGTTCCGGGTCCCCCAGCGCGGATATCCCGTTCAAATCATATCAAATGAGTGTGAGCTTCCATTCGCCAGTCTGTTACGACGTAGGCAGAGTTCCCTCAGTGAGCTGTGTGAAAATCTAGCGGCCGGTGTGGAAGTCAATTCCGCGGTCGGTCGAAACAAGCTTGGTGTTATGGTCATGGTGGCATTTTGGGCTTGTGATTGGTTGTGCATTCTTGAGAAAGCTCATTTTACATTATTATAATTATTATAATGAATGTGATGTAGATTGGATGGTTGAGTTGTTGAAAGATTCATTACAGACTTTAAAAACGACTAAAATGTTATGTTGGGGAGTGGAGTCTTTTTAGACATGTCTAGAAGATTGTAAGGGTTTCCCTTGACTATATCTAATTGCGTGGGCCACCAATTTCTCCTACATTGAAATGGAATTAATTAATAATATTTTTGTATTCTTGTGATGAAATTGTAAAAGTTGTAAATCTTATTGAAGGTGGGATAAATATTTTTGCCTAATGTTTTGTCTAAGTTATTAGGTAAAAGTGGTTAGATCATATATATAAAACTGAAATTTGGTTAAATTAGAAATTGTACATGCTATGAAAAGTGAACTCTATTTGTCCTTATAAGTGTGTTAGATGCAAGTGGAATGTACCTTGGTATTTTTTCTTTTTACATAGAGGAACCTTTAGTACAATAGAAGGTTGTTACTTTAGAACAACATATATATTTGTAGAGGAGAAAGTTTATATATTTTTATTTTTCTTCTTTAATTTTGTACCCATTTTGGTATTGTCTCAAGAACAATTTAAAATAGGTATTAGTCAAAGATCTCTTACTATAAAACATACAATTAGTTGTCCATTAGTTATATAAAGTACACACAATTTAGTGATTAAAGTATGTGAATATAGATGAATAAAACATATTGAAGACATGCATATTTTGTTGGAGTTTATTTTAGTAATTATTAGCCTTTTGTGTGAAGTGGCAACTCATTCAATTCATGTGTTTAAATATATTATATGTCAAATAAGAAAAAAGGAATACAAAAAGGTTTGAGCACAATGTTTTGTTTATTTTTAATTTATATAATTTTATTTTGTTGTGTAAACTCCAACTCTACTTCGTAGTGTTACATGGTATCAAAGCATGTTCATCTATTATGTTATAGCAATCCTCATAAGTTTGTGAAAATTTTGGATGGTGTTGGATTTCATTTCTAGAAGCTCAAAAGCTTGTGTTAGATTATCACTTAATCTCGTTCTTGTATCATTTTGAGTTTAAGTGATAATGTGCTTTTGTATGTAAGTAAAAAACAACAAAGGAATTTTGGGATTAATTGAATCAATTGTATCAATCAAATGATGTTAATATGAGATTATATTTATGATTTCTTTTCGTTAAAAATATAGGATCACAAAGTATATCAAACCACATAAACGTCTCTCAAAAAAATGGAAACTTATGGATCAACGATTATAGAAGAAGATGCAATTATGTCACTCCTTGGTAGTTTATCAATATCTTATTTAAGATTAAAGCAGTGGGATTGAGCATTCAATCTAATATGGACTTACAAAAAGTAGTAGCAACACTACTTCAAACAACTATTTTTCCAATAGGATGTAAGGGAGAAGCTAAGAAGAAGATAGAAAACAAGTCCTAAAATACCTCTAAGATCAATCAAGGCACAAAGCCAGAGAAAAAGAAGAATATAAAATGTTTCTATTGTGGTGCTTAAGAACATTTAAGAAGCAATGTAATAAATGCTTAGCATGGATTCAAGAGGTAAAGAAGAAAAAGGAAATAGAATTTAATGTAGTTTCAAGTAATGGTGAAGAGAAGTGACTAAATTCACAAATTTGGACACATCAAAGAGCTAGTACTGGACTTAAGGGAAAATTGACTATGACACCAAAGAGAAGTTAGTTCATGACATAGAAAGAAGATTCAAAAAGAAAAATATTCATTATCAAAGATTAAAAAGTATGAGATGATCTACAAGTGGGTAACATCACTTTTTAGATGCCTCATGCCACCATATATAAGAAAATTTGAGATGTATGTTATGTCCAAGTGCTTTAGTAAACTATTTTATAAATAAGTTAAAATCTTGATGTTGGTATATTGGTACAATTTGGCAATGATGGATGTCTTCTAAAAGAGGTGAAAGGAAGGACTATTGCTAAAGGTTTTAGAAGACTTGTTGGTAGAAATAGATGATGAAAGATGCAATTCAATCCTTTAACATCATAATTTTTTACATTTAAATACACATTCACTTGAATAATTAAAAAATAAAAAATGTAGAGGAGTTGATGTTAGGATAGTGTGATATTTAATTACAATCCTAGTGTATAATGTTGCATATTTGTTTTTCTTAAAGTGGGCACTTGGATGCTCATGTAGTTGAGAGATATTATTATTTTCTTGGTTGATTTGCAATACTATTTGTAATTGCATTAAGAGGGGAAGTGTCCAGTGTGATAATGGTAGTTAAGAATTTATTTGAGTATTTGTGGCACTTTCCTATTCCTAGGTGCTAGAAGGGAGAATGGAGTATCTTTCCATTTAATGAGTAGGTCATTGTCACATCTAAATTCTCACTTGCATAAAATTTATTTGATAATAAATGGAACTAGATGAGACCATTGTAAAATGTTTTTGAAATCTAGATTAATGTATTTTCGTGGATGATAAATTAGATGTTATCTTTAAAATGCATGCTATTGTGATTAAAAAATAATGATGAATTATTATGATGTGAATATTTTGATTATTGATTATGGTTTTATGAGCTAACTATTGACAAGATAGTGAGTGCAAATGAGTGCAGAAACAGGTTGAAGGCAAGAACATGGTTGAGGTAGAGATGACCTAGCCGCTCGACAATAGTTGGCATGATGGAAATCCTACACACACTCACGTAGTTGCATTCATCCTGCATTGTGAATGATTATGTTATGCATAGTGTTATCATGAATACGCCATTGCCTATTGTGATTTATGATTGAAATAATGACTATCTTTGATTATTTTGTTTGTAAAAATTAATTTAATTGGGAAAATAAAATATTTTATTTTCAAATGTTTGATAATGATAAATCTCATAATATATATATATATATATATATATATATATATAATAATGATGTCATTATTTATATATGAATATATATAAATAGTTTACTATTAAAAAGATAACAAAAATAAAATTAAATAAGTTTCAAATTCAGATGATCTGCATGATAAATCATACAATCCTGGCATGAGGAGGAAAGTTTAGTTCTAAAAAAGGTAATATAATTGAAAACCCGATGGTCAAGTCGAAAGTTACATGACCCCGCGAAGTTGTACTACCAAAATTAATAAAATTTCAAAATATCTTCTTGACGAAGTTACACTTTCCAGAAGATTCTAGGGTGGTTACACCTTCCAAATAAAGGATATAAATGGGAGCTATAGAGGGGAGGGTAGAACAGTGTAGATGGTGGCTTTGATTTACAGATTTATGTAATTAGAAAGACCATGTGATGGCAATTGTAATGTTGTAATTTCATTTTCATATTAGTGATAATAGAAAATCTTTGCTTCCTTCTTGCATTTTGTTTGTACAATTCTATGTTGTTGTGAGTCTCATATTGTAATGGGAGTACCCTTCATCAAAAAGAAAGGAAAATATTTGAGTGGAATGACAAGTGTGAGCAAGCTTTCCAACTTTTGAAGGAAAATATCACTACATCTCCAATTTTGACTATACCTAATCAAAATGGACAATTCATGGTGATAACCGATGCATTAGAAGGTGTAAGAGGAGTGCTAATGTAGAATGGGCAAGTGATGGCTTATGAATCAAGAAAGCTAAAGAAGTATGAGCTAATCTATATACCTCGTGACTTAGAGTTAGTAGCCATAGTTCGTCCACTATTACCTCTTGGGAAATTCATTTGAAGTAAAGACAAACAACCTAAGACTCAAGTATATATTCACACAACCCAATATCAATGCTCGACAAAGGAGATGGTTAGATTTCCTTAGTGAATATGATTTTGGCATTAAGTATATCAAGGTGAAAGAAAATAGAGTAACTTGAGATAATGTTTTCCTTAAAGCCTCAATCTTAGAATTCAAATGCGTAGTTTGATCTAAATTGGATGTCATCCCACTAGACTATCCAGTTTGACTAGTAGATTGAACAATAATCAAGGGTACATTGTTTAGGGCTTACTTTCAAAAATTGAATTTCCTCTAGGGTTTTCTTGAGTAATAGGGCTATTCTACAGTTACCTAGACCAATCAAGCATAAGTGGAATAAATTTGGTTCAAAGGTTATGTCTAGGAAAATGATTTGGTATCCTAGGTACTAGTTTTAGCAAAGGTGTGTTGTTTATCAATGCATATTGATTTATTACTAGAGTATGATTGGGAATTCTCAAATAACCTAAAGTAGGTGAGGTTCCTACAATGCCCTTGGACACTATTTATTTGTGTATCTAATTTCTTACATTATGAGTATTAGGTAGTGTAGTTAAATTTGGTTGGTTTCTCCTCAAAAATAAACTAGTCAAAGGGTCAAGTTCTCTCATGTAGACTTGGATAGCTAAAAAATTTATTGACTTGATAAGGGCCTACCAATTTTTTATATAGATTTTGAAATCTAGCATTTAACATGCTAATTAAATCATTTGGTTCCTTTTTGCGATTAATTTTTTTTTTCTATAATACAAAGAGATAAACCTATATCTTGAAGCGATTGATAAATTCTTTTTCTAGATTTTTCTAGCTCATAATTGATTGTGCAAGAAAACTTATATACTAAATTTTGGAAGAAAAATATCATAATCAATAAGGAAATAACCTACATGCTACATCTTGGTGTTAATTTTTTTCTCTAATGGTAACATCTTCAAAGGCTTGTATATGTTCTTTTATACTCTTTCTCTCTCCATAAGAGAATTTAGGGAAAATTTTCTCTAAATATTTATGCAATTCATGAAGGCCACTAGGAATAGTACCAAGAGGAGATAATTTTTTTAGAAAGTAAACCATTGTTGTTGTTTGAGTTGGCATAACATGAAGAGGACTAACACCAATATTGTTGTTCAATGAAGGAGTGGAAGCTATTTGCTTATTTTTTCCTTTATGAATTTATCCTTTTCTATGCTAAGCTAATTCTAAAAGTGGACCTTTATTGGGGGTAGATCTAAGTATTTTATCATATTTCTTAGGTGAAAAATATTATGTTCTCCAACTTGAATCAAGGCCTCTCCCTCTAACACAAATTTTATTGATGGCCAAATTGACACGTTTCAGCATAGGTAGAGTGAAATCACCCCTCTTGAAAATATGACTAACTTGTAGATTAGACTATCTCCAAGGTCTAGGGAGTTGGATCATAACCATGTTGGATATCTAAGTGGTCAATTATGGATTGTTTATGCAAGGGGTCTTTGTTGGTTCTATATTCAAATCAATCTAGTAAACAACTTTCTCACTTCAATTAAAAATCCTTTTTCTATTATAAATTTATCTATTTTCTAGGTCCTTTTTTTGTGTATTATATTACTTTTATGTTATAATCTAACTTTGATCTAACATATGTGTAAAAAATAAATAAATAAAGAATTAACAAGAACAAAAACCTAATGGATTTAGTTTTCTTTCCTAAATTTAATTTAGATATATGATAATTTGATGCAGTTAGTTCTCTTTCATATTTATTCACCATTGGGGTGGAAATCTTAACAATATTGTCATGTGATTCATTCACTCCTATAGTAGAAATCATTCTAAGTTTCTTCCTTGGCTTGTATTTCTCCCTGTCAACCTTTATTGCAATAATATATGAAGGTTTAGCTACTACGTTCTCCCTCTTAGATTCACTTTGAACCATGTTGGGACTATAGGAACGTTTGGCATAGATTGGCTTAATTTTTTTGGTACCTCTTGCTATTTTTGTTGATGATCTTATTCTTGTTGTCCTAGAGTCTCTCTTTGTTGTTCCAACTTTATATGTTCCTTTGTTTGTTGTTCTTCATCCATTTTATCAAAAACTATCTATTTTAAACTCTACAATTTTATTAACTCCAGTGTTTCTTCAACTTGCTATTTCTATTGGCTCAAACGACTTCCTTCTATCATTAGCTTATCTTCAACTTGACTTGGAGGAGATTAAGGGTTTTGTTAAAAAAATTTCCTTTAATTAGTTGATCCTCAATCTCTAAGTCACTCATTTTAGTAATTTCATCTTTTTTGTGTTATCAACTTCCTTCTCAATTGATGCAGAAGGTACTTCAACATGAACAGACCTTACTAAAAACTTTATTAGAGAAGGATTCTTCTTAAAAGAAAAACTTGAATTGAATATTCATTTTCCTATATTTTTTGTACCTATAGTTGCTTTTGGAGATGCAAATAAAGATAGTTCCTAAGTAAATTTTACTTATGTGTATTTTAGATAAAGTACTTGCAAAGGTTCATAGCCAAACCCCAATCTCACTCCATCCTTTGTTGTGTTATAAAGTCCTTTTGGGATCTTCTAAGACCTTTTGTACGTTCTCAAACAACTCATAATCTTTAACCTTTTCTTTTTGGTAACTATTCTTGGTCTTCTTGGAATCTTTAGTAATATAAAAGGTTTCATCTTGTCTCTTTCTTTTCTTTTATATTTTTATATTGCTTTATTTTATAATATGTTTGGGAAAAAGATGTTTATAATGAAAATAATTGTATTGTTAAGTCTCTTATAATTTTTTTAGGCCTCCTTGCACTTAAAAAATGGATAAGGTTATCATACTCTAGTTTCTCCATCTCCTTGTCCTAACACCCCTATGGCAGTCAAGCCTAGGAAAAATACATGTCTTTGCTATAGAAAAGTTACATAAGATGTCACTGTAAATTTCTTGCTAGTAATGAAGTTATGCTCAATTTGGCATGAAGGTTATCATTGACTAAATGTTCCCAATCAATGAATTCTTGTTCTTGGAAGATAGTATTTATATATCTAAACATCCAATTCTAATACATTCTAGTACCATTCTTATCCATTGCTTTATAAGATAATTTGATAAGATCACTAACTTCTTGATGGAAATCAAATTGAGTAAGATTCTTAGAAATTTTGGTAACAACCCTTCTTTCTCTAAACAATCAATGTATATTTAGATGTCTCATGTTGTTTGTTTCATATTTCTCAAATGCCTCAAGTGATGGTGCATCAATCATAGTTGTTAATTTAGGCTCGAACGGAAGGAAAAAATACATGGAAAATTATTACTAGTATAATGTACAAAATAATGCTTCCATCTTAATCTTTAAATGTTCTTGAAATAGGGTCATATGCCTATGTACATGCCAAGATCAACTCTAGATTTTTCTCCATTGATAAAAAATTGTAATGTGTACAAATTTAGAATTTCCTATGCTTTTGGACCTAGTTGTTGTTGACGAATATTTGAAATTCCTTAGGTGAAAGTATTGCAAACTTATGTGACCCCATTTAGTGTTTGTGTTTTCTAAGACTTATGAGACTATCTTGGATGCCTTCACAATTGCTTAAAGCTCATACTTTATTGTGGCAAGGAGCTTATTATTCTTATCAATTTTCTCAACCTTATTAGTTTTGTGAGAAATTCTACAAGCTAGAAAGATTCCATAGTAAATATAAATGTTTCATCATATGCTCTTAACATATCCATTCTTAGGTTTCTTGGTTTTAGATATTCAAGTATTAATAGAAGGAACAAAGCCCTAAGAATCCTTAAGAAGGTATTTTAATCTTTAGAAGAACTCATAATTATAACAAAAAACAACTTAAAGTTCTTAAGCCTTGGTGGGTCTAGAGGTTAGCATGAACTTGGGATTTAGTTCCAAAGTTCCAAGGTTCCCCAAGAGTCCAAACTATTAAGATTAGTGTGGTGTTGAGTTACTGTAGGAAATCAAGACTAGTTTAAGATTTCTTACAACACTCAAATAAAAGACACAAAATTAACATAGGGAATGAAAAAAGGATCCCCAATGGGATAAAAAATCCACTAAAACACCTATAATTGATAGAAAAGATGAAGATAATGAAATGAATCTAAAATAAAAAAAATAAAAATGGGGGTCCCTATTCTTGTTTAATTAAAAATATGGGGGTGTATAAGCGAGGCATAATAGGATCCCTTGACAATAGGGTTCAAACTAGTCAATTAAGAGTTAAATTTTATTCATTGAGGATTTATTGTTTGAACCGTGGAGCTCATGCTTTGGACTTGGACCACCTTGACTTATTTTTGGTTGATATTTTTGGAAAACCATTCTTAGTTTCATTATGGATCTCCTTGGTCTATATATACAAGACATCTTATGGAGATTTTATTGCAAGAATCAAAAGAATGAAGATGTTTTGGAAAGTTTGAAGGTGTTGTCATTGATGTCAACCGATCAATTGGTTATCTACTAGTTGTTGTTGGTTGTATATGTCAAGGATATTGAGAAAATTATAATAAATATATGTTCCAAGTGTTCAGTGGTTGCTCCAGGGTTTGGTCTGGATTTGCTCCTGTGGTTGTGCGGTTCAAATATGTTGTTCATGGTTGTCAGTAGATGTTATATCCAGATTCTTGGTTGTTGATTCGTTGTACAATGCAAGTTGTGTTCACCAATTCTGAACTATGGTTTTCTGTGTTTCTGGTTGAGGTTTGGGAGAAATGTTGTTGGCTCAGATTTCTCTTTGATAAAGTCTTATGACTTGCAGTTCTAGAGTTGTGTTTCCCTAGTTCTATTAAAGATAGTTTCAACATTTGGAAGATTTGTGCTTAATGGTTCTATGTGTTTTACATTGGTTTAGCTGACCTTGTGTGAAATACTACTTTCGAGGATGATGAAGTGTGTTGGATCTTTTTGGGTCCCTTGAAGTGTTTTTTTGGGTCACCATCATTCTAATTCCACCCTAGGATGTTTTGGCGTCGACCTAATTTGAATTTAAATTTGGATGGTTGACTTTGGATATTTTTCAAAGTTGAATCTAAATGCAAGATGAGTTAATGGTGGAATATGAGAGAAAGAGGCACGAGCGAAAAAGAGAAAAGAGAAAGTGTAGTTTTATGCAACATTGATTCTATTCAGTGAGTGTGTGTGTGTTGAGAGTGTGGCAAATCAATGTGAAGCTTAATGTTGAGTTTTTGGATGCAGTGAGCAGAAGGAAAAATCTATCATTCATGCATGTGTGCAAGTAGTTGTGGCGGAATCCTTTGTTGCATTGGGATTGTAGTCTCTTTGTAACAAGTCTTCTTTGTATCTCTGTGGCAGTGAGCCCTCTGGGTTGTAGCCCTATTGGACAGCGAGTCCTTGTTTCAGACAATGAGTCCTTATTTTAGGTAGTGAGCCTTTTTGGAATTAGTTTTGATATTCTCTATAGTGGTAGTTAATCCTCACCGTGGTTTTCCCTAATTGGGTTTTCCACGTAAATTTGGTGTTATTGTGTTTATGTGTTGGATTTAAGTTTCTGCATTGACATTTGATGATTAATCATTTAACCAATATCAAGGATTAGTTCTGGTGATTGAATTAAAGGTGTGACAACTAATTCACCCCCCATCTCAAATTCCCTATTCAACAATTGGTATTAGAGCTTGGTTTCATGGTGAAGAGCTTAACCGCTTGAGGAAGGTCTAAGATGGCTAGCAAAGTGATCTTTGATTATCTAAGGTTCGATGGAACTAATTATGGTATCTAGAAGGTATTGATGGAAGAATATCTGGAGTATTGTGGATATGATGTGGAGAAAGCTTACAAAAATCCTTACACTCCTCTTGCTAATGGTCCAAGTACACCTGAAGAAATAAAAGCACATGAAGCGAACAATAAGGTGAAATACATTTTGAAAAATAGTCTAGTACATTCAGAGTTGATTAAGGTTTATAATTTGAAAATGGCTAAGGAAGTCTAGGATGCTTTAGAAAGAGTGCATGATGGTGATGAAAGAGTTAAAGAGGCGAAACTATAGAATTTGGAGATACAGTTTGATCTTCTACATATGTCCGAAGATGAAAATGTTAAAGCTTATGTACAAAGATTGGATGAGATAGTGGCTAGAATGTGAGGACTTGGTGCTACTATTGATGAAACAAGGATTGCTTAAAGAAGATTCTCAGAACTCTTCTTGATGCTTACAATGAGAAGGTGAGTGCTATTGAGCACACTATAGATTATAAGACCTGTACTAAGGATCTATCGTTAGGATTTTTGACATCTTATGAGATGAGGAAGCCGAGTCAAAGGAATGGAAGCAAATTAGAGACTACCTTTAAAGCTACAAAAGCCAAAGATTTAGATAAAGAGAAATTTGATAAAATAGAAGCTAACTTTGTAAGAAGAGTGAGGAAAGGCTCTGATAAGTATGAAGGTAAGTTTCCCTTTAAATGCTTTAGTTGTGGAGAATTAGGTCATTATGTTGCAAAGTGTCCAAAAAGAGTTGAAAGGAATAAACAAATATATGAGAAGGAAAATAAAGGAAAGAAGATTAATAGAGCTTACTATGTGAATGAAAATGCTAGTATATCTAATGAGGATTTGGAATATGAAGATCCTAATGACAATGAATGCTTGTTCTTGGCAATTAAGGATGAACCTACTTTGCTAATTCTAAAAAATAGGTAAAGGAAAACCCTATGAAGAAGGAGAAAAATGAAGGTACGGTTATCTCTACCTACATGCTAAACAAGAGAAAAATTATTGGGTAGTTGATAGTGGTTGTTCACATCACATGACTGGTGATAAAAGTAAGTTTGTTAAGCTTGAGAAATATGATGGAGGCTTGGTTATGTTTGGAGATAATACTAGTGCAAAAATTTGTGGGATAGGTTCAGTAAGTTTTGATGGCAAGCATTATACTGAAAATGTCTACTATATTAAGGGTTTAAGACATAATTTGTTGAGTGTTGGTCAGATGTGTAGAAAAGGATATTATCTTATGTTTAAGGATGATAAATGTGAGATCCAAAAAATTGATTGCTACAGGAAAGAAATCTGAAGGGAATATCCATCAACTTAAGAGTGCTAATGGACGATACTTTATGAATCAAATTAATGACAGTTGGTTATGGCATAGGAGAATGTGTCACATGAATTTTGATAACTTAGCAAGGATCAGTGCTATTCAGACCATGAGAGATTTACTAGGAATTACAAACCCTGTTAATGTTATTTGTAGGAATTGTCAGTTTGGAAAGTGTTAGCGAATGAATTGGCTCATGATAAATATGCTCAAAATAAATGACTCTCAACCCTATTTAGCACTAGTATCGATCTGCTAACAACTCTAAAAAGACCACAATTGCATTTGTGGATTTTCTCTAAATTTTGGAGGTACAACTCCCTCAAATGATATGCAATGAATCTAACTAAACTAAATAAACACAAGTATGTTTTTAACTAGAAAGCAAGAAAGGTAACAAACACTAGTTCATAAATATGAGGCTAACATGAATGCATAAACAACAGCCATAAATGATCAACACAAATATTGAAAAGATCTATGACTATCTCATGAAGGAAATAAGATTATATTGTAATAAATGGACACCATAAAACTTATCTCACAAAGAAGACATAACCCTATTGCACACATAACACAAAGATCAGGGTACTGAGCATCTCATTAAATTCACAACTCAAAGATTATGAACTATTATTGTGTGCAACATGATTTCCTACTCTAAAAGATGCAAAACAAAAAGAAATGCAAATGGGAAACACACGCAACACAACCTCAAGATAAGCCTAGTTGAACTTAAACAAAATAAAGATAAAAAAAAAAAAATTATACCTTTGTTCAAGTTGATCCTTTTGGTTGGCCCTTTGATGAAGATTTGTTGTGTGCTCCTTGATGGAAAGAGTGCTAAATGATATGCAAAATGTTCTAGATTGTATGATGAATGCAATGAGAGATTTGGGTGTTTGGATAGGTGTATGGAATGGATGCAATGAAAGCTTCAAAAATGCAACAATGAAGGTTGAATGCAAGTGATTGAATGCAAAAAATTCTTGAGAGTTGAAGTTGCTTGAATGTGTGTTATGAGAAAAATGAGACCAAATCCTCTATTTTAGGGGATGAATCTCTAGAGATTTTAATGGCTAGGATTTAGCCAACATGGACAAGATGGAGGGCTGTGGTGAGTTGAGGACTCACAAGCCCTCACATCTTTCCATGTGGAAATTGAGGTGTCAAAAGGACATGTGAGGTGGAGAGAGGACATGTGAGGTGGAGGTACTTGCAAGTACCTTGGGATTAGGGGAATATTTCCACAAAAAGGAAGTTCTTGTCCCCATGTGGGAAGGATGGTGACAAGTGAGGAATTTCATAATTCCTCACTAATCATCATGGGGAAGAGAGGAGTTGTTGGGATAATAAATGTGAATTTTAAATTCACATGAATTGAAGTACCTTGGGGATAAGACAAGGTCCTCATAAAGGAGGTCCTTGTCCCATGTGAGTGATGTGACTTATGAGAAGATTTAGAATTTTCCAACAACCTTCATGGGGAAGAGGGGAGCATTGAATGAATAAATGTGAATTTTTAGTTCACATGGGGAAGAGGTCATGGCTTAAAAAAGAAAGCACTTATGAAAGGTTGACTTGGAGGACATACCAAAAATGGCATGAGGATTAGATTAAGGTTGTGCACACAGGTGATTAAGAAGATTAATGAAGGATTAGAGACAAGTGGCCAAATATGGAGGATGTGACATTAATCCTTATTAAGGGTATGCACATCATAATCATGGATTAATTAAACTAATCCAGATTAGAAGAAGATTATGGAGGATGTGACAAGGAGAGAGAAAAGAGGGAATTTAAAATTGATCTAAATTCAAAAAGGCTAAATGACTAAATTAAATAAATTGATATATTTATTTAATTTAGAGAAGGGATGAAAGTTAAAGTATTTAATTATTAAATTAAATACTTTAGGAATTGTTGATGCAGTGTTTTTTATGCACTTCTCAACACAGGCAATGTGTGGATACACTACCTCTCTTGAAAGGAGACTTCCAACAACAAGTTGAAAATTTCCCCAAGGTCTCTCAAGTGTCAGGTCATGACTTGCATGGAATTCTTCAGTTGATGTTTGATGTGATTTTTCCGGTAATCACAGGGTGGACTTACGTAGTTGGATGCAAAGTGGATCTTGTGAATTGAAGTTCCTAGGATGGAAGCTGATGTGCGCTTTGTTGCAGGTTCGAATAGCAGTCTGAAACCTCAATGTTTTTTTTAAGTTTTGGCTTTACAATGTGCAATGAACCTTAGCATAGGATATTTCTAAAAAAGAAAAAAAAAAGGAAAAGGGGCAGAGAAGAGAGGAATTTCCTAGATCTGAAACTAACCATGAACAATCATCATGGAGTTTCTGCTATGGACAACTTCCTTCAAAAAAAAATTCACTTAACTAGAAAATTCATAGTCTCGTGAAATTTGTGCTATCTTCTAAGGTCTGCAGATATTTCACCATTCATTCACCATATACATGCATGAACAAAGATAAAATTTTGAGGCAACTTTAAGTTTAAGTCCAGACTAACTTTACACAACCATTTACCAGTAGCAAACAACAAAAAGTATGGACTAGGAAGGCATCTACACAGCAAAAAATTTCATAACCATAGAATAGCATTACCAAATATATCAAAGCAATCTGAAACTAACTAAAACAACAAAACAAATCTAACTGAAACATTTAACTATGGGATATGAATCATGAAACATGTAGAGAAACTCAGAATTGCACCAAAGTCAATGTATTTCTATTAAATTTTTTGTAGGATGTCATTACAACAACTCAACTCTCTTTTGAAAATCAGAGGAGACCACCTATTTATAGTGTCCAAAAGGTAGAATGAACATGGCCAAGATTAATTTGCACTGTGTGGCCAAGATTCATTACAAATTAGGGTTCTACCTACCCCCCAATATATTACATTTTATAATACAACTTTGTCTAGATCCCTATTTTGTCTTTTGTGACAACACTGTAGCATTTTGTATTTTGTTGATTTCCTTTTTGTTGTAGCTACTCTATCAATAATTCTTCAACAATAATAGGGTTTCCCTCTTGCTTCTTCAAAGCAGCATACTCCATAAACTTTAGAATTAGCGGTTGGAGCCTATCAATGTCAATGATTTCGGATCACAGCAGTTGATAACTCCATTCTTAGGATTTTTCAATAAGCTTTTCCCAATCTTCATCATACTTAACAGTGTGGCCCTGGAACAACTCTAACTGGGTGAAGGCTCAGAAGCAAAGCTCATGAAATCAGTGGTAATCTCATCCGACATCCCATCCTCAATCTTCTTCTAGAAGTGGGGCTTTATCTTCTCTGGGTCCATTTGTACAACAGGCATATCATATCTTGTCATTAGTTTCAAGTACCAAATGGAATCAGCTTGGATTTCTTTAGCCCACTCAATGTCCGGATCTACTTTGTTGAGCACCTGCTCCAACCTTTCCTTTCAGTTCACAAATTCATGCTTCCATACATTCACCAGCTAGTGGTCATCCTTCTTAAATGCAAACTCCTTTTCCCAAGAACTTGTTTGTTGTCCTAACAGCATGGCTGATGCTCATGTTCCCTACGTACAAGACCTACCAAAGCCAACTCTTTGTGGTCTTATCCAAGTTCTTCCTCTTTTTAAGCTTTTCAATTTTCTCCCTTGACAGCAACTATGACGGGGCCGAAGACGTGGTAGGAATTTCCTTTGTTGAAGACCATTGTTGGATGTAAGCTATCAAATCAGCTACCTATGCCTTGAGATCTTCTTTTGAAATCTTATCCTGCTAAATTAAATGCACCACTATGGCGACAGACTCCTGGAGGTGTTCCACCTTCTTCTCTCTAGTAGCTATTCCCAAATCAATGGTGGAAACATTATAGCTTACCCCTTCTTTTCCCACCACTAGTGTGGCTAATTGCATGGTCCTTGATCTAGAGGCGTCCACCGTCACCTTGGATTTGATTTTGGGCTTCTTTTTCTTGGTAGTGATCTGCATTTGGGCTAGGATAGCCTCAACTCTGGCCTTTGGATCACTCGGGGCAGGAGCCTTCTTCTCAAGTTGCTTTTCTAGCCGTTCAGGCATCTGAGCCTTTCCTTTGGGTGATTCACTGTCATCTTTTTCTTCATCCCTTATGACTCCAATTTCTTTGTCCTTGGAAGTCTCCTTCACCACTCTAGTGTCTTCTCCCTCATCTTCATTGGAGTCTCGGGTGAATGTTAGGCACTTGATTGGGGACTTGGTGGGTAGGTGTTCTTTGGGACTTTCTTCCCTCTCATCCTCATCTTCTTTCTCTTCTTCATTTTCTTCATAAAGTTCATCTTCATGCCCGTGCTCCTCGGGCTGCTCTATTTCAGGGCTCTTATCAGCTTGGATCTCCTTTTCAGGTTGATCTTCTATATTATCCTCTTCCTCACATGGAGGTGTCATATCTTCATGCTCTTTCTTTTCTTGCTTTGCTTTCCCTTCAGGGAGGGGAATCTCCTCACCATGCCTGGGGCCTTCTTCTTGTTGTTCACCTGTTGGAGGTTCCATGCTTTCCTCCATCTTATCATCTTCTTGTCTTCTTTCTCCGAAAGGTGGTCTTTATATTTCTTCCCCAACGTCCTTTAATTGTCAAGCCAACTCTTCCTTAAGGTCAGGATCGAAAGCTTGCATGGTTAATTTTCCGCCGACATCTTCTTCTTCATCTATGCTTTCAGAAGATCTCGTTTCCTCTTCTTCATGGACTACTTTGTTAATTTGGAGGTATTGGTATTCCGGATGTTCATGGTATTCATCCACTTCCTCCTCCAATGCTTTTGTTGCTTCCACCTCTCACCTTTCCCATTCTACTGATATTTCCATCGTAGACTTCATCTCCAAGGGCTTAGTTTGAGGCTTTGAAATGGGAACACTGGCGAGGACTTGCACGAGGGCAGCCTGGATGGCTGGATTCAATAATACTTCAAATTTTTTTGAAGGAGCAGTTTGGATGTGCTGGGAAAAAGCCTTTGGAAGTGAGAGTGTTGGTATTGGAATTGTTGTTGTTTCCAACGAGAGCGATGTGGTTGGAGACATGGAGGCATAGGAAAGTGGAGAGGTGTTGGTAGAAGAAGAGTCAACCACCACAACTGGCCTAGTTGGTGAAGAAGAAGCCAGGTGGATGGAGATGTCCACTGTAGGTGGGGAGGTGGCAACCATGGTTTGAGAAATGGATGGAAGGGCAGTAGTATCAAGGCCAGCTGGTGGGGACTTTGGCTAATCCTTCTCCATTTCTTCTCCTTTATGAAGGGGATCCTCTTGAATAGCAGGCAACCTTGTAGTGCTTCCTGACCTCTTGTGTTTCTTTAAGGGCTCACCCTCTAAATATTTTCTTGCGTACACTTTTGGATTTGGCTGCTACTCCTCAGTCTCTTTTCTTTTCCTAGAGTGAGTGAGTGGAGGATATTTGGATGTTTCTACTATTGAGGTTGTAGGCGCTCCATCATCTATTGCACTGGGCTCACTTTTGAGCCCTTGATAGGTCAAGATGACCCCTTGTTGCTTCAGTCAGGCTACTTATCCATTCACCCATTCTTTGGTGTGAGCTTCAATTGACTTGGTTATGATATCGAGGTCATCGACATCTTGCTCGTCCTAGTCTATTGAAGACATCGACAGATTAGCGACTGCATTGTACCTAGGTTCCATAATTGTGCTTTCATCTTCCTCAACTTGATCAGGTACAGGGAACAAGTTTACCCTTTTTACAAAGTAGGAAATCATTCATATGTAATGTATCATGTGCACCTCCTTATCATCTTGGAAATTTTCCTAGAAATCTTAAACATGATGTAGATGGGCGTAGTCGGGTCTGAGTGCCTTCCTTATATGCCCATAAGGGTCCATTCGTGGACAGGTGGTATGAAACTGGAAATGATACTCTACCATCTCCTCTTCTGAATTTCCAACACATTCAGAGGTTTGGAACTTATACATGCCTTGGCAAAAAGAAAGGGGGTAAGAGATTCCTTCCAGATGCTTGTTGCTTAGCAAGGTGTGCACATGTCGAAGTTGCCGAAAGAGTTCTAACAATACAATCCGGTCATTAGGATACTAGGGCAACTTATTCAACCTTTCTATGTAGCCTTGGGCCCGAATGTATGTGAATTTGGGGTACTGAATGAATAGAAAGGCGTATTGTTTGAGGAACACCCGAGAAATGTGGGAGACTCACCTTTCTAAATCGCCTCCAAGCAACCTGATAACGTGACCTATGAAAGCGTCATTCACCTTGCAATAATCTTTCTTGAAGTTTCTAAACTGAAGCTGAGGGTATCTGTCGTAGCCTTTCAATTCTCAACTTGATTCTTCATCTGGTGCTGTGAAAAAACCATTGTACTATCTCTATTCATCTAGTGAATAAACAAGGTAAGATGCCATATAAAACTTGGAGGTTTTCTTTACATTCATGAACTGTTGATGGAAGTAGTCACTGATTATCTCTCCCTAGTAGAATGTAGTTTGTGTGGTATCATCATCCTTTCCATGAAGAAATTGCTCAATAAAGTAGACCATCCACTCTTGGAAGTATGCAGTGGTAGGAAAACCCATCACTTGGCTTAGTAGGGTTACTAAGTCATGATAATCTTCAAAGAAATTGTTGCAAAAGAGTTCTTGGGGAACTTTTGCAGCGCTGCCCCTTTTCTCTTTTAACCAATAATCGTTGATGTGCTTCTTGCATCCAATAGGATCTGCATCCCACATTGCCTTACAATCTAAGATAGTAGGGATCTCAATTTCTCCAAAGGTGGGGATGTAGAAATTCTTCGTTATTGCCTAGGGAGACATGTTAGCTAAAATGTTCCCATCTCTGTCTATTAGTGTCGGGGTCTCGGGATGGTATGCTTGTCTGCAAGCCATCACTAGTTTAGGAGAGGTAAGAGCAAGAGGGAAGCCTACAACCTTGGAAATTTCGCTTCCTCTGATTATCCTTGCATTGTATGTGGTTAGGTTGATTCTGACTCTCTGTTTAAGTTCATAAATATTTATGTGACCGATATTGGTATCTATAATCTCCTTCCATTTTATAACGACCTTTTAGTGCAACAACTCCCCTTGGAATTGGTATTTCATTTGATCCTTGTCCTCCTTCCCATGAGGAGCTCTACCTATTTTTTTCCTTTGTCCTTTTCTGTGGCTGCCCCCAAGGGTCCTGCACCTGATTCCATATATCCTGCAAACAAAGGCATGATGAGCACAATCAAGCATAAAGATACTAATGTTAGCCAAAATCCATGTCAGATGAAGTCTGATTAGATAACACATCATTCTTGAAATGAAACATTTACTTCAAGATGTCATTAGCAGTTTATTGAAGGGAATTTGGAGAGACTGGGCCCTAGGGGCCAAACTTCCCTGGCAGGAATGTTGTTTTAAAGGGTGAACGAGGCGAGGCAATCCATATGGTCTCTCCTGAATTTAGATTTGGATGATGTGAAAGGTTCATGTAGGAGAGGGTTCAATTTGAGCACGTGGGTCGAGACTTGTTTCCAGATTGGAGGTCCTTTAGATCATTGTTGGGGCACTCAGAGCTATGAGGAGGGAAAGTCGTCTAAGGTTTTCCATTTGAAACGGCTATGAGGAAACAAAATTCTGAGGACGAACTTCCAGGTTCCAGGACCCGTAATCTTGAAGGACGGTTGGCATAACTCGTTAATCCTTTAAAAGTTCAGATCAAAAGGGGCGGGAGGCTATTTGAGGATGGTTGTTTGAAACGGTGTACACTGAGCGGAAGTCCGGTGGGAGCGACCCGACGGACCAGACCCAAACCTAGACTTTGCTTCTAGATTTTCTTTGTTAAGTTCTTCATCGGCAATTGGGGAATTGGACTCCGGGACATGGAAAGTCAGGCATGGATTTCCCTTTTGCATTGGCTGAGATGGGACGGAATCCCGACGAAGGAGGTCTCGCAGAGCAGGTCCGGTGAAGGCAAAGGCACTTAAGTTTTTTCGCTTATTATTCATGCAACACTGGGACTCTCAGGACCGAGAGGGTGGAAGGAGATCATGAGGGAGGTTCATGGATGGAACTCTGAGGACTGGGACCCAGAGGATACCAGGGATGCGACACTTTGTTCTATTTAGCCCGGGTGGCGAATGACGAAGCAGATCCCGAGGCTTGGGTGGACGGGGCCATTATGCCATTTGAAATGATGAAAATTATGCGGAATCCTAGGGAAGGAATCCCATGGGAGTGGGTCCAGGAAGTAAAAAAGGAGGCAGAGAGTTCAAGTTTTTTCCAATGACAACCCGATGAGGGAGATCTGGGATCAAGGGCCCAAGGAGACATCCCTTTGCTTCAAAGTTTGTTTAAGTTTGGAGTTTCATTCAGTGGCGATGGGGAAGCTCAAGTCCTAAGAATGTGATCGGTCTGTGTGAATAAGGGTTCTAGGGTGATGAAGTTCCAGATTTAATTATGTGACGACTTGATGGGTTTTCTTGAGATTTCATTATATGGGTTTTCTAGGCCGAACCCTCTTCTATCAAGCGAATGCATTTTAATCATTTTTATGCATTATGTTGACACAAAATCACCAAAAAGGAAATAGGAGGGTGGATGGTGAACCTACCTCGAGAACTCGACAAAAAGTGTTGTTAGATCTGCGAAGAATCGGCGAATGAGGGCAGCGGGCGTGACAACTGCAGGCGACGCAGGTTCTAGCTCTCTTCAATTGCTCTGAACTTCACTGGCCAACCTGACATGTGAAAATGACAGGTTGGACTAAATATTTATACCCCTAATAACATTTAATACACCCCATAAATTCTCGTATGGTGAGTTGAAGTCTAATGGCCGGAAGGATGCAGGATGATGGCCGTAAATTTTTTTTGTTGATAAACGAGGGCGGTGACAAGAAAGTTGGGCTCCGAACGACAGGGAGCCGTTGAAGGGCGATCGTTAGAAACAACGAAAACACGATGGAAGTCCAAAAGGAGCATCCTGGCAGGCTAGGTCTGAGAGGCCTCAAAGCCATGCAATTTGAACTTAGTTGATAAAGATGCAGAAAAGTGGTGAACGAAGCATCAGGACCTGGGACGAAAAAGGATGAGGTCCTTTAGCCATTTGGAATGGCAAGTACCGATGGGAAACCCGCGATGGGAAACTTGAGAGGTCGGGCCCGGAGGGTGCTCAGGATGCTGGCAGAGGCAAACTGCCAAGGGAACTCTCCTAGGACCCAAGACTTGGAAAATTTTGAGGTGATGAAACATGGTCAACTTGAGGTGAGTCTTTAGAGACACACTGACCATCTAGGACACCAAAATGGGGGCACAAAAAATGAGGTGATGTCAAAATGACTCAGCAAGGAAAAGGAAAGAGAGGGTCCCCATTTCGAATAGGGAATGTGTGCTGAGGGCTCAACAAGAACCTTGGGAAGAGGGGAAATATTGATGTCTACATTTTTCCCCTCTTCAAAATATTGTTAGAATAATAGTGTTTCGAAGAAAAATAAGATGTAGATGACTCTATAGAGGAAGTGACTAGAAACTAATGCCCCAACATGGGAGAAGTTGTGTGAGCTGCCCAAATGGTGGGAAATGCAGGGAGATGCCTCAGTCTCGCAAGAAAGTGACTATGATGGAGCAGTGGAGGAAAATGGTAGGGTATTCCCCCTCAAGAAGAAAAGGGGCCCAAGCGACTTCTCGATATGAGGAAACAGAAGGTACCATTGGATAGAGCTTGAAAAACCATGAAGATTGGCTTTTGAATGGAGTCAAACGCACACACAGTGTGCAAATGGCGGCCCCAGGAAGTTAGAGGATTAGTTTAATTAAAAAGAGGTTAAATAAAGGTAAAAATACCCTTAACTTTAAAAAGTTAAAAAAAGGAGGGAAATGTTATATATAGTAATTTTAGAAATTACTATTCCTCACTTGCACACCTGGTAGTTGAGTGAGAGAGAGAGAGAGAAGAGGAGAAAAAGGAGACGAGGATGCCGAAGGACTATGATGACGATATCATCCACCGGGGGGATGAGGTACGATGATTCTTCCACAAGCGTGCGGTTCCACGCCAGGTTAGTTCCAAAACCCTCTTTGTGATTTTAAACATTTTTTGGTGTATTTTTGAGCTTTTTTGAAATTTAAAAACATGGGTTTTAGGATTCAGGTAGATTAGTGAAATGGGTAGGCGGTGAAATTTCAATTTTGCCCATTGGGTAGGGATAATCGCCTATTTAGAGGCAGTGGGAAAGGGGGTGATTTTCCCAAATAGTGGGTAAATTCACCTAGAAAATTAAAAAAAGTGTCTGAAAAAGGGCGAGGGAACATGAGGGAAGGGCAAACTTGCCCTGGAATCGGGAAAATCCGCCCAAAAATAAGGTTAAGGGGAGAAGCATGATTATTCCCAAGATAGGGGCGATCTTGCCTAGGGGAGGGGCGATTCTTCCCCTAACAAGGGTGAGCTTCCTGCGGTGATGGCCCGACAAGCTCACCCATCCACTGGGCAGGCTCGCTTGCCGGGAAGGCGGGCAGACCCGCCCGCTCGCAGTGGGTAGGAGCCCCCACCGAGTGGGCGGTGCTCGTCTAGGCGGATCTGCCCACGCTCGAGCAGACTCGCCCATGCTCGGGCGGGCTTGCCCACCTGAGGGGCAGGCTTGCCCAAGGGGTGGGCAACAAAGGGTAGGGAGAATGAAAAAGAAAATAGAGTGGGAAAATTGGGGAAATTTTTCAAAAAAGGGGGGAAAAATTAGTTGAAAAGATAACCTAGGGCCAAGAAATGTAAAAGAGGGAAAGAAGAAGAAGAATGGTGAGATGAATAACATGTTGTGTGGTGTGGATGAAGCGGTTCGAGAGCTTGCGGACGCGAGAGAGGTGTTCTGAGGTGTTGGAGGTGACCATAGCAGCTATGAATGGGGATGACCATGAGGCTTTGGCGCGAGTGGGTTTGTTGCACATGCTGAGATACTCGACTGTTAGAGCACATTGGGCAATGTTGATAGCCCTTATAGAGCGATAGAGCTCCGAGACACCGACATTCCACCTCTCGACAGGGGAGATGACCGTTACTCTAGAGGACATGTGGAGGATTCTGAGGCTACCTATAGTAGGCCGCCTGGTGAGTGTGATGAGATCAGAGGATGAGGTGTTGAATCAGACCCTATGGGTCCTTTTTGGACAAGAGGAATTACCAGTGCAGAGGAAGGGATTGGATGTGGATAGATGCTTGAGGTTGGGGGTGCCACCGCTACCACTATACTTGTGTGGATTGATTAGCAGACTGTTGATACTAGACAGGAGTGGGTGCTTCTGCAACCTTAGCTACATGGAGGTGGTGCGACATATTGTGGAGCAGAGAGGGAGATTTCGCATGGGGTCCATGCGTAATGGTGCAACGATAAAGAGATATGCACATTGTGTGCTATCGAGGGGCACTCAACATTACACAGGTGATGCTGCTACAGATATGGGTTTGGGAGCACATTAGTGTGGCCAAGCCAGTAGTGGTGACAACAAGATTGTAGGATGCAACATTACCAGTTGCATACTGGTATGGGACAAAGTATGGCTGGGTGTGGCACTATCAGGGATTTGGTGATTTGGATGGATGGAGGAGGATGCTAGATGATCTTCGGGAGGATTAGATAGTGTGGAGGTTGTACATGACACAATGAATCTCTGGATGGAGGAGAGATGAGGAGAGACATGGAGGATATTTCTGCATCAAATGCTATATAGTTAGAAGAGATCCCTATATAGTGGAGGCACACAGGGTGGACCAGGTGATGAGACAGTTGGGGATCCAGCAGGACATTCCTCGCAGACTGAAGAGATTCTTATGGATCACATGAGAGTGACCATGGGGGGAACCGCTTACAGCTGAGTTTGTGAGACATCATTGGGAGACGCTATAGTAGGTACCCTACTCGGGTAGGAGTGAAGGGAGAGTAGATGCGGGAGTGATGGTCAGATTCTCCACATGGTATGCCCATCATTGACCCGCACAAATTATGCTAGTAGAGGTGATTATAGAGGCACTGGGTTTTGGGCCAAAGGATGAGCTAAGACTAGCAGACTAGAGGAGAGGGAGGAGGAGGGGACAACAGAGGAGAGGGCAGGAGGTGGCTGGGGCTAGAGGTCAATAAGGGAGAGGACAGGGAGAGGCTGAGGTAGGAGGTCAATAGGGGAGAGTAGAGGGAGAGGCTAAGGCAGGAGGTCAACAAAGGAGGGTGAGGAGGAGGGGGAGATAATGGAGGAGAGCCCAAGAGGAGGTCAAGGCAGAGGAGAAGAGAGATGAGGTAGAGGGATAGGTGGAGGTGATGGATGTAGACGTTCATGATATTGCCCCATTGGCCATGGTACCACCCGTACTAGAGGATCCAAATGTACTATTAAGAGGGGTTGTGGCGAGATTACAGATCATCGAGCAGAGACTGAGGGATGCAGAGGTTGTGAGGTGTAGATTCGAGGCCGAGGTGAGCATGCTACAAGCAAAGGTGGCTAGGGTACGAGCTGAAGGGTAGAGGGATTATGGGATCCTAGCAGATGAGGCATCACAACACATGGATGAGATATAGGTAGAAAGGGATGGGCTGCAAGACAAGGTGAGCCAGCTACGAGCAGAGGTGACTCGGCTAGAGGGAGAGGTGTCCAGAGAGCATGAGGAGGGGGTGGTAGCAAGATGGGAGTGAGACAGGCTATAGAAAGAGGTGGTTATATTGTAGGCGAGGGGATAGCGAGATCCTAGAGGAGTGACAGAGCATGTATCGGCGGAGGCAGAGAAGGACTTGGATGATTTGAGGAGATAGGTGGAGGGGTTACTGAGAGATAGGACTAAGTTGAGACGAGATTTAGACGAGCTCTGCGACTGAGTCGAGGTAGCAGATCAGATAGTAGAAAACATGGGGTTGATGCAGGAGAGGGAGGAGGCTATGAGGGCCCAAGTATAGACCATGCAGACAGAGAAAGATGCAACACAGACACAAGTGCAAACCCTGTAGGGTGAGAGGGATGTGGTAGTGGCATGGATACAGGTTGTGGAGAGAGAGAGAGAGAGAGAGAGAGAGAGAGAGAGAGAGAGAGAGAGAGAGAGAGAGAGAGAGAGAGAGAGAGGGAGAGAGAGAGAGAGATGCAGTGCAGGCACAAGCATAGGCAGTGTAGGGAAAGGGTGGCAAGACAGGGGTAGTAGTGCAGAGATTGCAGACATAGGTACATGCCATGTGGGATGGGAGGGACAGAGCTATAGAGTAGGTGTCACAGATGGGAGTAGAGATTGGTCAACTGCGGTTGGCACAGGACATATGGGCATAGGAGAGGAGATCCATATGTGGATTTCGGGACAAGTACAGGGCGGAGTGGGACTCAGTCAGATATCAGGCAGTTGAGAGGGATGACTACATGCGAGAGGTCAACTATTATATGGTGGCCTACTTTACAGCAGTGCTAGATCAGACACAATGGGTACCTACCTATGGCTGAGTGAGGCCACAGATGCCAACACCATCCCAGTTAGTAGGGACACATACCCGCAAATACAATAGCTATAAAGAAACCCCTCCATGCAAAGGGGGAGTGTCAGACTCACCAAAAAGATCAAATGTGGGTAGCTCATAGTAGAGAGGACAGAGGACAGGTGATAGGATACTAGTTTTTGACAGATGCAAGATGAGTGTATAGTACAGAGCAGCAGAGATTAGATGTGATTCAGAGCTTTGTACTTGTACTTTATTTGATGATTACAGATGTATATGATGGACATTATTATGGACCATGGGATGGACATTGTATTTTGATTTTTATATTATATGCGACAACCCTTATTGAAACTATATTATGTGTATATGATGGATGATTTGTGTATGCATATCTGTAGTTTCATGATTTTATTATGGATGATCATTATAAGGCAATGTATGTATATGCTTATGATGATATATGTTTATGCTTATATGGATGATATGGATGATATTTATGACGACTAATGTGTATGATGCAGGATGCGATGGATGATTTATGACTTTATATGCTATGGGTATGGACCTAACAATTTGTGATGCAGGTGGGGATGTATGTAATGTGTTAGTGATATGGACTAATATGGAAATGACGGGATAATAAAATGAATCTAAGATGCTTAGAATAACCAAATATGATTAATCTAAAAAACTTAAAATAAATATGAGATGGTAATGCACATGAGAAGAAATACAGTGAACCTATAATGTGGGATGAGATGCAATTAAATTCCTTACAAACACTAATAGATAAATGAAATGCAATGTGGACGTAGGCAGTAGGTCGAATTTATTTGCGATCATGCTTGCTTTAGCTTATACAAAATAAAGGTGTGTGATATGTGGGTGCGATGGCCTAACGTGAAATGAAATGCAACATGAAAATAAGTGTAAATAAGGACTTGCATAGTAATGAGGGATGATGGTAGGCGTATTGTTGGTTTAATGGCAAGTACTTTCCCTGTAATCATTACAAAATTAAGGGAATATGGGTGTGAAAATGCACTTGTCAAGAACCATAGGTATCCTGAGAAGAACGAGATATGGAAGGTGAATGTTTGCACAACCAAAATCATAGGTCATAGGTCAGGTATGAATGTAATGCAACAAAATTGATCATGAAATGCAATCCTAATGTGGTTTGCCATATTTAGAGCACTGATTTTTGCTATAGCACAAGACACCAGGTGCTAGGGTATGTAAACCAAGGCAGATTAGTGTCTAATGCATAAGACAAACACAATAGACAAGAAGGCTATCCCAACACCCAAAAGTCGTGAAGATCTTGGTCGGGCCAGGCATTGGGATAACCATAAGCACAAAAGGATGCCCCAGCGTAACACAAGACCTCAAGGATCTTGGTGGGTACTACGTGGAACAACAAAGAAGACAACAACAAATCAAAAAGAAACAGATATGCCCCTATGTTTAACCGATCAAAACACACCATAATATGATAGATCATGGCGGCCTTGACAAGTTGTGATAGGGAGCTCAAATGATAAATAAAAACCAAAAGTATCAAAAGATCACAATCAACTTTAAATGTCCTTTGCCATAGGATTAAGAGGATGGATGGGGTTGATGAGGTCCGTTAGGAAGGATGCGTCCTCCAAATATGGATACTAAACTAAAAGATCGACTATGATGCAGGAGACTCCAAAACCGATTGAATCTCCTGATATGAGTGGATCTCATTTGTGAAGAACCAACTAGATAAGGACATACTTGACAACACAACATAGGATGCGAGACACAATGCACAAGATTGACAGACCCTAAAGACCTAGGGGCTCGGGGGCTGATCAGAGATTAGCCTTGCCTACGTGAAAGCACAAAGCCCTCGTAGTTCAAGAAAAGACCATGGATAAAAGTGGAAAGATGACAAAGGAGACAAATGATGGAGGACAATGGCCAGACTGATCAAAACAAAAAGCCTCAGGGGTGGATCAAATAATCAACCTTGCCTACATGAAAGTGCAGGGGCAACATAGTTCAAAAAAGAAAAAAGAGACCGACATAACAGGATGGGATCTAAATGAAGACCAACACAATGAAGGAACCTATATGGGAGCGAAGGACCGACAAAACGAAAAGACTGATGACACAAGCTCATATTAGGATAAAAGCTCAGGATAAAAAATAGTGGATGAAGCTCATCCAATGCTCAACCAAAATATACCAAGCGACCAGATGAAGGATGTAGATGAAAGGATAAGATTGATAGGATGATGGGGATATGAGATCAGGATGGGTGGAAGCATAAAGTAACTAGGACGTGAGGTAGATAATGATTAAGCCTTTTACAAATGGTTCCTATGACCAAGTTTTCACCAAACGTACTTATCCAAGGTGCCACCAAGGGTGGTTTTCATCATAGGATGAATTATTTCTCTTTACTATTTTTGGATTTTTTTGATTTTTTTGTATTTTTGACAATTTTTTTACTTTTTTTTTTGTATTTTTTGAATTTTTACAAGATAGGATACCCCAGCTGACTTAAGTGTAGAACCTTTTAAAGTGCATGATGTTAATGGGCTCCTCTAAAGGCTCTCCTTCAAGTGTAGAAGTCTGTATGCCCCTGATCCATATTTTGCTGTGATGACATAAGGAGCAAGCCAATTTGCTTCAAATTTCCCTTTCTTATCTTGATCTTGTTGAGTGCATTGATTCTCCTTGAGGACTAAATCACCAATGTTGAATTGGTGAGGATAGACCTTCTTTTGGTAGCTTCTTTTTAGACAATTTTGATATTCCTGAAGATGGTCATATGCTTTGATCTATCTTTCATCTAGGAGTTCTAGTTGGTTGAGTCTTGCAACCTGAGCATCTTCATCACTGATAAGATTCTTCAAGGATATTCTCAATGAGGGGATTTCTACCTCAATTAGCAAGATGGCCTCGATGCCATAGATGAGAGAATACAGGATGATGTCAGTAGGGGTACAAATGGAAGTGCGGTAGGCCCAAAGTGCGGGATGGATGTGAAGGTGCCAATCTCGACCAGTATTATTGACTACCTTTTTAAGGATCCTGATAAGGGTTTTGTTGGTGGCTTCCCCTTGACCATTACCCTAGGGGTAATAGGGCGTAGACCAACAATGTTGGATGTGGAAGGTATCACAAAGATGTTTCATGGCTTGGTTCCTGAAGGGTTTTTCGTTATCAGAAATGATGGTGGACAGGATTCCATATCTACAAAGAATATGGAAAAGGATAAACTTGGATATCTAAGTATCTGTGACTTGTGAGAGTGGCATCACTTCCACCCATTTGGTGAAGTATGCAGTTGCGATAATGATGAAGGTATGGCCATTGGAGGATGAGGGATATATCTTGCCAATTAGGTCAAAACCCCACTGAGAGAAGGGCCATGGTGCGATAAGAGGCTATAGATCCTGTGCAGGATCATGTATTAAATCTGTGTGTTGTTGACAAGGTAGACTCTTTTTCATTAACTCACAAGAATCATTCTCTAATGTGGGCCAATAGTAGCCTGCTCAGAGAATTCTTTTAGCCAGGGCCATGCCATTTGAATGAGCCCCACAGACACCACTATGTACTTCCATTAAAATAGTTTGGGCTTCGGTCTCATTCAGACATCTGAGGAGGGTCCCATCATACCCATGATGATAAAGTATATCACCTACGATGGTTTAACGATATGTACGTTGAATGAAATATTTTCTTTGGTTTCGTGTCAGATTGGGAGGGAAGATATTGTTGTGAAGATAGGTGTAGATATCGTGGTACCATGGTGATGTAGGACCTACAATGTTGCACACCATCTCACTTTTTGGGATATTGTAAGTAGGGATTAAGAGTTGTTCAATGAGGAACTCACACTCTATTCAGTTCTTAGGCATGTCAATTAGAGAACCAATGGTAGCCATGGCATCCGCTGCTTTGTTTTGTACTCTCAAAATTTGGTCAAACTGGATGGAAGTGAAATACTTTTTGAAGTCATCAACCATGCGTTTATAAGGCAATACTTATCATGTTTTTTCAGAAACTCATCGTTGACCTATTTGATGATTAATTGGGAATCACCAAAAACTCTTAGGTGAGTGATATGCCATTGGATTACAATTTTGAGGCTAGTAAGAAGAGCTTCATATTCAACTATGTTGTTTGTGCACGGAAAAGCCAACCTGAATGACTTCGGTATATAATCACCTTATGGGCGACGAGCAAGATTCCTACCCCGATCCGTTGTGTGTGTATGACCCGTCAAAATAAAGTTTCCATGTGGCCGCTTTTGTTACTGCAAAGACCCCTTCATTTGGAAATTTTGTTGTCAGAGGATAGGCATCTACCAGGGGAGCATCTGCCAGCTGATCAACTATCACCTATCCTTTAATAGCTTTCTGATCCATATATTCTATATCAAATTCACTTAACAACATGACCCACTTAGCCATGCGACCAATTGGAGTTGTTTTGGATAACAGATATTTGAGTGGATTGTCTTTGGAGATTAGCTTCACTAGGTGACTGAGCATGTAGTGTCGAAGTTTTTGCAAACTAAAAACCATAGTGAGGAAAGCTTTTTCCATCGGGGAGTAATTAAGCTCATAACCCACTAGGGTCCGACTGCTGTAGTAGATTGCTCGTTAAAGGAAGTGTCCTTCAGAAGATGAGTGAATGAATGGCACTTGTCGGCTAATTGAGCTATGAACTGCTGGATGGATTGTAGCTTACCCTGAAGGCTTCTTAACTATTTGATATAGTGTGGTGGAGGCATATCTATGATTGCCTTGACTTTCGATGGATCGACTTCTATACCTCTTCAGGAGAAAATGAGACCTAGTAGTTTTCCTGATGTGACACCAAAGACACATTTCTTTGGATTTAGCCTTAACTTATACTGTTGTAGATACTCAAAGATCTTCTTGAGGACCATCGGGTGCTCTTCCCTTGTTCTTGATTTCCCTAACAAATCATCAACTAATCTTCCATTATTATATGAATGAGATCATGGAAGATGACGGTCATGGCATGTTGATATGTTGCCCCTGTATTTTTAAGACCAAAGGGAATGACATTATAATAGAATGTGCCCCAGGGTGTAGCGAAGGCTATTTTATGTTTATCTTCAGTTGCAATTCTGATTTGATTATACCCAGAGAAGCCATCCATGAGGGAATGCATCTCGTTCCCTGCAGTTAATTCCACTAACATGTCAATGTTTGGCAAAGGAAAATTATCCTTGGAATAGGCTTTGTTGAGGTCTCGAAAGTTTGTGCAAACTTTGATATTTCTATTTTCTTTGGCTATTGGCACTATGTTTGAGATCCAATCGAAATATTCAAGGGGTCTTATTAATCTAGCGTCTAATAGTTTCTCTAACTCTTTCTTAACCAATAGAGCTACTTGGGTGTGCATTTTTCGGACCTTCTGCTTGATAGGTTTGGCATCAGGATGTATGTCCAGATGATGTACTACTAAAGCAGGATCAAGGCCTGGCATGTTTGAATATGTCCATACAAAATTGATGATTCCTTCTTTGAGAAGTTTGGTGATGGCAGAATATTTTTCCTCTGATAGTGATTTGGCTACATGTGTGATTTTGGGATCCTCTTCAGTTCCCAAATTTATTTCTTACGTTTCTTCGATCAGGATGGATGATCATTTAGAGAGTTGAGTTTCTACAAGGGGAAGATGAATGTCCCCATCTTCCAGTGCCTCATTGAGGTTTTCACTATCAAATACACCCTTTGTTTTTACTTTTTCTAGGTCAAGAAGCGCCTTGGGGATGTTTTTTCTAGGTGACCCTTTTTGATTTTGCTTGTTTTTACTTTTGTGGTTAGGGTGTTCATCTTCCTCCAATCCCATGAGATGTATGTACATATCCATTGAAGGAAAGGTATCAATAGGTGTGCTACCATGTAGGTCCTAGTCTATGAGTTCAGGATGTTGAAGGGATAGGCTAATGGTGCAAATGGATAGGCATTCAAACATGGAAGAAAAGTTAGTATGATCTAAATCATTGTATGTTTGTTTGATGGATTCCTCCTCTGGTATGTCTTCAAGGAGACTGTTGCTCTCACTAACATTGTTAGAGGCACTAGATGATGCCATAGGACCCTTCTGCTTGGTATCATAGCCCAATCCCAAGTTTCTTAGTCATACAGAGGTGTCTATCGATTGTAGTCTTCCTTGCTCATCTACACCAAGGCCTCCCCCTCGATAATTGTGTTTCTCCACAAAGTTAGAAGGCCAAGGATAAACCTCTTGGAAATATTCTTTCAAAGGGGGAGAGGGTTCCGGTTACTCATGATATACCCATTGGTTGATGTCATTTTCTGGTGTGTCTTGCCTTAACCCAGGAGAGCAGAAGGTAGTGGGTCCCACATTTTTGGAGCTCAAGGTGATCTTCTTCTCTTCTTCCTTTGGTGCTAATTGAGATGGTTGGCCGTATGTGTGTGGTGAGGGTGGCATGGTTGCCACATTCAAATTTGTGTGCATTTCATATTCACCACACCCCTTGTCAATGATCTAGACTTTGGTAAGGGTGGAATCAGATGTGGATGATGGAGTGGATGAAGTGGTGGTTGATGCGTTGGTAGATGGACAAGAGGACGATGCTTATGGTGGTCACATTTCCACTCCTGGGCAGTAATGGGAGTGGGGAAAAGAAGCTTCTAATGCGCGACAATATTAAAATGGTTGAGGATCCACGTGTATGGTAACTTCTACCCCATTGAATGGGAATTTCAGGCATTAGTGGTATGTGGATGGAACAACTTGCATGGCGTGGATCCATGGACGGTCGAGAAGGAGCTTATAGGGGAGTTCCAGATCAACGACATGACACGTAATGTATTGTACAACTGGCCCAACCTGGATTGGAAGACATATTGTTCCTTCAGAATCACGCTTTGCATTATCATATGCCTTAATAGTGATTACTTGATTATTTAAATTAGCATGGGTGTATCCCACCTATTTTATGAATTTTAATGTACAAAGGTTCATAGCAGAACCATTATCTACCAAGACCCTCTTTACTTTATGATGGTTTACAAGGACCTCTAGGTAGAGAGGATGATTATGGTTTGAGCCAACGCAGGGCATGTCGTTTTGGCTAAAACCTAGTTGATAGTTTATTGAGAGGTGCCCTACCAATGCTTGAAATTGTGTAGGGTCTATGTCATTAGGAACTTGGGTGTCCCGTAAGGCCTTATTTAATATTTCTTGGTGTACGGGAGAAGACTTAAGCAAATCCATAATGGATATCTGGGCTGAGGTATTTCCTAAATGGTCAAGAATGTTGTATTGAGAACTCACAAGTGGTGGTTGGGTGGATGTGGAGGCTCTAGGGACTATGATATGGGTTCGACGGGTCGTAACAACACATTGTGGATCCTTTCCTTTTACACGTATCATAGATACACGTGGTTCTACCTGTTCGATGTGCATGACAATGCCTTAATAATTAAATGGCACATTTTTGTAACTGATGTTGTTGGTGCTGTTATTCTAAGCATTATTGTTGCTAGGCCCTGGGTTTGAGTTTGATGTGCTAGGACCTTGGTTATGCTTAGGGAAAGCATTTTGATATATCTGTAGTTGAGCATTGGATGAGGGTGTCGTGTTGGCATCCACATGTATGTCACCCTGATCTATAAGATCCTAGATGTACGTTTTTAGACCTTGACACTTATTCAATGTATGTCCTTTAATCTTATAGAACTCACAATACTCATTTTCTTTAAACCAGGATGGTTTGGGCTTGGATTCGTCAAGGGGCTTGGTCACAAGATATGTAATCAGGTAATTATCTTGCAGGAGCCTCTTAAACACGACACTTAGGGGTTCTCCTAGAGGAGTAAATTGACGTTTGTTACCCCCTTGATTGTTCTGATTGGATTGTTGGGGTGGATGAGGTGCCCCTTGAGGCACTGATATAGCATTAGGAATTTACTGCTGAGGAGGAGGATATTGTGGCTTTTGGGAAGAATTGGCCACTTGGATGTGTTTGGTGTTAGTGACACCATCATTGACAACATTTCTTTCTTGTTCCAATAACGAGGCTTATCCCCGAACAATTTCTCTTTATCAGAATTAAATATTTTGACTAACCCTTTGGCGATAAGTTCCCTCTCGAGGATAGGAACTTTCTCCACTATTTCTACAAAGGTCATGACATAGTGAAGTCTGAAGTTATAGGCCATATCCGGATGAGAGATTTCGATAAATGGGGTGATCATGTCCTTCTCCCTTAGCAGGGATTTCATGTTACTGGCTAAAGCTCACCATCTTTGAAGATAGCTCGCAAAGGTTTCTCCCTCACATTGTTTTTACTTCAGGAGATTTAATGTGTCAATATCCTTCTCCAGATTAAAGGAGAAGTGAGAGACAAACTCTTTTGAAAGCTATGCAAAGGACTTGATAGATCCCTTCTCAAGACCCATAAACTAGTCAAGAGTTATCCCCTGTAAACTTCTAGGAAATAATCTCATGAGGTAATTGTCATTGTGCATGACTTCTTGACAATGGGCGTAAAACTATTGAAGGTGAGCCTTGGGGTCTTTGGTTCCTTTATACTTATCAAATTTTGGCATTTCAAAATGCTTCGAGAAAGGAACCAGTGATATTGAAGGATCATACAGACATGGACAAATATCTTCAAACTTGAATGATTGTTTGTCGGTCCGTGCTTACAAGTCCTTTAACGCATCTTTGACTTCTTCTAGATATTTATTGATAGGCGTTGCAAGAGTCGGATTAGATGGATTAGGCTTATTGTATGGAGGATATTGCTGGTATGGTGAGGATGGGGCAAAAGCAGCTAGATCATAAGCGGGCTGAGGTGTATATGGGGGTGTTTGTTGGTATTGATTGGCGTAAGTTGATTGTGGTTGTGGATTGACGTAAGGTGGATAAGAGGATGATGGATTTTGATAGCAAGAGGTAGAAGTTGCTTGCTGATAGGGTGGTTGTTGTTGATAATATGAAGTGGATGGAGCACCCTGCTGATATTGTGTAGAAGCTTGGTAGTATGAAGATGTAGAAGCCCCTTTCTAATATGGCGGTAGTTGCTGCTAGTAGGAGGTGGATGAAGCACCTTGTAGATAAGGTGGTTGTTGCTGCATGTAGGACGTGGGTGGAGCACCTTGTTGGTAAGGTGGTTGTTGCTAAGTGTAGTATGGATTGGATTGGTAATTGTACGCAACATTGGGTTGTTGTGTGATGTATGGAGGTGGTTGTGGATTAGAAGGTTGTTGGTGAGGATTCATGTGTGATTACAAAGGATTAGTGTAAAGTGGCGGTTATGTCCGTGGTGGATTTTGAGCGGACACATGGATATTTGGATTAGGATTAGATGTAACATCATAAGCGGTGTACGTGTTGGATGGATGGTAGAGATATTGTGTGAGAGGATTACATTGCATTTGTGTGGGAACGTGTGTATGTTGGGGTGGTTGTTCCTGTTGTGGTGGCTATTGATAAGTGGGCGAGACGAGATATGATGTTTTTCCGGGATCGCTGCAGAGGCATCGTGGGGCGGTTGCAGCAGTTGTGATTTCGTTTGTGTCACTTGATGTGGGGGTTGCGTAGGAACGGTAGTGTGTTGTTGAGGAATCATAACATTTTGGTGCGAGATTGTGACGTTTTGTTGTGGAGGTTGTTGATGGGGTGGCTGAGACAAGACAACAATAGTAACAATATGTTGTGGTGTTACTTGTGAGGGGATAGTAGTGTGTTGCGGCGGTACTTGCAACACAGTGGAGTGATGAGTATTAATGGGAGGCTGCTAAAACACAGGGATATTACCTTGAGGTGGCAGGGGTAGATTTCCAGCAGGTGCAGGTCCTGAAGGTGGCATCAATGTAAGGACTGGAGTGCCCCCAGTGTTGATGGGTGGTTGACCAGGATGTTGAGGCGGGAGTGGTGGAGCAGATGAAATATTTTGCAGCATGCCATAGGCATAGGGGTCATTAGGATTGGGTGGTTCCGTCGACGCTGTGGATGGGAGGCGAGGATAACTTGCGACTTGATGTATCACAACATTTCCAAACTCAGGGTGATACCAATTGTCTATAGGTGCACCTTCGGGGACATACAGATTTCCTAGAACATTTTGTGAAGTATGTGGGTCTTGAGGTGTTGGAAGAGATTGGGTATTGGTATATTGTGACATATCAAAATTGGGTGGTGGTTTGACTCCTTTCATTATCAAAGTGGCAAGAATTTTATCCCCATGCTCGTTAAGGAGGTGATCTATCATCTAAACATTAGCAGGATTGCTTAGGTATTCGTCAACTGTGACTTTAGGTTGTTTGACCATGTTCTCATCTCTAGGAGGTGGGTGTTTTGAACATCGGTATTGGACTATGACGAAACACCATTATTGGGATCTTGAGGGATATTTGGCTAGGAACCTTGGCCTTGTTGTTCTACCATTTACTTCCTGGCTTGTGATCGGGTCTAAACGGGCATGAAAGTGCAGAGCTACTATGTTAGCTAAGATGAGGTTAGACTCTATGATGCAATGCAAAGATGACCTAAATGATGATTGAGGGATTGATTTGATTGGATAATGGATTGATAGATTGGATGATTGGATAGGGATGTGATTGGATTGAATCAATTGATGAAACAATTGATAAGATTGGATGATGGATGAGATAGGATGATGATAGAGATTCTAAACCAAGTTCAGAAATCACTCTAGGTGACTTAAGATGTTGATTTATAAGATTAAGGACAGATAGATGATTACAACATCGAATCCACCTTGAGATGGACGGGGATTGATTGGGCTGAAGATGATGACTAACTCAGGACTGATGATGATCCTAAACATATATTGAAGGATAATGATCGATTTCAGACACTTAGGCCAATTCGGATAATAACTTCAAACGAAGTTCAGGGGATTTGGATTAAGAAAACAATGATGGATACGCAACCTAGAGATGATTTATGATGTACCTATATGATTCAGATGATGAATGGATGACCTTAGGAAGATGTAGATGGATTAAAATGTAGATTATGGATGAATGGAAGGTGCAAACGACTTGGAAAAACAACTGGATATAGATTAGACTCACCTAACTAAGGTGAAGACTCAACCAACCAGGGAGCAGGGTCACCCAACCAGTGTTCAAGGTCGCCCAACTAGGATGCAAGGTTGCCCAACTAAGATGTAGGATCACCCAACTTGGGTGTAATGTCACCCAACTAGGGTGCAAGGTCGCCTAACTAAGGTGCAGGGTCACCCATATAGGGTGCAAGGTCGCCCAACTAGAGTGCAAGGTCGCCCAACTAGGTGATAGGCTCGCCCAACTCAGCTTTTGGACTTTTCTAAATCTAAAAATGGTCAAATGACGTCAATAAATGGGGTGACAGACTCACTGAATGGGAAAATAGACTCTCATAACAGGAAAATAGACTCTTGGAACGAGCAAACGAACTCTCAAAATGGGTGAATAGACTCTCAGAATGGGAAAATAGACTCTCGAAATGAGGAAATAGACTATCAGAACTGGCAAACAGACTATCCGAACAGGGAAACAAACTCTTAGAATGGGGAAATGGACCCTCTAAATAGAGAAACGGGAAAACAAAACAAGGAAATAGATTCCCAGAACGGGGAAATGAACCCTCTAAATAGAGAAATAGGCAAATGAAATGGGGAAATAGACAAATGGATTGACTGAACAAAAGGTGAGACTAGTTGTTCAGAGTGTAAAATCTCCCAACTATGTTTCCAAATCACCTATTTCCAGGGAATGGGTGAATATGATGACTCTAGGGACTAACAGGGGATTGAAATAGTAGGCATAATCACCCAAGTATGAGGCAGGTTCACCCAACTTAGAGGTAGAATCACCCCTTTTGATGAAACAGGCGAATGTGATGGGTTGTCTGACTGACAAAATGACTCAAATAGAGAGCAGAATTGCCCCTTTTGGTGTCAGGTTCACCCAACTCAGTAGCATAATCGCCCAACCTAGGTGTAGGCTCACCTATTCAGTGAAGGATGGACGATTTTGAAAGGAATAGACCATGAGATGACTCAGACATAAGGCAGGGTCACCCCTGTTAGCAACATGTTTGCCCTTGTTAAAGGAAAATTCACCCAAACAATAAACCTGGACTTAACTTGGATAAAAATGGATATGGAAAAAGACAAAAAAACACAACAACAAGTAGAAGGAAAAGGCTGACTCAACTAAAAAGACATGCACTGGTTTCACACAAAGAAGACAATTCAAACAACACAATCCTAAGATTAGTAAGAAGGGTATGGCCAACATGATCCTCTATCTATGATGGATAAGGAAAACTAGGGAATCCTCGATATACGCATGGTACTTGAGGCACAACTGTGAACACCAACTCGTCACAAGCATGATTTAGAAGCCCCAATGAGGTATTGGAAACTTGGACCAACTCTTCACATCTTATCTAGGTATCACCCTAGCTTCAACATTTCGCAAGAGATGATGTGAGTGGATTGGGGTACAACTTTGTCTCTCCCCCCTTTATATACCCCGCCGGTACACGTGGTTGGGATTGTCGCTTGGGGTGATGAAATATCCAAGCAGGTCCCGCTAAAAGAAAACACTAGATGTTTTCGGTTGGTCACTAGGCTCGCACGAAGCGCAAGGGGAGAGCTTGGACATTCTAGTGCCTCCTAGGTAACACAAAGGACTAAGTGGACTATTATTTCTCTTCACCCATAATCGCCAAATGGCGCAAGGATATTGGATACGTCAATAGTGCACTTTCAACCACAGTAAACAAGTGTATTGACTCCTCCTAATTAGATCTATGTGCCTTACTATTATGCAAATAATAAGCAAGCAAAACTAAGGGTCTTGGCCCGTTCATCCTACAACAAACACAGTAGTTTAACCTATGGTCTTGGAAAAACGTGAAATAGCTGCACAAATGTTAGTAAAAACAAACACACTCACTGACAAAATAGGTTAGAGGGTCAGTACTTCAAAAATGACAAGAAATGAACTCTAGAAAATGAATTTTAAGTCATTGTTTACCTTAGAATCGCCTATGTCTGGGGCAGATTCGCCCTTGTTGATAGTAGAATTGCCCCTCTCAGAGGCAGGGTCGCCCCTATCAGTAGTAGGGTCACCTATTTAGAGGCAGGCTGGCTTGTTTGTCAGAAGCAGGCTCACCCAACTCAGTAGCAGGGTCGCTTGTTCAAGAAACAGGGAGCAGATTTGCCCCTATTTCATAGATGGGAAATTTTGCAAGGGAAGAATTGCCTCTGTTGAGGGCAGGGTCGCCTATCTTGAGGGAAAAATCGCCCTTGTTAGCTACAGAGTCACCTTTGTGTAACCTGAACCTACAAAATTTCAAACAACAGAAAACATGAAAGTAACAGACCCATTTGTGGGTCCCATCGGGCGTGCCAAAAATGTGTGCAATGTGATTTCCTACTCTAAAAGATGAAAAACACAAAGAAATGCAAAGGGGAAACACACACAACACCACCTCAAGATAAGCCTAGTTGAACTTAAACAAAAGAAAGATAAAAAAAAAATTATACCTTTGTCCAAGTTGATCCTTTTGGTTGGCACTTTGATGAAGATTGGTTGTGTGCTCCTTGATGGAAAGAGTGCTAAATGATATGCAAAATGCTCTAAATTGTATGCTGAATGCAATGAGAGGTTTGGGTGTTTGGATAGGTGTATGGAATGGATGGAATGAAAGCTTAAAAAATCCAACAATGGAGGTCGAATGCAAAAAATGCTTGAGAGTTGAAGTTGCTTGAATGCTTGAATGTGTGTTATGAGCAAAATGAGACCAAATCCTCTATTTTAGGGGATGAATCTCTAGAGATTTTAATGGCTAGGATTTAGCCAACATGGACAAGATGGAGGGTTGTGGTGAGTTGAGGACTCACAAGCCCTCACATCTTGCCATGTGGAAACTGAGGTGGAGAAAGGACATGTGAGGTGGAGAGAGGACATGTGAGGTGGAGGTACTTGCAAGTACCTTGGGATTAGGGGAAGATTTCCTCAAAAAGGAAGTTCTTGTCCCCATGTGGGAAGGCTGGTGACAAGTGAGGAATTTTAGAATTCCTCACTAATCATCATGGGGAAGAGAAGAGTTGTTGGGATAATAAATATGGATTTTAAATTCACATGATTGTAAGTACCTTGGGGATAAGACAAGGTCCTCATAAAGGAGGTTCTTTTCCCATGTGAGTGATGTGACTTATGAGAAGATTTAGAGTTTTCCAACAACCTTCATGGGGAAGAGGGGAGCATTGAATAAATAAATGTGAATTTTTAATCATTGGGAAGAGGTCATAGCTTAAAATAGAAAGCACTTATGAAAGGTTGACTTGGAGGACAAACCAAAAATGGCATGAGGATTAGATTAAGGTTGTGCAAACATGTGATTAAAAAGATTAATGAAGTATTAGATTCAAGTGGCCAAGTATAGAGAATGTGACATTAATCCTGATTAAAGGTGTGCACATCCTAATCATGGAAAACTAATCCAGATTAGAAGAAGATTATGGAGGATGTGACAAGGAGAGAGAAAAGAGGGAATTTAAAATTGATCTAAATTCAAAAAGGCTAAATGACTAAATTAAATAAATTGATATATTTATTTAATTTAGAGAAGAAGGGATGAAAGGTAAAGTATTTAATTATTAAATTAAATACTTTAGGAACCTTGGGAAAAGGGGAAATATTGATTAAATAAATCATTTAATTAATATCAATGAAATAGATGAATAAAGGAGACTGATTTGACCCAATGGGAGTCGTCAAATTTGAATGTCTGCAATTACAACATGAAATAAATGATCAAATCCCTCTTGAAAACACCACAAAGTGTATATCCGGAGAGCCCCCATCTCTTTCTCCATTTTCAAATATATAGCAAATCAACTCCACCAAACGATTGCTAAAGTCGTTACTAAATTTGGCAGTCTTCTTGTTTCTCCACCGTCTTCTTGAAAAATTCTGAAGATCAATCAGAATAATCAATTAGGAAAATGAAAGGGCATCGGGCAAGAAAATTGATCTTAATCTCAACAACGGCTACTGAATAACCTTTCACACAATCGAATAATTAATGCAGCTTCAAGGAAATACCATACGATAGCATGTGTATACTGCTCGATTGAAAATGTAATTTAAAACTAGTTCAAATAAGCCATTAATTCAAATTGAGTTGCCATCACATCAAACCTTAGGAGAGAGAGCTAATGTCTGACCAAACTTCTATAAATTTAGCTAGTGTCACCGCTCTTCATCATTCAGAAGCATCCAACATGGTGAGCACTCAGAGTGATGGTGATTCTGCAAATGATTTCATTGTCCTAGAGGAGATTGAATGAGACTCGTTGTTCAGGCATATGTTGGATCAGCTGAAGGAGGTCTTCATGATATAGAGCGAGGTGGAAGAAGAAGTGCTTCGCAGTATTCTAGGTGAAGCATTTCTGAGCTAGGCACATGTACACAATACTACCATGTTAGAGCGCTTCATGTACATGGTCATCAGGACCTCTGGCCACCACGACTAGGGTGTGAGAGCATTAGAATGTCTGGTGAGGCATGAATTCCATCATTGTGTCAATGTAGCTATCACTGGGCTCAGTCACTATCCTCAGAGTGGATTGGTAGGTGACACCATTTGTATAGCATCGACACTTCAAAATGAGACCATGAAGGAAGCGATTACTCTTCTTCATGCGAGAATTGTGAGGAATGATATGGGGCTCTTTGTCCAATTCCTACAATCACATGATAATCTGCTATCCCCTGCTCAGGTTGAACGCCTCCAGATTGTGATTGAGGGCATCTGAGTCCTGATGTTTTCCCTGTGTATCTGAACAAAAATGTCTCTTTTTTTATCTTTTACCATCGATATGAAATTTTGTAGCTGAGTCAAGCAATTTTGTAGTGGTGATGTAATGTAAATAAGTATGAACATATATATAATAAATATCATTTTAATATCTCTATGCTCTTGTATGCATGGATTTGTTTGCTCTTGTTCATATCATATCTGAAAATGTTGGTTTCTCTTTTTGCATAATGCACTGGTTTTATGAATCAACTCACAGTCATTATATTAGTTACTGGAAAACTCTCTGGGTGGCAAAACGAGTAGTTCGTATAACCTAGTAAAACACCGCTTGGGTTCCAAATAGTTAAAAGAATACTGCCAACTAATATAACTTGCGAGGTAAGCTACTGGGTAACTTATGACATATGACAACTCATCACGCGGGTTATTCATACACATATCACCCCTTTTAAGGACAAGGTGGGTTAGGATAAAGTCATAAAACACCGCCTAGTCAAAGAAATAATGATACAGTCAGTAAAGCGAGAAGTTAGAGAAACTAATAAAAACCCCGCCTGAGTTCGAGACGTACTAGAAAACACCGCCTAAACATGTATTTAAATAAAATAACTAAGGCACATAAGGAAAGACAGTTAAAAAAAGTGAGGGTCATATTTATGAGTAACAATGGCTTTGATTGGGGACGAGGACTCTAAAGGATGCAAAGAACCCAACATGTATGGTCAGAACTTTCCATTAGGCATGGAGTCGAAATGAGAATAATATCAAAACCAAACAAACTAACTAAAAATCATCAAACCAAAATTGACTATTTACAAGGCAGGAAAAACCTGCCAGAGAGAAAAAGAAAAGAAAACTCATATGAACCCACAAATCAGTTGAGAGAAGAATGGCCCATTCCTGAAGAGGCCCACCTTGGCATAAAGCCCTCAAAGCAAGTCGAAGAATAAGAATAACCCGATGTAAATGCAAAGAACCCTGCAACTACTTCCAAACAATCCTTCAAAAAGCCATTTCTCATGAAAAATTTCAACTTGTTGCCATTTTGTTGGTACTACACCATCCTTTATTAACCACTTTCCATAGTCAAGGCTCATCAATCTAGGTATATCTAATTGTAATACAAAATTCTAAGTTCTAAATTCCTCTCCTACATTACATCTCCTAGACATACCTCCTTCTTTTGAAAAGTAATCATAGGAAACAATATTCTCCTTAACTTCATCACACCTTTCCTTTATCAAGTTATTTTCATGAGAGATGAGTATCTTTGTAAACTAAGACAAAGTAGAAACTAATTCACTTCTAACCTCTAACTGTGCATCAATTTGGAAATTTTGACCCTCCTTCAATAAAGGACTAGTAGTTCTCCCAACATTCCCTTGATTGTGACCGTTTCCAATCGTTGATATACAATATTCATCCTTAGACATAGATTGATCAACGATTAAATTTGTAAAGAGAGGGTTATCATATATTTCAAATTCATCAAAAATGAAAAGAGGGTTAGGATTAATTGACCATTTCATCATTTCCTTGGAAATACCATAAACGGGATCTCTATTTTCTTCCAGATGAAAGCATGTAGACTCATACGCCACCTCTTCAAAGGAGAAGACTTTGTATTCAGGGACACAAAGGGAATTTGACACCAGATCCTTTAAATCAGCCTCATAAGAGAAAGACTTACTCTTCAAGCGAAAGGGAGAGCTCCTCAATGTTTTCTTCTACAACGTATCATCTTTAGCATCACTAGATGAACTAAGATCACTTTTAATCTCAAACGAGGTATATAAACTAAAGGCCTGATCATTGCAATGTTGGTCTCATTCTTCATTAAATTGCTGCATATTATAAAAAAAAATAGATTAATATCTTTAGCGGTCAGGCGAGGAGGTTTTATTTCTTCATGACATTTAATCAGGAACTCAGACGATAACTTGCAACTAACTTCACGCTTCACACTTGCTTTAGTTTCCATTGTCCCACAGCTATAAAATCATCCTCAACATTTATTGCTTCTAATTGAGCTCTTTCAATTCCTTGAACTTTATCACTTTTGAGGATTAATTGAATGTCAAGTTCCAAAGCGAAAATAAATATGTGAAATTGGATCTCCTCACTTGGCCTTTTTGGAACAGAAATTCATTGAAGCGACCGATTGAAACAGTATACAAAATCCCTCATTGTTTCGGCCTTATACTTCATAATCTGAAAAAAAAGTCGCATGGTGGCCGCGATGTTGACTGGTATTTTATAGTGTTGGAGAAGCTATTTTTTAAGAACATTCCATCCTGTAATGCTTCCCTTTTCGAGTCCCCTGTACCATTCTGCCACTTTCTCAATTAAGTTGTCGATACAGATTCTCACAAAAGTGTCTTCTTCTTGAATTCCCAAAACTCTGCTTATTGTAGTCATTGCCAGGATGTGTTCTTCAGGGTCTTGTGCATCTTGGCCATAAAATTTTGGAAACCATTGGGTAAGTCATGATATTGTGACAAGGAAAAAGGGCCAATGTGATTGCACCAAAGATTCAAGGCCATAGATGATCAGAGTCGCCAACTCACAAGGGAGTAAAATAACAAGAAAAATAATTACTGAGTTAATTTATGGGTGGTGGATGAGCCGAAGGTGGATTCCCAGGCTGAGGAAGGGGCGGGCCCCATGGATGATGGAAAGGCTAATTAGGATGACGATCAGGATGACGAGGAGGATTGTCGTAATACACGAATACCAACCTCGAAGGGCGTTCAACTATAGGTGCAGGTGGGTGTTGTGCCAATTCTTCCTCTTCTTCCAAGGCAATATTCATTCGCATATAGTCTGCTACGTTCCTCATGTATCTCCAAGCAAGCGTATTTAATTGTGAAAAGATGTTTTCTTGTTATGCTCCTACCCAATCTAAATTTGGCTGCAAAATAGGAAACACATCATTATGAGGAAGTACCATCTTGCCACATGACGCGACAGATATTGTCAGATGTTTTCAATCACTTCAGTTTCCCCAGTGGAGTTTCCAAAAATCCATTAGCGAATGAATTGGATCATGATAAATATGCTCAAAATAAATAACTCTCAGCCCTGTTTAGCACTAGTATCGATCCGCTAATAGCTCTGAAAATACCACAATTGCATTTGTGGCTTTTATCTAAATTTTGGAGGTACAAATCCCTCAAATGATATGCAATGAATCCAACTAAACTAAATAAACACGTGTATGCTTTTAACTAGAAAGCAGGAAAGGTAACAAACGCTAGTTCATAAATATGAGGCTAATGCGAATGCATAAACAACAACCATAAATGATCAACACAAATATTGAAAATATCTATGACTATCTCATGAAGGAAATAATATCATACTATAATAAATGGACACCATAAAGCTTATCTCACAAAGAAGACGTAACCCTATCGCACGCGTAACATAAAGATTAGGGTACTAAGCATCTCATTAAATTGGAATAATCAATCAAGCAAATGAAAGGGAATCGGGTAAGAAAACTGATCTTAATCTCACCAATGGCCATTGAATAACCTTTCACACAATCAAATAATTAATGTAGCTTCAAGGAAACACCGTATGATAACACTCATATACTGCCTGATTGGAAATGTAATTTAAAACTGGTTCAAATTAGCCATTAATTTGAATTGAGTTGCCATCTCATCAAACCTTAGGAGAGAGTGCCAATGTCTGACCAACCTTCTATAAATTCAACTAATGTCACCACTCTTCATCATTCAGAAGCATCCAATATGGCCAACACTTAGAGTGATAGTGATTCTGTAAATGATTTCATTGTCCTGGAGGAGATTGAATGTAGCCCGTTGTTTAGGCATTTGTCGGATCAGCTAAAGGAGGTCTTCATGATATAGAGCGAGGTGGAAGAAGAGGTGCTTCACAATATTTTGGGTGAAGCATTTCTGAGCTAGGCACATGTACACAATAATACCATGTTAGAGTGCTTCATGTACACAGTCATCAAGACCTCTAACCGCCGCGAGAGCGTTAAAACGTTTGGTGAGGCCTGAATTCCATCATCATGTGAATGTAGCTATCACTCGGTCACTATCCTCAGAGTGGACTGGTAGGCAACACCATTTGTATAGTGTTGATGCTTTAGAATGAGACTGTGGATGAAACAATTGCTCTTCTTCATGTAGGAATTGTGAGGAATGATATGGGGCTCTTTTCCCAATTTCTGCAATCACATGATAATTTGCTATCCCCTGCTCAGGTTAAATGCCTCCAGATTATGATTGAGAGCATCTAAGTCCTAATGTTTTCCCTGTGTGTCTAAACAAAAATGTCTTTTTTTTGTCTTTTTCCATTGATATGAACTTTTGTAGCCAATTCAAGAAATTTTGTAGTGTTGATATAATGTAAATAACTACAAACATATATTTAATAAATATCATTTTAATATCTTTGTGCTCTTGTATGCATGGCTTTGTTTGCTCTTGTTCATATCATATTTGAAAATGTTGGTTTCTTTTTTTGCATAATGCACTGATTTTATGAATCGACTCATGGTCATTATATTAATTACTGGAAAACTCTCTAGGCGACAAAACAGGTAGTTTGTATAACCTAGTAAAACACCGCTTGGGTTCCAAACAGTTGAAAGAATACCACCCACTAATATAACTTGCGGGGTAAGATACTGGGTAACTTCTAACATATGACAACTCATCACATGGGTTATTTACACACATATCTCCCCTTTTAAGGACAAGGTGCGTTAGGATAAATTCATAAAACACTGACTAGTTAAAGAAATAATGATACAGGCGGTAAAGTAGGAAGTTAGAGAAACCAATAAAAATCTTGCCTGAGTTCGAGATGTACAACAAAACACTGCCTGGACATGAATTTAAATAAAATAACTAAGGTACATAAGGCAAGATAGTTAAAAAAGGGGAGGGTCATAGTTATGAGTAACAGAAAGCAAGCAAGAAATCATTATAGATCAAAGGAATAGTCTACTACCAAACTACTAGATTTAGTTCATACAAATATCTATGGTCCTACAAGAGTGAGAAGTCTACTTGGTGAAAGCTACTTTATGCTTTTAATTGATGATTATTCTAGAGATATGTGGGTTACATTTCTTAGAGAGAAATCAGATGCATTAGATTCAAGGCATTCAAAGAAATGATTGAAAATGAACTGAATTTGAAGATAAAATGCTTAAGATCTAACAAAGGTGGAGATTTCACCTCCCATGAGTTTAATATGTTTTGTGAAGTGCATGGAATAAAAAGATAGTTATCTTCTTTGAGAACTCCTCAGTAGAATGGAGTTGTTGAAAGGAAAAATAAAATAGTTCAATAAGTTGCTAGATCAATGATTAATAAGGCTGGTTTACCAGAAGCTTACTGGAAAGAAGTTATTCATACTGTTGTTTATGTATTCAATCAAGTTCAAGCAAAAGAAAACAGTACAAAGACTCTCTATGAGCGATGACATGGAATAATTCCTACTGTTAAAATATTTCAAGGTATTCAAAAGCAAATGTTATATCAGAAGAGATGAAGAAACTTTGGGAAAGTTTGATGCAAGAAGTGATGAAGGAATTTTTCTTGGATATTCTAATAAAAGCAAGGCATGCAAATGTTTCAATAAAAGATTGAGAAAGATTGTAGAAAGCTCGAATGTGAAGGTTGATGAGACAATGAAGAATTCTATTAACATTGATGGATATGTATTTGATGAACATGATTATGCAAGAATAAAATAAATTGTGGAAGAACAAGAAAAATATGAGCAAGAGAAGCAAGATGAACATAATGAAATAGAAGAAGATGCTCCGATGATGTCCCCTAGGACACCTAGATATGTATAGAAAAATCATTCAGAAAGTTAGATTATTGGAGACAAGACAAGAGGTGTGTTAACTAGAAGCAGAGCTGCTGGTGAAGTGAATCTATGTTTACTTTCTGAGATTGAACTGAAGACGGTAAGTGAAGCTTGTAAAGATGAACATTGGAAGGAAGCAATGAAAGAAATTTTGCAGATTGAGAAGAATCAAACTTGGGAATCGGTCCCAAGACTGATAGATAAAAATATCATTGGATCAAAGTGGGTATTCAAAAATAAGTTGAATGATAATGGAGAAGTGGTCAGAAACAAAGCGAGGGTTGTGTGTAAATGCTACTCACAAGTAGAAGGCATATGTTTTCAGGAAACCTTTGCTCTGGTAGCAAGAATGGAAGCTATAACGATGTTCTTGGCATTTGTTGCTCATAAAGACTTTAAGGTCTATCAGATGGATGTCAAGACAACATTTTTGAATGGTGAACTAGAAGAAGAAGTTTACATGGAACAACCAGAAGGATTTCAATTGACAGATCAACCAAATATGGTGTGAAGATTGAAGAAAGCTTTATATGGATTGAAGCAAGCTCCTAGAGCTTGGTATGCAAGGTTAGATAGATACTTGATTCAACAAGGTTTTAACAAAGGTATGTTAGATAGTAATTTGTACTTTAAGATTGAAAATGACAAAATCTTGATTGTAGTTGTGTATGTTGATGACATTATCTTTGGAGGAAATAAAAATATGTGCAAGAGGTTTACGAAAGAGATGTAGAAAGAATTTGAAATTTCTATGTTTGGGGAGATGAATTTATTTCTTGGGCAACAGATTAATCAAAAAGAGAAAGGAATTTTCATATCACAGTCTAAGTATGTGAGAGAGATGTTGAAGAAGTTTGGGATGGATGGTTCCAAATCGGTAAGCACTCCTATGGTGACTAGTTGCAAATCGGGAAAAGATGAAAATTCACCTAAGGCTGATCAGAGCAAGTATAAAGCTATGATTGGTGGACTATTGTATTTGAATGCTAGTAGACCAGATATCATGCATGCAGTTTGTCTTGTGGCTAGATTTCAAGAAAATCCTAAGGAAACCCATGTTGTTGTTGTTAAAAGAATATTAAGATATTTGAATGGAACTCTGGATTATGGATTGTGGTATCCTAAAGATATTGAATTTGCACTTAGTGCCTATACAGATACAGATTGGGCTGGATGTGTAGATGAAGAAAAGAGTACAAGTGGTGGTGCATTCTTTCTTGGATGCAGATTGGTGGCATGGTTGAGTAAGAAGCAAGATTCAGTCTCCTTGTCTATTGTTGAAGCTAAGTATATTGTTACTGCATCTTGTTGTACACAAGTTCTATGGATGAAATAGACATTGAAAGATAACACAATGCCATATGATGATCCCATTTCTATTTTCTATGATAATACAAGTGCAATTAACATTTTGAAGAATTCGGTGATGCACTCGAGGACGAAGCATATATCTATCAGATATCATTTCTTGAGAGAAAAATTCATGGAGAATGAAGTAAAGCTTGAGTATGTTCTGATGAAGGATCAGATTGCTGATATTTTCATGAAGGATTTTCCTAAAGATAATTTTGAGTATCTCTGGGAGAAGTTAGGGGTTATTTTCCCTCCTTTTTTGAACTAGATGCATATGGAGATGTATTAGTCCAGTGGATCTATGGATCTATCTTTCTTTTGGACTGATGTTTTGGTGGCTACCTCTTAGGGGGAGCAGGTAGTATCAAGTGTTGTCATTGTGTGTATTTTGTTGTCATGACAAAGGAGAGATCAATGGAAAATATTATTTTTCCTTTTCCATTGATGTTAAAGGGGGAGAAGAAGCATGTGAAAAAGGAAAAGAAGTGTATAAGAGATTATCTTCTAAGGGGGAGAAAATAGAAAAGCGTATTCAGAGCTTGTATGTTGTCTTTGATGATTCTTCACATCATGTGTTGCCATCAATGGCAAAGGGGGGGATTGTTGCAAGAATGAAAAGACTGAAGGTGTTGTGTAAAGTTTGTAGGTGTTGTCATTGATGTCAACCAATCAACTAGTTATCTACTAGTTTTTGGTTGTATATGTCGAGGATATTGAGAAAATTGTAATAAAAATATGTTATAAGTGTTTAGTGGTTGCTCCAGGTTTTGGTCTGAATTTGCACCTGTGGTTGTGCAGTTCAGATATGTTGTTCATGGTTGTCAGTAGATGTTATATCCATATTTTTGGTTGTTGATTCATTGTATAGTGCAAGTTGTGTTCACTAGTTGCGAACTATGGTTTTTTGTGTTTTTGGTTGAGGTCAGGGAGAAATGTTGTTGGTCTGGATTTCTCTTTGATGAATTCTTATGACTTGCGGTTCTAGAGTTGTGTTGCCCTGGTTCTATTGAAGATAGTTTTGGCATTTGGAAGATTCGTGCTTAATGGTTCTATGTGTTTTACATTGGTTTGGCTAACCTTATGTGAAATACTACTTTCGAGGATGATGAAGCATGTTGGATCTTTTTGGGTCCCTTGAAGTGTGTGTTTGGGTCGCCCTCATTCTAATTCCACTCTAGGATGTTTTGGCGCCAACCTAATTTGAATTTAAATTTGGATGGTCGACTTTGGATATGTTTCAAAGTTGAAGATGGTATAAATGCAAGATGAGTTAATGGTGAAATATGAGAGAAAGAGGCAAGAGCATAAAAGAGAAAAGAGAAAGTGTAGTTTTATGCGACATTGATTCTATTCAATGAGTGTGTGTGTTGAGAGTGTGGCAAATCAATGCGAAGCTTAATACTGAGTTTTCAGATGCAATGAGTAGAAGGTGAACTCTATCATTCATGCATGTGCGCAAGTATTTGTGGTGGAATCCTTTGTTGCATTGGGATTGTAGTCTCTTTGTAGCAACTCTTCTTTGTCTTCTTTGTATCTATGTGGTAGTGAGCCCTCCGGGTTGTAGCCCTGTTGGACAGTGAGTCCTTATTTCAGGTAGTGAGCCTTGTTTCAGGAAGTGATCCTTTTTGTAATCGGTTTTGATATTCTCTATAGTGTGAGTTAATCCTCACCATGGTTTTTCCCTTATTGGGTTTTGCACGTAAATCTAGTGTTATTGTGTCTGTGTGTTGGATTTAAGTTTCTGCATTGACATTTGATGATTAATCATTTAAGCAGTATCAAGGATTAGTTTTGGTGATTGAATTAAAGGCTTAATGTGACAACTGATTCACCCCCCTCTTGGTTGTCCCATTGAAAAAAATTTATGTCGTGTTTTATGTAGGATTATACTATAAGAACTCTATATTTAGAGTATAGATCTCCAATGAAACACAAAGACTACTATTGTATTGTAATTGTTGATTTTTAATTGAATTAAATACTTTGGAGGTTGTGTTTTCCTTTTATAAGGTTTTCTTGTGGGATATATGGGGTTATTTTGTATTATGTGTTCCATTCTTCGATTCTTCTTATTTTTTAAGTTTTTTTACTATTCCATAACTACCATACAATTTAAATATGTTAAAACACTTATAATTATCTCCTCAAAGGATTAAGTAGGATTTATTGCATATTTCCTTATAATAATGTAGTCCCAGGTGGCTCCCTTGGGAATACACAAGCTAGTAAGCAAGGTGGAATTCATTCTCAAGGCATCTATACTTTAATAAAAGTAAAACAAAATTTAAAATAAATTCATGTCTAGATTTATTTGGATATTAAAACCAAATTTGAGGTCTAAAAGAATTTTAGAGACATAGACAAAGTTAAAGTGAATTTAATCACATTCAAGTCCTTAAGACCCAAAGAAATTTAATATAACCTTTGAGCCTCAAAGAAAACTAGTAAATGTTATTTGGATATTTGATATTGGTATTTAACATGATGAACATTCACATGTTGATGAATAGATTAGTCAAACGCAAGGGTCGATCAAGGAAGAATTTATCTTGGTGTTTAAAATCAACTAAAAAGAGTTTGGTTACCTATAGAACCAAGTAACACACTAACTAGACAATTTAACTAGAATTGAAACATTTAAAATTAAACTAGTAAAGTTATTATGTATAATTACATTAATTAAGAGGTTGATTCAAGTATTTTAATATAGTTTTTAAAAGAAAAATGTTTAGACATATTTCTAGTAGTCTCATTGGGGTGTTACTATAGCCTATGTATATTTCTTGAATTCTATAAAACACGAGGATTTTTTGAGGTTGTTGGATTAAGTTAGTGTTGCAAGGTGTACGCCCTTGGTCTCCTTGTGTTGTGCAGCGCAACGCTTGGGTTCGTGACATGCCTTAACCGCCTCCTATGTATTCATTAACTCTAGTGGTTGTATCAAGCATTAACATGTCGATATTTTGGTGCAACAACAACGATTTGTGCAACAATTGGTATCAAAGCCTAGGTCATGGGTTCGAACCCCTCACTTTTGTTGGGGGGATTGTTTCAAGGTTTGCACCCTTGGTCTCCTTATGTTGTGTAACATAGTGCTTAGGTTCGTGACATGGCTTAACCGCCTCTTGTGGATTCATTACATCTAGCGGTTGTTTCAACCATTAACATGTCGATCTTTTGGTGCAACGACAACCCTCTGTGCAACAATTAGATGCCATTCCATCACATCATGTTGATGTCTTCTTAGGAATCTCCTAAACCTATAAATCAAGGAGTTTTGTTTCTTAATAATGTTATATTAGGATTGCACAATTAAACTTGGCACTTAACCAATCTCCACTTTTTAGGAGCATTACTTGGCCCCCTAAGATTCCTTGATAAGAACTTCATAACCCCTAAGGACCCCTTCCTTTCTCTCATAAAGTATTTTTCCATGTTGTAGCTTGGGAACACTCCTTTATTTATCGTTTTGACTTAAGAGTTGTATAATTTAATTCAATGCATCTACCATGCCTTTCTTCTATGCAGGGGCTATGCTTTTTCAATTTAAACAAAGGAACTTGTGAATTACCACCTTTAGCATGAAAGTTGACTAGAGATTCAAATTCTATAAGGAGAATATCTCTTTCCTTTAGCATCATAAACTACCTTATCAAATTTTGTTTCATCCTCATGCTCAATAGCTTGACTAAAGGGCACTACTTGAGTAGTTTTCCATTACAACTTTTTTAAATCACATTGGGCTTAGCTCTTGGTCTCTTCAATATTATTGTCTTTATCTTATTAGCGAAAAGGGCTTACCAACTTGTTAGGGAAGGAATATTTGAATATAACTACAAATGATGTATTTAGACACATACTTTTTCCTCTCATTTGAAATTACTTTTTCTTCTAACTTTTTTTGGGGGGGGGGTTTGTTAAGTTTCGATAAAAATTTCTAAGAAGGCTTCAAGTGGGATTTCAAACAATCCTTTTTTATATGACCAACTCACTTACTGATGGGCCATTTTAATATTAAAAAATAATTGTTGGTACCTTGAATAGTAAATGAGGGCAAGTTAGTTGAGACCTTGAATGGAAGGAGTGTGATGATAGTTGTATGAGAAGTGGAAGCGTGTGATCTGTGAACAAATCCGTGAAAGTGAACAACTAACCCCCCACTCCCGCCCGCTCAGGGGAAACTTGAGAGAGGGGACCACATACCACTTTGCCTCGTAAGTCGTGAGGAATACGTTGCGCTTCCGACACACACACGCGTCTGTTCTGGGTTGGTTGGTTGGTAACTACGACTTTCTTAATATTTTACGGCGGAAAATTTTAAATGCCCGGTCTCCGTCAACTTTTTGCATTTTTTCTTCGCCCGCTTTCCAATTTCAGCCTCCCAAATCAACTTTGAACGATTTGATTACCTAATTATTTGCCTCACGCTTGCGCCTTTTTAGATTTTAACTAACTATTCACTGCCGCTTACCCCTAAATTTGGCTGCCGCATCTACCTCTCAGGCCGCTCTGCTTTTTTACTCCAAATGAGATTGAAATAAGATCAAATACATGGAAGTATGTGTAAATAGGAATACACAAACACAAAAAATGAAAATGACTCAAACATATCACAAAAATGCACTAATTGTTATTATGTGATTGTATTCACACATCAAATCTAGATGAGAATACGACTATACAAATTTCACCATTACAAATAATACAATTTTTTTTCATTTTTCTTCTTTTATAAACTATTAAAACCTTACAAGAGTGCTTTTAGATTCAATTGTGTAGCATATGTCGTATTAATGTTTTCAATCACACTCCATGATCTATCATAAAACAAAAAAAAACGAAAAATATTGTTACAACAAAATTTATACAATTAAAAACGAAAACACTCACTTATACTAGTATAAATATATTAAATACATCGATCTAAATAATTCCTAAAACTGTTTTTTCCACTTAAAAATTATTTTATTTACTACGCAATCACATAAATTTTTATTTTTATTTAAGAATTATTTTAATTTTAATAATTATTAAGTCGATAGGTGTAACTCTATAATGACAACACGTGTCTATAGGAGGTTAGCACAATTTGTCACAAATAAATAAATTAATTAAAAAAACATTTTTAATAAACACAAAAACAAACATTTTAGAAAAAAATAAAAAATAAAAAATATTTAAAAAACAAAAAACAAAAGTCATTTTAATAATGTAATAATAACAATAATATAATACCATAATAATTAATAATAATATAATAATTAAATACTTCAAATGTATTTTATATAAATTATCTTAAAATATATATATTAACTATTTTGTTCTTGAAAATTTATTTTCTTTTTTCAAAAATTTAAATATTTAGTCGAATAGACTACATAGTGTGTGGGATTTGAACTTGAAACAAGTCTCACACCTGCAAACCATTGTTGAGTCATCAAAAAACAAGCTTTAGCTACTATTTAATGGTAAACCAGCTGTCATTTAATGGTAAAAGTCTCCAAAATATCAGCTGAAAGCTTCCAAAATCTCACTTATCACGTAAAAACTAGATAAATATTAGTTTTCAAACTAGATGGGATCATCCTATTTCCATTTACAATTTTTTTGTCAATTTGATGACAACTTTCTTTTTATATTTGCATTACTTTATATTTTAAATCTGTATGCAAACATTTCAAAATCAAATAATATTTAATTTTTTTAAGGAAAACATCTAGATTTGTCTAAGTTTATTTTTTAATACTTATTATTAATTATTTATTCCAATTACATACAACTAAAATTTGTAACACATGACATCCATATACATCCATACACAAACACATACTCTCTACCATATTTAACATACATATAATTTTCCATCATCTTGAACTAGTATATATGTATACGGCGGACGTACCCATCGGTCAAAAAAAATAAAAAGAGTGTTGCGACGGTGAACGTTCAACAATCCCACCGCCTACGACAATCCATCACTAGAAAACAATACAGTCGACGTACGTATATATATATATATATATATACCTATACAACGAATTTTTGGACGGTCCAACAAAACTTAACCTTTTATTTAACGCAAGCAGAAAGGAAATTCGCTTGTATTATACGGCGAGCGGTCATCCAATTTAGAAATAAAGCTCGTCGGGATCTGGCAGGCAGGGTCCCACCTGGCCGGTTTCCCTGTCTTCTCAAAGAGCGACTGCGTGAAATCGACGGAGAGCAAGACGAGCACGTGGCACGATCCCCGACAGTGAGAGATCATTAAGATCATCCGGAAAGCAACGCATGTTAAGTTGTGCCTCCCCACTCCCGGCCCTGTACGTCTACGTCACTCCCGGAAGTAAGCAAGAGAAATTTGCACCACAACCTCCTGCCCACGTCACCACCTTCACAGATCAAAGTCTTGAGCCGCCCCACGCCGGTCCATATGACCCGGCACCGAGGGTCCACGTCCCCCTCCCTTGTCAATTCTCATTGGTGGAGCCGACCTGCGCGTTGCGGCGCGGCATTACTGCCTCCACTTGCTACCGTTCCCACTTGCCTATCTTTATTACGCAAGTTTTGGTTACTTACCCACGCTACCAGTCTCTTTATTAGTGATAATGAAAGCGACTGTTGCGATAAAAGCGAGCACAGAAGCAGACGGCAGAAAAAGGCGTCCTTCACAAAAGTAAAAATGCGGCGGCGCATGTGTCCGCAGACATAAATTGTGACGATTGACATGTGTCAACTAGCCTCTGGTGGTGGTCCCTGACGTCGCGGGATGCGAGAGTTTTGCGCTTTGCCGACAGCTCAACATTTTAATATGTACTTGAGCTTTCCCGTTGCCACGTGGATGGTCTAGATTCTCTATAGTCTAAACACTCCACCGCACTTTCGCAGCTTGTACATGATTGGTTGTCCAGTTAACGTCGTGATTCGTATCCGCTGTCACCGCATACATAAATATTAGTTCACAATAAGTTATTTTATTTAACAAGTGTCGGCTTGTGATTTATTTTTTCAAATATAATGGATATTAATTAATAAATATTAATTGTTATAGGGGAAAGGTTTCAATAGCCGTCCACACGCCAAGAACTGTTCATTAATACATGATAATTAAAAGTTCCAATAACCATTCATTAATATATGATGAGTAAAAGTCTGCTAAAAATTTCATATGTACCAATAGTCATCCATTTGTGTGCGTATAGTAGTTAAAATTTGAAGGTTTAGTTGGAAGAGTCATGCAATTTTATTGGTACCCATAACACATGATTAATGGGGTATTTGTGCATAAGTATTGGACAACATTTACTAGAAAAAAAATGTATTGGTTCAGTTGTGCAATTTTTTGGTGTTTGTAGTGCATGGTTATTGGGGCATCTATGAATAGGTGTTAAACATCACTTCTAAATAACCACACTTTAACCTTTGTGCACATATTGAGTCCTACATTCGTCGTAACTATCCAAAAGTTGAAACAATAGCTTTAAGCTCTTAAGTCACATTCAAAGAAACTCAAATAAAAAATATGGAAATCTAATGTACCATTTAGGCGCTTAGAGTGCGCGAAGTTAAGGTGGGCGACTATTGGATCCTTTCCCCTAATTGTTTTATTATAATAAGAATGTTTTTTTACTAAATTATAAGTTAATCATACAATTTTTTATTTAGATTAAATATCAAGATTAAAAAATTCTTATTGTGATTGTTCATATAATATATTTTTAGGTTATTGTTAAATGATTTTTGGATTCAATTGTGTGAGAATATTTTTGCATCAACTTTTTGGATAACACTATGTGATCCACATTAGGATGAAAGTAGAGAGCAATATGGATTGCAGAAACTTGATATCATTAATATTTTTAGATTTTAATTATTGTAATTTTTATATTGAATATTATGCTTATTCACTACGACAATCTCACACACTTTGACACACATTTACACACAAAATAAAATAAAATAGGTCAATTTCCAAAATATATTAGTATTTAATCATAGTATAGATGGTTGTTTGTCTACACCGATGAAGAGTGAAGTATATTGTTTATAGTATATATAATTAATGAAGGATGTTGATGGCATAGAGCTTTATATCAATTTAGAAAAATAAGAAAAGTAGGTTAATAACTAGCACACTTTATGAATTTGTCAATCATAACGACAAGATATAATAGTAAGTAGTACAATATTTAAATGGTGATGTGACTTCTCATGACTCAAATCACCATGATACTTATCATAAATTTTGGTGAGACTTGAAACACTTGTCATTTTTGTATTGTGTTGTAAAAAGTTTCTTTCACATTTTCTCCATTTAGACATGATTTACAATATGAACTCAACTTTTTGAAATAAATTATACTTTTGTCATTTCTTATTGAAAAACTATACATGTTTCACTTTGTCAACAATCAAAAAAGTAAAATACATAAAAAATAACTCTTTTTTTATTGGTTGAGAAGTACTCATAACAATAACTATTTAATTGTTATCCATCAATATAGCTACTCTTCCATGGTCTATGAGATTATGTTAAAAAAAAATTATTTAAATTTTACAATTATGATTACTTTTGGATCATAGTTTGTGATTTATTATTAAATTAGAAATTAAATGGTATTAGTATTGTAAGAATAATTTTATAAGCAATACTTGGGATGTGTAGTAATTCTATTAAAATAAATAAATTATTATATAACTTCCTAATAATGCAAATTAGGACACTAGTACATTGATTTATTTTTATTTTTTGTAGAAAATAATTGTATTAAAATAGAGTCTAATATAGATTATGACAAAAGATTTTTAAATATCAATAGCCATCAATAAATCTAGAAGAGAAAAAAACCAAAGGGGTTTTCCACAATTCCATTATCCCCAAGAATCATAAAAGTTCATGGCTCAACAAAAATCACATTCTCCAAGAACAACAAGCAAGGAGAGTTAAGCCTAAAGATTATAAAAAAGTTGAAGGAATTGCCTAGATTTATTTGGAGGCAAAGACCCCCAATTAGTGACATTCCAATTGCAATCAACATTGGAGGCCCATTTAGCCAAGAAATCAACATTCCATTCTCCAACAATATGAACAAAGAAAGTGGAATCAAATTTTGGGGTGAGATGAAGAATTTGTTCAACAAGAGATGTCAACCTCTAGGAAGACTCATGCAACTTCCCTTTGTTCAAAAGATGGACTAGGATCATGGAATCTATTTTCCAAATAACCTTCTCCCAACCTAGCTTGTAGGCTTTCTCAAGCACCACAAGAATGGTTGGGGCCTCCATTTGATTATTAGTTCAACACCCCATAGAAGAAGTGAATAAATTAATAGAATCATCACTATCATATCCAACCCCACCAATTCTAGTAGCACTCAGGTTACCCTGTGAGGATTCATCAGTATTAATGTTACACCCCGTTGTGTATTTACCTATTACTATTACTATGATGGTTAAAATACTTGAATATGTGAATGTGATTGCAATCTTGTTAGAAATATGTGTTTGTACTTTGCTTATATGTATCATTGGAAATATGATGAATAAATGATTGATTCAATTTGATGTTGATTCTAACAATGAAATATATATGATGCGAATGATTGTTTTTGTTAGCATCTAACTACTATTGCAATGTGCTAAGTTGAATGCAGGCACAAGGATCGATCCTCCAGAAGAGAGGGGAAATAGCATTGAGGAGAAGAACTTGGTCCAAAAACCCTTAATAAGACCTAACCGAGCTTACACACACTCATATTTAGATTGGTCAAGTTGAGTCAATGCTTTTGAGAAATGGTAAGTTACCATAGTCTTGTTTGTGCATGAATTAGAAGAAGTTATGGTTTTAGTTATGAACATTCTTGATTTGGGTTAAGTGTTTGAGTTCCTTTTATATGTGTAATTTCTTTCTTATGTGTTTATATTTAATCGATGAGATATATACATAAAATGTATATATATGTATATATGTACATGTTAGCAATAAACTCATACACATGAGTATATGTAGATAGATGTATCTACGCATGGCCATGGACGAATTACCCATATGCATGGGAATATCGAATGGAAAAAGTGACATATATATATGTATGTATGTATGTATGCATGTATATATGTCAATTGATATGATTGCAAATATATATGTGTTTGATTATGAAGGCAATGATATATATATATATATGCACGTGTGAATCGACATAATGGAGATGTCTATACGAGTATATTAATATATACATATATGTGTATATGTTTATATACACATGTAATTATTATTGCAAAATATGAAAACATGAGTATATTCATTCAAATACCAAATGATGTATTTAATGAACATATAAGTTGATGAGTATATATATAGATATATTGTATTGTGTGTGTGTGTATATATATATATATATGAATACATATTATAATGATTTGATAGCATTGATTATTATTTAAAGCGCAAAAATTAAAGATTGCACATAAACCATAGGAAATAAACATGTTGTGTAAACAAATATATGCAACACTATTATGTGCGCATAGGAAGTAGGCCAAGTTAATATGTGTAAATAGAATGCAAGACAAAGTAAAATGATATGAAGGAAAAGCTAATCTAAAGCGTATAAGTAAACTCTGACCTAGTCTTTAAGTTGAATTGCAACCCAAAAAATAGGGCGCATGATGTTTTGGTGGCGCCAAACTATGAACAATGTGAACCAAATAGAAGTATAAATCTGCAATATGAATTCCAACATATGAAGCAAATTGAATGTAAGAAAGAGTCAAACAAGAAGCTGGATAAAGTAAGTCAACCTGTGCAAACATTAACCTTGCATTTTTTATTAAGATTCTTGTTGTCCATTGAGTGAAGTGACTCATTCCTTATGATGAAATTTGGCTATGTATGTGTTTCCTGTGCAATGATTTTAGCTACCACCTTTTCATTTTCTGGCTAAGTCAAACCTTTTGGATTGAGAAGTGTCATCTTTGAAAGCTTTTTTGTAGCCTATAGTTGCTCATAATTCTGTATAAATAGAGGTGCTTTCTACCTCATTTGGAATGCATATTTGCACTCTTGTTGTTTATTTTCTAAGTTAATATTATCTACATTTATGAGTTAGTGAGTTTTGTGAGAAGTTTGAGAGAGATTTGGAGAGAGCTTTTGAGATTGGAAGTGGTAATTGCTGAGTTACAAGCTAATTTTGGGAAAAGGATAAGTTAGGAATCCAGTTTGTTCAATTGTAGCTTTACACTTACATGCATGTTGATTTCTACTTTATCATTCTTTTATGTTTTGAAAAGATTGTGTGTCTTTGAATGCTTTGTTGGAAATATATTTTCATTGTTTATCATGAAGTGTTTTTTGTCTTCCTAATATAGGAAGGGATTCATACTGAAACTTGTTTAAAGGAATCATATTACTTGATTGTTTGTATATATTCCATAATAAGGATTGAGTGTTATATTAATATTCTACACTACAATAAGATAGAGCTTATATAGTTGATGTTTAATTTGTAAAGTTAAATGATAGAGATGTTTTGTGTTACTTTGTGTGAACTTAGGAAAAGAGTCATAATAAACATAAGATGAATATAGGTTATTCCTGGGGTTGAAGGTTAGACAATCCAATGGACGGGATAGCCTATACATAGTATATGAAGGGTCAAAATCCAAATTGAGCTTGGAAAAGTGTGTGAAATAGATGACCTCTTTTATTTGAAATCTTTTGCCAAAGTAGTGTAAATGCCACTGATTACACTGTCAATTCACTGTGATCGAGTTTAGCATACTAGACAAGGTTATTCATACATGTAGGTTGTAGCCACTATATGTCGGTTCTAGATATGTAGGACACTACATTAAGCTCAGGAAGGCTATTTTTATGTGGTTACCTTACCAATCTCTTCATCGAAGGGAGGGCCATCTTACCATATGTGGTAGATGTGTAGGGGATCACAATATATCTGTGGTTGTTGGAAAACCACTTGAGTGATATTTCTCCTCACCAATTGGCAACTGAGATTTGAGGGGGACTACCTGGACCATTTGTATCTATTGATAATGAAGCTCAAAGGAGATATGCAAGTTTTATTATATCCATTTCTTTGGAAGTTTGTAATGAATGAAATGTTATCTCAAGATTATATAAAATGTTGTTTTGGAAAGATTGTAATATTCAATTATAATGCAAATGGAAAGTTTGGAGTAAATGTTATTTCAAATGTGCATATAGTCTTGAATTGCAAAGAAATTTTTTATTGTTATGTGTTGACATATATAGCTTATTCACTTGAGGTTAAAACATAGAAAATTACTGAGTGAAACAATTTGGATGTTACAATTTATTTTTGAAAAAATTGAGAGGAAGAGGAGATTGCTTACCAATCTTGTTCACCTTTTTAGAAGCCTTCAAGTTGGAGCCAGATTGAATATGAGAAGAAAATGAGGGGAAATTCCTAGGAGACTAGAGAAATGAAATTAGAAGGGGAGAGACTCTTCAAAAGAGCATTTGGACTCAATAATTTCCTTAATGAAGTCCCTAATCTTTTGTCAAACCTATATGATGAGACTTTGGCACCCTTGGAAAATCTTATGGTTTTTCTTTAACCAAATCTACCAAAAAGTAAAAATAAGGGCAAGATCCTAAGCAACCATAAGGAAAGAAGTTGACATAGGAGAAAGACCCAATCTTTCCCAAAACTCAAATAAATAAGTGGATTGAATGATAGGTTCATTATACATCTTCCATCATTGATGCTAGATGCCCAAGGCGAAGGGACATTGAAAGAAAATTGTTAGGATTAAGGTGCTATCTACCTTGTAAATCCCATGCCATATTGCATGGTTCCAACATCCTTAGAAAGTGTCACTAGGAACTTAGGGTGTATTGGAAAATTGTTTTATAATATTTATTCTCACCATTATTTGTATTACATTCATAACGGGTGATAGGTTCCACTAGTAGTGGTAAGAGTGACTTGTGGACATAAATATTTAATATTTTTCCCATGTGGATGTCTAGAATGAGATAATAAAATATAAGGAAAGGATAAATGAGTGACTATTGGTATTCTCCAAGTGGGAGCTTGGAAAGAGGCAACAAGTGTCTCTTTGTATCCCATCATTTATTGTATTTAATGTAATGTTTATCTTTCATGTTTGGATGCCCAAGTTGGAGGGAAAGTATTGGAGCCAAAATTAGTGTCCTTTCACATTCCAAGGAGGTAATACAAGGGTTGAGGATGTTTGGAATGAAGATCCATCTTTGGGTGCCATGTTTGGTGCATTAGACCTCTTCACACATCTATAAAATCAACCTTTTGGATGTATAAATTATGAGCAATAGTTGAATGTAGAGTTTCATTGTAGGAACAAGGATAGGTTGAGGTATAAGGTGTTGCAGTTTGGTTGTCGTTGATGTCAAAATTTCATTGGAGTATATTGTAGTCTGGTTTTTTGGTTGCCAAAGTCTTTGAGAAATGCTCTACATTTCTCCGCTGATGATGTTTTGTTCCTGCAGTTTGGAGTTTAGCCTCAGGTTGTGTCAAGGAATGTGTGATCCAAGTTTCAAATCATTTGAGTTACCAAAAAGGTGCTTTTGATAGTGATAGAATTAAGTTTGTGTTGACTTTGTGAGGATGTTCTGAAAGATGTCAAGGTCGGCTTCACATTTCTCCATATTTGAAGTTTTAGTCTTGCGGTTCAAAATTTAAGTTCATGGAGATGTGAAGGTATTATATCCAAAGTTTCATGTCAATATACCTTTTGTAGTGAAAGTTTGAAGTGACAGTGTTGTAAGGTGACTAGTTTTAATGTATGTGTACTCACACCAATAGAAGGTTGTGAATTTCAGTTGTATGAGTTTGTACGTGTCTCATAGTGTCTCTGGTTTAAAACACATGAAGATCTTTCTTGGTTCCTGTACTACATAGATGTCTCAAGTCATTTTGTGTTCAATTATGCTCATGTTGAGGCCGACTAAGGCATGTTGATAATGTGCACCACAAGTTCAAGTGTGTGCAGAGCTTGAGAAGTGTTTGAAGGTGTTTTATGGGCATGCCGACTCATGTAGGAGAAGTGTAGATGATGTTTTATCATTCTTGTGTACCACCACTAGTGTGAAGGTCGACATGCTACATATTTCATGTTTTCTTGTTTATGGCTGACCTAATTTGTGTTTGCAAAGCATGCAGATGATATATTTTGAAGATTCAAGGTATGAATATTGTTTAGGACTAGGTTAAGCATGTGTTGGGATCCACAAGACATGTTCCTCTTCTTGGTGTTGAGTGTAGTCTTTTGGGTCTTTCCCTCTGCATGTTTCATGTTGATTGTTTTATCCTTGGCTGACTTGGGGATGTAATATTTTTGTTGTTATAGGTTGACATGAGATGTAATCACTGTAATATTATGTATAAATTGTAAACCTAGTTGATCTAGGGTGATGGACAAGTAATGTGATGCATTATGATAATTGTGTAAGGGATTGAAAGAGAAAAAAATAGAAGTGGTAGATCTTGTTTGGTTTCATCTTGATCATATCTATGTGACAGAAGGACAGTGAAGAAGTGTGCTTAGTTGTTTGTTGGAGGCAGTCAGCCAAAGGAAAGACTTCTTGATTATTGAAAGTAAGGAGCTAGTAAGAAGTTGAGAAGACATTTGAAGAAGTGATAGAGCATAATTGCAATCATCAAAAGAGAAGTGACAAAGCAAAATTGCATTCGTCAAAAGGATTGAGCCTAATTTTTAGTTTCAGATAGTGGAAGGACTATCGTTCTATAATCATTCTTGATTGTTTGCTTAGTTCAATGAGTTGTAGCTTCCTTGGGATTGACCCTAGTATTATTATCAAGGAGTTGTAGCTTCGTTGGGTTGTAGCCATAAAAAAAAGTTGTAAATATTGCTCATCTTGTGAGGCCGGATTAGGACAATAGCTCCTAGTAGCTTTTCTCACCATGGTTTTCCCTTGTGGGGTATTCCATGTATATCTGGTGTTATGTTGTGTTGTGCATTGTATTCTTCTTGCATGTTCTTTCTTATGCAGTAGATTTTAAAGTATTTGTTTGTTCTAGATGGTTTAAAATTTAATAGAATATTGATTCACCCCCCCTCTTAGTATTTCGGCGTGTTCAACATAAGGAGGTTGTTCATAGGTGCACATGTGTTGCCATGTTGGAGGAAAATAGGAGAATGAAAGTAGTTGTATTGTAATCTCATTTATTTGAAAATAATGCATACTTGGCCTCTCTTCTTGGTGGAGTTTTTTCCCACAAGGGTTTCTCCATGTAAATCACATGCTATGTGATGCTCTTGTGTTGTTAATATTTTCCTCATTTCTGATATATTATGGTGATGTTATTCTTTCTATATTGTTGTTATAAAGTCACATAAGGTAGTGTTATAAGCATACTATGTTGGTTGATTTTTGGCATCATAAAGAAATGGATCTAATCATGGTAATTCCATATTAAGGAAACTTCATTTTTAGATTTTCATATAAGTTTTATATTTTAATGTTTTTGTAGTCCAAGCATTGTATCTCATCCATTGAAGTCATATTGGCATTGAATTTTCCAATAATTTTTATAAGATCTTTCTTGTTTCTCATCATTTGGTATTAGAGCTTAAGGTGAATTTGATTATGGGTATTCCTTCTTTTTTATTTCTTAGTTTGGAAAGCTTGTGGGAATTCATTATGAGGAATTGAAGGTTGTTGGAAGGCTTGTGGGGCTGTAATGAATGTTCTATGAGTTAACTTTGTTTTGTAGATTTATGAGATTGGAAGCCATTGATATTGACAATGTGATCTATGTTGTGTATTTGAAACTCATGATTATGGATCTTTATGGAGTTGGCTATGTTTTGGTAACTTGGAGCTCTTGTTTGACAATATGTGTGTATCCTCTTGTTTGGTGGTTTTTTTCCTTTACCTTATGGTCATGTGTAGTGAGAAGGTATTCATGTTCGGTGGGTAGAGACATCTTGGTCACATAGAGAAACACCCTCTATTTGTACTACATAATGGAGTGCTTATGTTGGATTCATGGTTTTAGCCCTTGGTTACATGAAATAATTGGAAGATAAGCCACTAAAATCTTTGTGAGTTGTGGAGTTGATATGTTTCATATGTTATAAGCTCCTGAACAACTTGGTTTTCCTATTGGGTTATAGTTTACTCTAGATTTCACTAGTGGGTTTGTAGATTTGTGCTTATTCCATTATTTAGATGACATGTTTGATGTGAATGTTTGGATGTTTAAATGGATTTCATATTTATAGAGATGCTTTTGCATGTTAACTAAAATATGTGGTATGTAGATCTATAATAAAATTGTATTCAAGATGTTATGGATGAAGACAATTACAGGCTTGCATGACTTCTTGGAGGATTCTTATTGATATATGGTTACTCTTATGTGGGTTTGATTGGAAAATCAGATCTAGTGTTGATCTTGGTGTTTGAGTCTTGGAAATCCACATGTTATACCTGATTATCTTTGTTTTACATGATATTGATGTGGGGTTGAACCTATTTTTAGTTATTTGAGATTGGAGCACTGATTATGTATTTCTCCTTTAAGATGTTGCATATGTGCATATGTTGTAAAATTGTTTGATGTGGATTCTATTTGGTAGGCCATATTCTTGGTCACCATTATTACATTGGTATGCTTATTGCAGTGATAGATGATTATTGGGAGTACTCAATATATTTGTTCATTTGAATCTATAACAGTTGTTTATGGTGCATGATAAGATCTATTCACTTTTAAGTAGAGTTTTGGAAATGATATTGATCATGATGCCAAGTATAACTTGGTATTACTTTCAATGGGAGCTTTATGTAGTTACATAATATGTTTTATCTTCTTTATGTCAGGATTTTGGTTCCAAGCTAGTGTTGCAAGTTATAACGAGCCATGGATAATATTTGATTAGAAGATAGATGGTATTTTGCAATGGTTGTTGGTGTCATAAGGAGCTCTTGGATTTGTGAGAGTTTGATGTCATCTTTGGTTCTATTGATAAAGGATATGTGGCAATTATAGCTTCTTGGTTTGGAGATTATGGTTATACTTTACCTTTTGGGAGCTCATGGTGTTGAGTTCTTTGATTGTGTTGGTACCATGAAGGATCCTCAGTTAGGAGATAGTTATCACAATGCTTGAAGAGCTTGGTTACATAATTTAGTGGGAGATTTGTGTTGAATGCACAAGACAAATGAGAGGGGAGGATGAATCGGTTGTACCTTAAAACTTCAAAACCCTCATTAACATTCAGATCCACATTCATTCATTAAACCAATAAATCAACAAGACAACTGAGAGGGGGGGTGAATTATTTGTACCTTAAAACTTCAAAACCCTCATTAACATTTAGATCCACATTCATTCATTAAACCCTTAAATTTTTTATGATGATTTAACATGACAACAAATAGCAGAAACTGAAAAAATTTAACACCATACACAAGAGAACACTAGATTCACATGGAAAACCCAAGAAGGGAAAAACCATGGTGAGAATTAGCTCACAATATAAGTAATATCAACACTGAATACAATAGGGCTCATTATCAGAGGGTTCATTTCCTAAAAGAAAAAAGGCTCACTACCAAAAGGCTCATTGCTAGAATATAAAAGAAGATAGAGAAGGAATATTACACAAAGAAAGCATCTCAATGCAACAAAGAATCCACCATAATGTCACCATCTTTGTAGTTCGATTGAAGAATTGTAGACACCTTCTCTTTACTACATCTAGTAATCTAACACATGAAAGCTCGTACTGCGTTACTCAATTTCACACTCTATATCTCTAAGCTTCACATATTTCAAATCTCTCACATCTATCTTATCATCCCTCAACAACTCAACTCTTATTTATACCATCTTCAACCTTGAAACCCTTCTCCAAGGTCGGTGATGCACATCAACTGTGCAAATTCAAATTAGGTCGAAACCAAAACACTTCCATGGTGGGTAGAATTGAAAGTGAATCACATCAAATCTTATCTAGGACCCAAATCAACAACACCATGCTACAACATGCTTCTATAAACAATATTCATCCATCACAAGTAGTGCAAGCACTAGGTTAGTCGTTACTCGTGTAAACACCTTTAAAATTTTAAGTACACGCTTCCTCATATCCAAGGAAAAATTTTGAACCACACATCATGCTTGAACATGATCTAGAATATTCCTTAAACACCCTAAAATCCAACAAAATCCTTCACAAAAAATTCCACCTAAAGAATGTACACACCCAATACACTCAGACAATTCTGCCATACACTATTACTAAAGAAGCAAACTTTCGAAGCACCAAACCACAAACCATCTTGACCAAACAAAGATACCAACACTATCAACACTCCTTTAGATCCACAAGACCTGAAACCACTATGCAAAGAAACATGGAGCAAATACATTTCTCTCAGACACATCTATAATGCATAGCTCACACACTGGTGAACACAAGTTCTTTTGTACAACAATCCAACACACTAAATCTTGAATACAACACCTTTAAAAATATCTCACCAACATATCCAAATAACACAAGTAGCTATTCAACCTAGAAGAAATGTGGAGCAACACAGGAACACACCTTTGTAACCTAGAACACCACTGCAACACACTGTTTCCACTTGTTATCAAATTTTCTCAAAAGCACTTGGAAACCAAGTACTAGAGACACATCCTCATCATCCTCAACACTTCCTCAAACATAGACAAAATCTTATCAAAGTAACACTAGAGGTTGATAGTAGTAGCTTTACTAATGACAACATAATGCAACTAATCAAAACATGGATAATATCAATTGTTCATACCCTTGTAACAATCTCGCCAAACAATAGACATCAATGGAAACACATGCTTATTGACATGAATGACAACATAACTACTCATACTTGCAAAAATATCCCCCTTTGTCATTGATCACAACACATGATGTGAAAAACCATCAAAGACACAATAGCTCTGCACCATACCTATTTCCTTTTCTCTTTTCTCCCCCTTACTCAACGTACTCATTACACTCTCTTTTCACATGAATCTTTCTCTCCAATTTCTATCCCCCTGAAGAGTTGTTCTTTTTCACATGACTTTCTCTCCCCCTTTGACATCAATGGCAAAGGACCAAAGTATTTTCACTGTTTATTCTCTCCCTTTGTCATCAATCAACCTGTTTACTACTGCTCTGTAACATTTTCCTTTACTACTCTATATACTCCCCCTTAGGAGCACACACCAAACTAAACCAAATCAACAAACACTACACAATGACAACACACTTTTCTGACTGCAACAACCAACAATGCTACTACCTACTCCCCCTGAGAGGTAGCCACCAACATCAATCTAGAACAAAGAATGAATCTTGAGATCCACTAGACTGATGCATCTAGTTCAAAGAAGGAGGGGTAATAACCCCCAACTTCTCCTGGAGATACTCAAAAATATCCTTAGGAAGAGCCTTAGTAAATATATTAGGAATCTGATCCTTTATAGGCACATATTCAAGCTTCACTTCATTCTCCACAACCTTCTCTCTTAGAAAGTGATATTTGATTGAAATATGTTCTTGTCCTTGAATGCATTACCAAGTTCTTTGAAATATTGATTGCACTTATGTTATCACATAAGATAGAAATTGGTTCATCATACACTACTTTGATATCCTTCAATGATTACCTCATTCATAACACATGTGTGCAACAAGATGTTGCTAAAATGTACTCAACCTCTATAGTGGATAAAGAAATTAAACCTTGTTTCTTTCTTAGCCATGATACCAATCTACATCCAAGAAAGAATGCACCACCACTTGTACTTTTCCTATCATCAACACAACCAACCCAATCAACATTTGTGTAAGCACTCAAAGTGAAATCAGAATCCTTTGGTACCATAAGCCATGATCAAGAGTGCGCTTTAAATATTTGAATATCCTCTTCACTACTGCAACATGCAACTCTCTAGGATCTTCTTGAAATCTAGCCACAAGACAAACTACTTGCATGATATCTAATCTAGTAGCAGTTAGATATAGCAGTCAACCAATCATTGATCTATACTTTCTTTGATCAACCTTAGGATATTTGTCATTCTTGCTTGGTTTGCAACCAGTAACCATAGGAGTACATACCAATTTAGAATCTTTCATTCCAAACTTCTTCAATATTTCCTTTACATACTTTGATTGTGAACAAAATATGCCTTTTTTTGTTTGATTGATTTGTAGCCCAAGGAAGAAATCCATCTCCCCAAACATAGACATCTCAAACTCTTTTTGCATATGTTCTGCAAACTTCTTACACATCTCTTCATTACCTCCAAAAATTATGTCATCAATATACACAACCACAATCAAGATTTGATCTTTCTCAACTTTAAAGTAAAGATTACTATTTGTGGTACCTTTATTGAATCCTTGCTATATCAAATACTTATCCAACCTTGCATACCAAGCTCTAGGAGCTTGCTTCAATCCATATAATGCCTTCTTCAATTTGTCGACCATATTTGGTTTGTTTGATTACTAGAATCCTTCTGGTTGTTCCATGTATACTTCTTCTTCAATTCCCCATTTAAGAAAGCGACATCCATTTGATAAACTTTGAAATCCTTGTGTTGTAAAAGACAAAAATATCCTGATAGCCTCCATTCTTGCCACCAAAGAAAATATATTTTCAAAATCTATTCCTTCAACTTTTGAGTACCATTTACACACAAGCCTTGCCTTGTTCCTTACCACTTCTCCATTCTCATTCAGTTTGTTTTTGAACACCCACTTAGATCCAATTATATTTTTGTTTGCAGGTCTTGAGACAAGTTCTCAAGTCTAGTTCTTCTCAATCTGTAGTAGTTTTTCTTCCATAGCCATCATCCAATGTTCATCTTTGCATGCTTCAATCATTGTTTTTGGTTCAACTTCAGAAAGTAAACACAGATTTACCTCTTCTTCAACAACTTTCCTTCTTGTTAATACACCTTTTCTTTTGTCTCCAATGATATGTTCTTTAGAATGATTCCTCTGCACATACTTAGGAGTTCTAGGGATCTTTTCTAGAGCTTTTTTCTCTTCAATCTGCACTTCCTTTTCCTTAACCTTTTCTTTTTCTCTACAATTAGGCTCATTTGATTCATATCCATCTATCACCAATGATTTCTAAAAATCTTCATCAACCTCGACACTTGCATTCTCAACAATCTTTCTTAGTCTTTTTCTGTAGCACTAGTAGGCTTTTCTTTTAGTAGAATATCTAAGGAAGATACCTTCATCAGACCTTGCATCAAATTTTCCTAAGTTTTCTTCATCTCTTCTAATATAACACTTGCTTCCAAACACTTTGAATTATTTGATAGTAGGGACCCTTCCATACCACAACTTATAGGGATTCTTTGTGTTGTTCCCTTTTGCTTGAAATCTGTTAAGTATATAAACATCAATATGAATTTCTTCTCTCCAGTAAACTTCTGATAGGTTTTCTTCTTTCATCATAGTCCTTGCAGCTTCTTGAACAGTCCTATTTTTCCTTTCAACCACTCCATTTTTCTGAGGAATCCTAGGGGTAGACAAGTTCCTCTTTATGCCATGATTCTCACAAAACATATTAAATTCATTGGAGGTGAACTCTCCACCTCTGCCAAACCTCAAACATTTGATTTTCATGTCCATTTCATTCTCAACCATAACTTTAAATGCTTTGAACCTATCTAGGGATTTAGATTTTACTTTAAGAAAAATAATAGTCCATGTCATTCTAGAATAGTCATCAATAAAAAGAATGAAATACCTATCACCTTAAATACTTCTTATTCTTGTAGGACCATAAATATCTATATGAAACAATTCCAACAATCCAGTAGAAGATTGTTCTTTTCCTTTGAAACTTCTTGTTTGCTTTCCAATCTGACAATCCTTGTAGACAACATTGACAGGCTTTGTAATCTTTGGTAGATCTCTCACTGCTTGAATTGAACTGATTCTTACCAGATTATCAAAATTAATGTGGCACATCCTCCTATTCCATAGCCAAATTTCATTGATGTGATTCATAAAATAATGACCATTAACACCCTTGAGCTAATAAACATTTCCATCCATCCTTCTTCCAATAGAAATCACGGTTCCAAACCCTTTTTTTATTTCACATCCATCATTCTGAAGCATAAGATTGTACCCATTGCTACACATTTTTCTAACACTCAAGAGGTTATGCCTTAAACCATTAACATAGTAAACATCATTAGTATTATGCTTGCCATCAAAACTAATTGAACCTATTCCACATATCTTAGCACCTGAATCATCACCAAATCTAACAAGTCCTCCATCATACTTTTCAAGTTTAATAAACTTACTCTTGTCTTCGGTCATATTGTTAGATCATCCACTGTCAATGATCCAATAGTTCTTATCCTATCTAGCATGAAAAAGTAGATACCAAAGTACCTTTAGTCTTATCCTTTCTCTCTGGAGGGCATTCCTTCACACATCTTTCAGAGTTAGTAGAAAAAAAAATCTTTTAAAGCCATGAAAAAGAATTCATCATCATCATCTCCATAATTAGACTCATCATCAAAGATACTTGCATCTTCTCTAACATAATAGATTTTCTTAATCATCTTACCTTTGTTCTCTTTTTTTTTGTCATTCACAACTCTGTTTGTACATCTTGAAGCATAGTGACCTATCTTTCCACAACTGAAACATTTGAAAGGAAAATTACATTTGTACTTACTAGTACCATTTTTCATCCTTCTCACAAATTTAGCTTCCTCATCATCAAGATCTTCCTAATCTAATTCTTCAGTCTTCTCTGATTTTCTAGCTTTAAAATCAGTCTCAACTTTTGCACCACTATTTGTACCGAACTATCTCATTTCAAATGCAGTTAAAGAACCATATAATTGATCTCTAGAATATTGATCTAGATTTGAAAATTCCTTATTAGTAGAAACTTTATGATTGTAATCTTTAGGCAAGGTTCTAAGAAGTTTCTTTACCATTTTTGATTCTTTGATTTTACCACCCAGACCTCTGATGGAGATAGCCACTTCATCTACCCTCTGCATGTAACTTGTAATGTTTTCATCTTCAGAAATTTGCAAGTTCTCAAATGTGATATTCAAATTCTATATCTTAGCTTGTTTAACCTTATCATATCCTTCATAAATGCTTTCAATCTTTGTCCAAATTTCTCTAGTAGTTTGCAAATTCATAGCTTTCACTAATTCAAAATTTGTGAGACTACTTAAAAGAGCATACCTTGCTTTGCTATTGCTTTCATAGGCATTTGCTTCAGTGCTTGGACCATTTGTAGGTATAGTATATCCATCTTGAACTGATTTCCAAACATCATATCTGAGATAACTTAGAAAGCCTTCCATCATTTTTTTCCAAAATGTATAGTCAATTCCATCAAACATAGGGATCTCCTACTTGTGTGCCATCCCAGATCTACCTCAAGCGATTAAGGTTTTCTCCAAGGAACCTTGATATGATACCAATTGTTGAATGCACAAGACAACTGAGAGGGAAGGTGAATCAAATGTACCATAAAACTTCAAAACTCTCATTAACATTCAGATCCACATTAATTCATTAAACCCTTAAATTTTTTATGATGATTTAGCATGAAAAGAAAATAACATAAACTGAAACAACTTAACACCATAGAAAAGAGAACACCAGATTTACGTGGAAAACCCAAGAAGGGAAAAACCACAGTGAGGATTAGCTCACAATATAAGTAATATCAACACCAAATACAATAGGGCTCACTATCAAAGGGCTTATTGCCCAAAGAAGAAAGGCTCATTGCCAAAATAAAAAAGAAGATAGAGAAGGAATGTTACACAAAGAAAAGCATTTCAATGCAACAAAGAATCCACCACAATGTCACCAATACCTTCATAGTTTGATTAAAGAATTGTAGACACCCTCTTCTCATTACATCTAGTAATCTAACACATAAAAGCTCGCACTGCATTACTCAATTTCACACTCTATATCTTTTCACTTCACATCTTTCACATCTCTCGCATCTATCTTATCATCCCTCAACAACTCAACTCTTATTTATACCATCTTCAACCTTGAAACCCTTCTCCAAGGTCGATTATGCACATCAACCATGCAAATTCAAATTAGGTTGGTGCCAAAACACTTTTGTAGTAGGTAGAAGTGAAAATAGACCACATCACATCTTAGCTAGGACCCAAATAAAAAAAACCATGCTATAACATGCTTCTATAAACAATATTCATCCATCGCAAGTAGTGTAAACACTAGGTTGGTTATTACCTGTGTAAACACCATTAAAATTTTAAGTACACACTTCCTCAAATCCCAAGATGACTTATGAATGACACACCATGATTGAACATGATCTAGAATATTCCTCAAAGACCCTGAAATCCAACAAACTCCTTCACAACAACTTCCACTTGAAGAATGCACACACCCAGTACACTCAAAAAATTTGTCATACATTATTACTAAAGAAACTAACTTTTGAAGAACCAAACCACTAACCATCTTGACCAAACAAAGATACCAACACTATCAACACTCCTTTAGATATGCAAGACCTGAAACTAGTCTGTGGAGAAACACAAAGCAAAGACATTTCTCCCAAACACCTCTATGTAATGCATGATTCAAACACTGGTGAACACAACTTATTTTGTACAATGATCCAACACACCAAATATTGAAATACAACACTTTTGAACATCTCTCACCAACATATCCAAATCGCACAGGTAGATCTTCAACCTAGAAGAAATGTGGAGCAACACAAGAACACACATCTATAACCCATAACACCACTGCAACACATTGTTTCCTCTTTTTATCAAATTTTCTCAAAAGAACTTGGAAACCAAGCACCAGACACACATCCTCATCATCATCAACACTTCCTTAACCATAAACATAAGCTTATCAAAGTAACACTAGAGGTTGACACTAGTAGCTTTACTAATGACAAAATAATGCAACTAATCAAAGCATGGATAATATCAACTGTTCATACCCTTGCAACAATCTCACCCAACAATAGACATCAATGACAACACAAGCTTGTTGACATCAGTGACAACACTATTTTCTCATACTTGCAAAACTTTGGCAGTGATTTGATTCTAAACTGAAGGAAATAGGGTTCCACTTTCCAGAAGATGGAACTAGGGGTTTATGACCTATTTCACTCTCAATTCATTCAAGGAAACCTTAGAGATATCAATCTAGTGATTGGATTAGGGTAAAGAGATCTGCTATAAGGTCTCCTAGGGTGTGATTAAAGATAAAAGGGGGTTCACCACTAAGCAAAAGCTTAGAAAGAGAGAAGTGCAAATGATATGCAAAACCTAGCTATATGACCTAGAAAATGAACTCAAATCATAATAACAAAACTGGAGATAAACAGAGGCGCACCTGAAGGAATGATGTTGTCAAAACAAGCTCCAAAAGCTTGAAATTCTATTGTTTGAGGCTCACTAGGACTCATACGCCAGACTGGGAAATTTAGTCCCAGTCTAGGGTTTCTGGGTAGGAAATGGAATCTCTCAGTGACTGATCTAGATCTTCTGAAAATAAAAAAAAGTGTTGTACTGGGACTCATACGCCCAAGGCCAAACCTCATTTTGTGTTGAGATATGGTGTTGTACACCATTGCATAAAATGGTTTTATAATGTTGTAATTAATAATTATTTAGTTGTGATGCACCTAGGTGGTGTGGTTAATCACACTAGGTAATTATTTCAGGGACCACTTGATGTTGTATTGTAACATTGTATTATTATTTAATGTGTGGAAGACATGTGATAATAATTTAATATTGGGGAATATTAAATAAAGTGGAGTCTTAGTACCCAATATTAAATAATGGGTTAGTGGTTTTGTATTCACATGGTTTTGTGGTACATAATTTCACCTTACCACTAGTTGTATTTTGTGTGAGCTTGTGTCTATAAAAGCAAACACATGTGTAGTGATTTAGGTTGGCTGAGTGGGTTGGCTATCATTATTGAGTCTTCTTGAGGAGTGCATTTGTGAAGCATGGCATGGGATGTGTGGATTTATGCTTGGACACATGGGAATGCATTGGAGGGCTTGATGCTTCAAAGGTATTCATTGTAACTCTTGTATTGTTTTATTGCTGAATAATATGATGGAGTATGGATGCTTTTGGAGGCTAGGTTTTTCCCTCTTGAGGGTTTTCCCAGGGTATATCTTGTGTTATCTTGTGGCTTGTCTATTTGATCTATGCATTGTCATTACTTGTATGCATGTTTATCTCTCATGGGTTATGGGTTATGTAAGAAATGGATTAAGATTGTGGGTTGAATGCAACAATTTCCTAACAAGTGGTATCATAGCTTTCATGGTTGAAGAATTTTTGTTATAACCCTAGTTTGAGAGTTTTTTTGCAAAGTTGAAGTCATGGACATGCATGTAGGGTTTGAGGCATTACAAAATATGGAACACATGCTGCAGGTGTTTGTATGCAGATTTGGGCTTTTGGGTTGTCAAGATTTGTTGGATTTATTGCAGATCTGAAGTTTTCCAAGTTTGGGTGAAAGAGGGTTTTGTAGGGGAAATTTTATAGATGACCTCTTGAGGCAAAATTGACCTCATGGTTGGATTCAGGTTGGTCCAGAGACGAATTTTGACATAAAATTCAATCTATTTTGGAAAATTTGAAAAAATGCAATTTTGTTTAGTCAACCCAATTTCGCCATGCCCAAAAAATAAAAATATATATTATGTCCTTTTAAAATTCTGCAAAAAATATTTGTGGTGTCAGACATTTTTTTTGAAAAACATTTATGCCTGCAAAAGAAAAAGAAATAAATGTTAGAAATTTAAAAAATCAAAAAATCAAAATTATTCTTTTTTTGTACGGGACGAAGCTCTTGGTTGTACCATAGGGACGACAGTTCTTGCCAGGTGTACAACCTGATAGGCTTGTTGACCCAGCAACCCAACCACTGGTGGTCCATTTTCTGGTGGGGCTTAGCCCCATCCCGGGTGGCCCACGGTTGGTTGGGGAACCACCTGCCCAACCAACACCAACATTAAACTACCACACAAATTTTTTTTATAAATGTTTTTTAAATTCATTTAAATCTGTTGATTCAAATCTATTGCCAGACTTCAAAAATCATTGATCCCAAATGTATAAGGTGTCAGGTCCGACTGAGATGGGGAGAAATTAAAAAAAATGAAAAATTAAACCATATTGCATAATGTGTCGGGTCCATATGCAGGAGGGTGTTTTATTTTTTGAAAAATTAAAGTGGATTGAATAAAATTTTAGAATCTGCCACCCACCCACCATCAGAGCACCACCCTGGCACCACCAAGAGGACAAAATACAATTGTTTTTTTTTCAAATTTGCATAACTTTCTCCCACAATGTTGGATTTTCAACTTCTTATAGTCGTTGGAAAGCTGGTTCCGAGCACTACGCAGTGGTATAGGTTTGGTTCCCTGATTTTTCAATTTTGACTTGTTTTTGGGGGGTTGGAAGTCATATGTTCTCATTTGCATGGTTTTGGTCATAACTTTTGCATATAGAACAGTATTTTCGATTTCGAAGAGGCACTGGAGAGCATTTGTAGTGAACTACATAGTGGTTCAGATTGTTTATTAGTTTGAGGAACAGGTTGATCTTGGTACTTGTTTGATTGCTTGTAGGTGCCTGAGATTTAGGGTGTGATTATGTGAGCATCCAGACGAGTCAAGAGGCAAAACCTTGAGGTAGTACATGTTTTTATATGTTATTTATGATGCTACAACTAATTATCAGATTGGTGCTTCTTGGTACAAGTTTATAGGTGTTTTTTAGAGTTGGGACTTTGATGGTGACAGGTACACAGGTTGTCTTCAGTTTTGAGGACGTGGTTGGACATGGTTTGAGACTTGGAGTCTTGTATGGGTGATAGTTGAGTGTAGGTACAATGATGGCTATGGTTATGGTGTCATGGATGTGCAGGTCATTTGATGCATTGGCATGACATGATCATGTATGTGGCGTTTGGTGGTGATATGGTTTGATGTTAGGAGATTGCTATTATATTCTTAATGCTTATTTAGTTCCTTGACTATGATTACTCATTTGTGGATATGTTTGGAAAATTAGATATGAGGTTGATTTGGTGTTTGAGTTATTTCGTCTACATGGTTATCTTCTTTGACATCTTAGCTACAGGTTACTAATGTGATGATGAGTTTGCATGTTTGAGTGGTTGGATCTATGAGTTATGAGGTTGTATGGATTGATCACCCATTCAGTTGTGCTGGGATGACTTAGATGTGGATTGTCTATATCCAACAGGTTTGATTCATTATTGTTACAAATTTCATTAGTTGGCTTTGTCTGGGGTCATTTGTACATCGATATATTGCTTTGGGATTGAGAGGATGGATGGTTAGAGTATTTGATCAGTCGTGTGATGGGACTTATAGCATGTGGTTTTATCACAATGCCATGATAGCTTGGTACATTAATTGGTTATACAGTTTCGGTGGGAGCGTTTGATAGTGATGATTTGGTGGTGTTGTATTGGTTTGTGATGTTTGATGGTGGTTGTATGTATTTTTCTGTCTTGGAGATCTTGGTTTACTTGTATGTTATTGATATTGTAGTTGAGTGTGTGTAGACTTGGATGATCTTCATGGAGGAGATGGTAGTCATATTGCCATGTGTAGCTCAGTATCACGATTCAGTGGGAGTTGTTGCCAATGACATGGATGCATCATTGGTATGGTTATCACCATGTGGCTAGAGATATGATTTCTTAGTTTAGAGTGTTTGCTATTATGTCATGGTTTACTCTTGATACTAGTTTAGAGTTTTGCATATTGCATGTTCTCTTGAGACTAGGATGTATGTTTTGGTGCATGTGATCTCCTAGGAGGAGATGGTTAGATCATGTTGTCATGATAGGTTCTTGATTCTACGGTTGGAGCTTTGACATTGATTGTGGTAGTTCTCTTTGTATTGAGTACATTGATCATTTGCTTAATTACTTAATGACGGTGTTATGTTGCATTTGGAGTTTGGCATGGATTGATTGGTTACAAGTGCTTGTGGATACTTAGAGATGTAGGTGATGGTTGGATTTCTCTTGTGATTAGAGACATTTTCTTGAGACAGTTACTCTTTGGAGGTTTCAACAGGAGGACCGAGGAGCTTTTGCCTAAGTATGGATGTGAGTTCATGAGGAATCGATAGAGGAGATTGTTCTTAGAGTGAGCCATGATGGCTTGGTTAAAGTGGAGGAGCATTCTCATTCCCCACTCTTGGTCTACTTGGTAGCTTATTATTTGAGAGGTATTTTCCCATTATATCTTTCAGATGTGTTATGTTTCATGCTTTGATTCTCATAGGATTGAGTTGATTCATGATGATTCATTTGGATACTCATTTGAGGATGGTTTAGCATGAGTTTATATGCATTATCTTTCATAGATATGGATCTTATGCTATGGATAGTTAGTTCTAGAGGATTCATTTTGAGGGATTTTTGGCATGGTTATCTCCTCATGCATTTGAGTTTATGATATCATTCTTTGATGAGGATTGTTAGGAGATGGATAATGGGTCGATTTCCAGTATTGGGGATGGATACTTTGAGTTTTATCTTCTTGGTTAGAGAGGCTTACATCCATGTTGGCATTGTTACATTGATTCATATGTTGTATTTGATCTATGAGATTGAGTGTCATGGATGTTGTTGAGGCTTTTCATTTGGGGTTGTTAGGAGATCATACTAGACACAACAATACACTTTTGAGGTGTTGGTAGGAGGACATTATGGTTTACAGGTTTCTCTCTTCATGGTATCTCTTGGATGTTCATGTACATGTGATTTTGGGAGGATGGTGGAAAAATGTTGTGAGAGATTATGTAGCTTTATGGGTTGCATGTGTGGATCATTGTTATTTTTCTTGGCACTTCATGCTTTGATTTACTTATCACACCTTGATATATAGTGTTTATTGGTAGACTTGATATGCTTTGACATTACCTATGCAGTGGGAGTTCCTGGATATGTACTTCATTGACAAATTTGATATAGGGAGCTTGGTTGCAGTTTACACGTTGCGTATGTTCTTGGCATGAGTTTGTTGATGTATCGATACCTTGGAGGTATGGATGGTTGGATGTATTAGCATGTGTTGTGGATGCTATTTTCTATCATGTGGGTTTTTCAGTTGATAGAAGCTTGGTTAGAGCATTTGTTATCACTTGGATTTGATGCTTGTGCTCATGGTTTGGTGCATCTTCACCTTAGCATTTTCCTTTTCTTCCATAGGTGGCACGTTGGAGGATGAGAGGAGTTCTTTCTTGAGATGGTGGTCACTTTGTTCTTATTGCAGGTATCTTGATGGAGCACGAGATCATGTTACAGATTCATGTTGTTTCATGTATGGCTATGATGATGTATTTCATTCATTGATCCCTTATGCAATGTATACACAAGTGGGAGAATGTTGAGATATGGTGTTGTACGCCATTGCATAAAATTATTTATTATAATGTTGTAATTAAATAATCATTTAGTTGTGATGCACCTAGGTGGTGTGGTTAATCACACTAGGTAATTATTTGGGGGACCACTTGATGTTGTATTGTAACATTGTATTATTATTTTATGTGTGGGAGACATGTGATAATAATTTAATATTGGGGAAATATTAAATAAACTGAAGTCTTAGTACCCAATATTAAATAAGGGGTTGTGGTTTTGTATTCACATGGTTTTGTGGTACATGGTTTCACCTTACCACTAGTTTTACTATGTGTGAGCTTGTGTCTATAAAATAAGACACATGTGTAGTGGTTTAGGTTGGTTGAGTGGGTTGGCTCTCATTATTGAGTCTTCTTGAGGAATGCATTTGTGAAGCATGGCATGGGATGTGTGGATTCATGCTTGGACACAAGAGAATGCATTGGAGAGCTTGATGCTTCAGAGGCATTCATTGTAACTCTTGTATTGTTTATTTGTTGAATAATATGATGGAGTACATGGATGCTTTTGGAAGTTGGATTTTTCCCTCTTGAGGGTTTTCCCAGGGTATATCTTGTGTTATCTTGTGGCTTGTATATTTGATCTATGCATCGTGGTTACTTGAATGCATGTTTATCTCTCATGGGTTATGTAGGAAATGGATTAAGATTGTGGGTTGAATGCAATAATTTCCTAAAATTTTGGTAATCAAAACTTAATGAGAAATGAAACATGAAACATAAGATGAAACAATAGAACCTTGTTTGAAGCCTTATAGATATGTAAACAAGTATGGAGTGGCCTTAATGGATGTAGATCTTGATCATGATTCTTGATGAAGGATAATGCCTTAGAATAATCGAATTAATCTTGAACAATACATCACAACATTAGCTCCAAACTACATGCATGATGCATCAAGCCCTTAACATGATAATGGATCTTGAATTGTTGCAACAAATGATGAAGAAATCTGCCCCTGAATGCCTTAGAAATGCTCTTGAATACTCTATGATGCTCTTATGAAGTCTTAGGATGATTTAATCTTGATTTCTAGGTGAAATAATGATTTGAAACCTTAATTATATAGGCACTCCATCAAATTTATTGTTTATTAGATCCCAAATGCTAAAATTCATAAAATTTGAATTGAAAACCCTGATTTCCCACTCAAACCCCTAAAAAGGGGCCAAATGGGACTCATACGCCCAAGGTGGCATATGGGTCCCATCTAGGGGGAATCATACATCCAAGGTGGTGTATGGGTCCCACCATAGCTTTTCAGGCAAAGGAAATGCTAGGAGGTTAGAAAATTAAGTGTATTTATTGATCTTGTCAAGATTTCAATTGAAATAAGCCTTAGGATGCATAATAAAGGGTATTAAGGGCCTATTAATGATGATGTTAAGGTCATAAATGCAAGAGGGCACAAAAAATATTGTGAAGATGTAAATTAAAGAAAAATTAGGTCTATTTAGTTTAAAATGACCCTAAACTTAATGTGAATGTGTAAAACACATTACAACACCAAATCAAGGAAACATTAGGCTCAATTTAATATTAATCATTCCCAAATTAACTGTGAAAAGGGATACTTTTTCCTACACTATAGTAAGCCCCCGCTTTAGTGAGATGATGAACTTGCTTCAAAATCACATTAAAGTAGACATTCAAGAGGGGTCCAAGTGTACCAATGTGGATGGCCTAGGATAACAAAGATCAAAGGAGGTGGCCAAGCCCCCAGGATCCAAGATCCTATGTCAAACCAACATAAGCATAAAGGGACACACACAAGGTGTATGATATGCAGGAAAACAAGATACACAACATGCAATGTAAGAGACATAAAGATGAAAGAAAAAGAAAGAAAAGGTGGATCAAGCTTCGAATGTTTGTCCTGCACGGTATGGATCATAAAAGGGGTGGCTTACAAGTGGAACACAATGTCTACTATGCAAACCAAATGCATGCTAACAAGGGCTAGTGGAACCTTAGGCCATCCACTAGGTGAGCCCCCAAAGAGGTGAGACACATACACACATGGCCAATATGTGCTCACACACAAGCAAGTGGCTATGGGAAGAGTCACGCCTAAGTTCGACTCCCATATGCTAACCACACCAAAGCTATACCTCCCGATAAATTTGATAAGGTGCCACACAACACAAACAACAAGATTCACGAGGAAAGAAAAAATTGATATGCTTAACACCCATGAATAAATAGGATGTATCCACATGCATCCAAAGTGTGTTATGCTAGGTGGCCATATAATAGATATTGTAAATGAAAAATAGTGTAAGGTACATTCAAAGGGATTTTGCTGAGTTCATGTAAGGTATCTTCTTAGGGGACATCATGCCTAATGTCTCCAAGAGAGGACAAGTCAAAGAAATATCACACTCTCAGAGGAAATCAAACCCAATGACACCACCAAGGAAAAGGACACGTCACAAGAATAAAGAAAATCACACAATGAAATATGAGTTTCGATGTATGCTCCCACTTTAAAGTGGTTGCTAACACCATTGTTGTGAGAAATTTCTATAAAGTAGAAGAAGACATGAGAGCTTACTCGGAAAGCCCTATACCAATTCATATGTTCCCAAATGAAACTACATCATGAATAAGGGATTGCCCCCAAAAATCAATATGTCACTTGTGAGCCAACTTAAGGCATGTCATCCACATCCCAAGCTTGCTCTTATATATATACATGGAAAGTAGTCAACTATCCAAAAGAGATAATGACAAGTGCCATACGAGGATAAGGATTCCTAACCCCTTTCCCCCACTTAGTGCAAGACAAGGATGAGTCGAGGTGATTGATGAGAAACATGAAAATTAGGATCAATTAGAGGAACTAGGTGCTTCAACACAAGGAAGAGTACCACAATCCTTAAGATGTTGAATTTTAGTACCTAAAGCCTTACATTCATTAGTAGAATGACCATGAACTCTATGATATGCACAAAATGAACTCTTGTATTAAAATTTATTTCATGTTCTTGCAGGAAAGATATCAAACGATCTTGGAGGAGTCTTGACAAGATACTCTCTTGATCAATACTAGAGGATGTTCCTTTATTTTATGACAAAGACATCTCTTGCTTAGTACAAGGTTTCATACTTACACAAGGCTCTTTAGATTACGAGATTTTGTTCTCTTCTTTAAAGGAAGGCATAAAATCTAATGAACTCCAATCATTAGTGTTTTGTGTGGTGACATTGATATTAAGTGAAGATTTCTTTGTTTCTTTCATTTCTTTCAAAGGATAATAATCAAGACTACTAGTGTCTATCATCTTAGGATGCATTAATGTTAAAGTTGTCTTAGAAGAATCTTTTGTAATAGTGTTGACATTGAGTGAAGGCTTGTTTGTTTCTTTTGAGGTACAATAACCAAGACCACTAGTTTTTTTGTGTGTTAGGCTCTATAGGGACACAAATACCCTATCCTCTAGAACCACAACCTTTTCCACTATATCCAAGTTGTTTCATAAGTTCATAACCTTTTCCACAAAGCTTTTTCATTTCTTTTGAATTCGGTGGTTTCTCATAATCAACTTCATCAAATTTTGTCGTGTATGTTGTCTTTTCTTCTAAAGTGGTTGAGGTGGATGCTTTCGAAGGGTCTTTCAATTTTTTTGTTGTCATTACCGCTTTTTCTTTTCCCTTTTTAGAATAAATGTTTATGATCTTGTATTCACCTATGAATGTTGATGTGAAATCCAAGGAACCCCAGTCATCTTCCAATAACTTTGTGACTTTCTCAATATGCTTTTCTTTGTCTTTTTGTTGCACGTGTTCTACTTGTGTGGTTGGTGTTAGAGTTTTCAAAGAATTTTCCTTGTATTTTTCAAGTTGTAGAACACTGTAAGGCTCATGATTAACATCGAGTGTGTACACTTTGTTGTTGTAGACGTATTTCATTTTATAGTGAAGGGTAGAAGGAACAACATGCATCTCATGAATCCATGGTATTCCTAAAAGGAGATTGTATAAAATATCATGAGGCATAACATGAATAGGAGTTTGCAATGTAGTCTCTCCAACTGTAATAGGTAGTGTGATCAAACCAAGTGGTCATTTTCCCACGTTATCAAACCCACTAATAGATAAAGAGACAGGTTGAATTTTTTATTTATCAACACCGAGCCTATCCAAAAGGGTTACACTACACACATTAAGGGCTGAGCCATTTTCAACAAGGGTTATTTTTATCCCAGTCCTATTGTATATAGCTATTATCATGAAAGCATCATTTTGTTTTTGCACTTCTAGCGAGGGAAACTCATCTTGATGGAAAGTAATGTCTAAGTTGATTGAAGTTATAGCTTGAATTTGGGTTGATAAATCATTTGATTGCATATTAAGGGGAGGGGGAACTTGTTGTAAGGCACTTTGAATCATGTTATAATAATGAGGGGAGGATTAAATAAGGTCCCATAATGATATCTTAGCAAGAGTATTCTTTAGTTGTTCAACAAGATTGTACTCCTTTTCATTATGTAAAGGCAAACGAGGGGCGCTAGGAAAGATAGGGTTAGGGTATGGGAGAGATGTTGAAGGTGTTTGTCTTGGTTGTGGATTGTTTCTAGTGTTATATGTATGAGCAATAGTATTATAATTCAATTGCTATGAAATATTATTCTTAGGTGGTTTGAGGATGAAGACGGGTTTGTTTTGAGTTTGTGGTCGTTGTGAGGGTGGGTAAAGAATTAGAGGATTCTTAGGATGTCCCATAGGGTATTTAGGAGGTCCAATAATCAAGGGGAATTTAATGGACACTTGTGCATTCATAACCTCAGTAGTTTTGGTTTGATGTCTTTCTAATGAAGGGGAGTCTAGTATCATCTTTTCACCACCATCTAAGGAAGCCATATCACTATTGTTAATGTTTTCATTTTCTTCCACCATGATATCCTCCCTAGTAGGAGAGTTTTTAGGAGAATTAAAAACTAGATGTTCATGACATTCAATGTTTGGCTCTTCTAAAATGACTTCATCACAAATAAGGGAGTTATCCATGGTTGGATTTTCTTGCTTGTCAATGATATCATTCTCTTGTTCAATAATTTTTTTACTAGGAGAAGAGAGACAAATAGGACTCTCATAACTTCCATTTATTTGATCTTCTAACATCAAAATATATTCTTCACCAATAGGAGAGATATTAGGAGAAGAATGAATATGATTATTATGATTTCCCAAGATTGTATTCTCTTTCACTAGACTAATCTCACTCATAGGATGAATACTAGGAGATGGATTAGTGACGAACAAAAAGAGAGGGGAAAGGACTTCATATTCATATGCACATAACAAAAATTTCCTACAGTACTCAACAAGATATGAAAATAGAACATGGAGTATGATAACCATAGATTTTTGCAATAAAAACATGATGTAATAAGTGTCATACAAATTTGAAATGTGACAATGATAGAGAAAACATACAAAAGGATAATGCAATTTTCAGATTTAGAACATGATAATTGACTAATTATGCTACATAAAAATATGGAAATATAGTGTTGTAAATGTCATTTTTAATTTAATCAATGCAATCAATGAAGCAAATTAAGCTATATCTAATGAAATGAATGAAACAAAAGATGAACAAATTGAAACAGTTATCTAACAACAACAAAAAACACAGAAATGATGCTTTAAATGTTGTAAATGACAATTTCAGGTCTGATCTAGGACTAAATCTCCCAGAGGGGTGTATGAGTTCTAGTTAGGGTTTTTAGAGGGTTCAAACAGTGAAAAACACACAACACAAAATTCCCAAAAAGTAGGAAAAACAACCTGTATAGGGACTAAATTTCCCAGAGGGGTGGATGAGTCTTGAATTAGGATTTTTGCACCAAATTTAGAAAATTTTGGTTGAATGTTAAGTTTTCTAGTTTGTATGTTGACTTTAATGTTTTCAATTGTAGAGTTTTAGTGAAATTGAATGATCTAAGATGCAAAAATGCAACCTATATGCACTTTTCACTAATACAAGATTTAGAAACCCTAAATGTAAATTAACTAATGCAAGACCTAATGCAAAGTTAATGTAAGCTAGATCTAGGATATTATGAACTCCAAATAAAAAAATGGTTCGAAGGTCAGGTTCCCCAAAATGAATCAAAGGAAATAGGGTTCCACCTTCTAAGAGATGGAACAAGGGGATTAGGACCTATTTCACTCTCAATTCATTCAAGGAAACCTTAGAGATCTCAATCTAGTGATTGGATTAGGGTAAATAGGTTTTCTATAAGGTCTCCTATGGTGTGATTAAAGATAAAAGGGGGTTCACCACTAAGCAAACGCTTAGAAAGAGGGAAATGCAAATGATATGCAAAACCTAGCTATATGACCTAGAAAATGAACTCAAATTAGAATAGAAAAATTGGAGATAAACAAAGGTGTACTTGGAGGAATGATGTAGTCAAAACAAGCTCCAAAATCCTAAAATTCTATTGTTTGAGACTCACTGAGACTCATACGCTAGACTAGGTGATTTAGTCCTAGACTAGGGTTTCTGGGCAAGAACTGGAATCTCTCAGTGACTGATCTAGATCTTTTGAAAACTAGAACAAGTTTTGTACTAGGACTCATACATCCAAGGTAGAGATTTAGTCCCAATATTAGTATTTGGCTTAAACTTTGGTATCCTCTAGTGATCTATTGTAGCTTCTCCCTTGCTAGATCTTCGAGTTTAAAAGCTTAAATCTTGGCCTGTAGATGACTTTTTGTGGAGATGACAACTTATTGACAACTTGACAGCTTTCCCCAATCTTGCAACTTAGTCTTCAAAGGATCTTCAAGCTCCAAAACACCTAGATCTACAATCACACATAGAGAGAAAAACTTGTTGATTGTTAGGGAATAGGGTTTTGCCTTTGTCAAACCCTGTTTTGGTAATCAAACCTTAATGAGAAATGAATCATGAATGAAATGAAACATGAAACATAAGATGAAACAATTGAACCTTGTTTGAAGCCTTGTAGATTTGTGAAAAAGCATGGAGCAGCCTCAATGGATGTAGATCTTGATCATGATTCTTGATGAAGGATAATGCCTTTGAATATTCGAACTGATCTTGAACAATATATCACAACATTAGCTCTAAACTGCATGCATGCATCAAGCCCTTGACATGATAATGGATCTTGAATTGCTACAACAAATGATGAAGAAATTTTCCCTTGAAAGCCTTAGAAATGCTCTCGAATACTCTATGATGCTCTTATGAAGTCTTAGGATTCTTCACTCTTGATTGCTAGGTGAAATAATGATTTGAAACCTTAATTATATAAGCACTCCATCTAATTTACCATTTATTAGATCCCAATTTCCTAAATTCATAAAATTTGAATTAAAAACCTTGATTTCCTGCTCAAAACCCTAAAAAGGGTCCAAATGGGACTCATACACCCAAGGTGGCATATGGGTCCCAACATAGCTTTTCGAGTAGAGGAAATTCCAAGAGGTTAGAAAATTAAGTGTATTTATTGATCTTGTGGGGATATCAGTTGAAATAAGCCTTGAGATGCATAATAAAGGGTCTTAAGGGCCTATTAATGATGATGTGAAGGTCATAAATGTAAGAGGGCCCAAAACTTAGTGTGAAGATGTAAATAAATACATTTTACAACACTAAATTGAGGAAAAATTATGTCTATTTAGTTTAAAAGGGCCCTAAACTTAATGTGAATGTGTAAAACACATTACAACACTAAATCAAGGCAACATTAGGCTCAATTTAATATTAATCATTCCCAAATTAAGTGTGAAAAAGGGATACTTTTTCCTACACTACAAATTCATCATTTGATGATAGATGGTTATAATCACGTGATCTCCTAGGAGGGGATGTTAGATGTCATGATATGTTCTTGATTCTATAGTTAGAATTATGACAATGGTCTTGTTTATTCTATTTGGTTTCAAGTATTAATCATTTACTTGGAGCTTCATGATTTTGCAGTGTTCCATTTTAAGTTGGAATTCATTGATTGGTGGATGCTCATGGAGACTAGAGAGACTTGGGTGAGGTTAAGAGATCTCTTATTTATGGGATTGTATGTTGATATGGTTACTCTTTGATGAGGTTTTCAACAAAAATATTGAGGAGCCTACACTTGGTTATGGATGTGAATCCATTATGGACGTGAAGAGAAGTTTTTCATTTCTTGGTGTTGTGTGTACAAGACAATATTGTATCCCACTCTTGGTCTACTCAACAGGTGAATGATTTGAGAGGTATTGGCCACCTAAATATCAGACACATTCTTTATTTTGTATCTTGTCTTCTTATATGAGTTATTCTTGTATTTTAGAAATTATAAGGACTTGTTGATAAGAAGATGCATTTTTATATGGATTTTTGTTGTTCTCCTTGTTTTGGTCTTGAGCTATGGATATGGTTTTGAGGACTTATTTGGAGAGGTACAAGAAATGGTTTGTAGCTTTAGGCATATTCTCTTTTTTGTGGAAATGATTGGTTTGTTTTTTATACCTTCATTATGAGAGGTTTACATCTATTTCTACCATGTTTTCATTTGATTTGAATGTTAGATGTTGATATCCTTTTAGTTTGGGAATGGTGAAGGAGATATTACATTAAAAAACTTGGTACATGTTAGTGTGGAACAAGGATATGGTTTGATTTGCAAGTTCTCTCTTTGGTCATGGTATTCTTCCTAGATGTTTTTATTCACATGGTTGAGTGTGAAGACATTGGGAGAGCTATGGACACTAGTGGTGAGAGAAGTATTACAACATTTTTGTTTGCATGATTTTCATTTCATTGTATGTTTCCTTGACACTATGTAATAGAGGAATTAGCCACATCCTCTATATGAAGTACTATAGGTAGATTTGGTATGCCTTGATCTATTTTCAGTTTTGATATTTCTCATACAATGGGCGTTTTTAGATATATGTCTGGTTATCCTCTTTGATATATTGGTTTGTTGATTACTGATGTGATGATGATTTTGCACATTTCATTGGAGTTGGATCTATGAGCTATGTATTTGTGTGGACTGATCACCCATTTGATTGTAGTGGGATGACTCAGATATTGACTATCTATATCCACAATATTTTTTAGTGTGAATTTAGACTTGTTGATTGGCCTTTTATGTGGTCATTTTTCATTGGTATGTTGCATTGAGATAGGAAGATATGTATAGATACTTGATTGTATATTTTGGGTTGGTATGTTGATGACACAAAGTTCAATCTATGATTTGTATACCTTGGTTTGAGGTATGATTAGATTTGATGAGTTTCAATTTGTTGTGGTTTCTATTCCAACTAGTATGAGTAAGGCAAGGAAGCTAAGGTAGCGAAACAAATTCCTACACTAATCTTGAGAGGAGAATAATGCAAAACTTTATAGATCTTTATAGCAGTTACAAAAAAATAAATATAAATAAATATAAATATCATGCATACCACAATACAATGATTTACATGGGGAAAACCCTTTCATGAGAAAAAATCCACACTCCAAAATCTACCCAATATTAAAAAATCATGAAGATTACAATATACTTGTAGAGCAAGCTTTTCACAGGAGTATCACCAACCAAAGATCCAGAGGCAACACAACTACTATTAGACTCTCTGAATACATCACACTACCTAGTCATAATACAAAACCCTCATAAAATAGGGTTGCCTTCTAGGGAAAGACAAGCCAACAAAATATCTACCGTCAAATCTGAGACCTAACGATGAAGGATCTAGATTTACAATATAACATTAATCTAATGTATGGCAGTAATTTAATATATTTTAATATATTTTTTTTAACACACTCACATTTTGATCCACCCCATGCTACCACTATAGGTTACACCTATCAGTGTAACTAGCATAAATATATTAAGTACATCCTATCAGCAGTAGACCTTATATGGAAGGTTGAGACACATTTTCTAAAAAATCTCCCACTTGTTGAACACTTTACAAAAACAACGAGAGGGAGAATAAACATCATCTCTTAATTACTAGGGGTTGAAAGGCCCATATACTCTGAACACCATATGAAATTATCTTGTAAGGAAGCTAAGGCAGTGGAATAACTTCCTATACTAATCTTGCTAGAGGAGGATAATGCAAAACTTTAAAGATATTTTCAATAGTTACAAAAACTTAAATAGAAATAAACATAAATATCATGCATACCACAACAGAGTGATTTACATGGGGAAAACCTTTTTAGGAGAAAAACCCCACACTCCAAAAGCTGCCCAATATATTATTTAGAAATCACAAAGATTACAATATACTTACAAAGCAAGCTTCTCACAGGAGTATCACTAATTGAAGATCCAAAGACAACACAACTGCTATTAGATTCTCATAATACATCACAATACATATCCGTAATACAATGCCCTCATAAAATAGGATTGCCTTCTAGGGAAATTCAAGCCGACAAAATATCAATTGTCAGATCTAAGACCTAATGATGAACGATCCAAATTTACAATAATAAAATATACATAAAATCTTTCTTTCAAGGGCATTGCCCCCGAGTGTTTGCTAGGGCATGTGGCCCTTGGACCCCCCATCGAGGGGATGATCTCCCCAAACCCCTCATGGGGGGTACACCCCACGCCTCCCATGCTTACGTATCAACAATACCTTATGTAATTGCAAGGTTGAGACACATTTTCCCAACATATTTGTGCTCACATGCTTAGTTAAAGAATCAACAACATTCATCAAAGTCTCTATCTTAACCAGCTTCACCCAACCATCTTCAACCATATCTCTAACAAAATGATACTGTACATCAATGTGCTTGGTCCTGACATGAAATGTCAGGTTCTTAGCTAGACATATAACACTATGACTGTCACAAAAAAAGTCATTATACCTTTTTTTATTCCAATATTTGAACATAGTCTCTTAAGCAAAATGGATTCTTTACAAGCATGAGTAGGTGTCATATACTCAACTTCAGTAGTGGAAAAAGAAACCACAACCTATCTCTTACTCATCCAACTAATTGCACCACCAAATAAAGTAAACACATAAGCACTAGTGGATCATCTACTATCAACATCACCTACCCAATCTGAATCCACATATCCATGAATATCAAGGGAAATATCATCTTCAGTCAAATTACTATGATAACACAAGGAATAATTTGAGGTACCACACAAATATCTAAAGACTCTTTTAACTGCATCCCAATGAACTCTACTAAGATTAGACATATATCTAGAAAAAACCCCCCATTGCTTGGGAAATGTCTGGTCTAGTACAAACCATAACACTTTGGTAAGGTACTCTGATCATGTCTTCCATCTTTGATGGGGATGTTAGAAAATATGAAATAGATAACTTTGTTTCAACTGAAAAAGGAACACACAATGGTCTACAATCCTACATGTCAAACCTCTATAAAATTGAATTGACATACTTAATTTGGCCAAGCCATAGCTGGCTGTTCACTCTATCTCTTCTAATTTTTATCCGAAGAATTTGTCTAGCTGCAACAAGATCTTTCATTTCAAATTTAGCTACAATTTGAGACTTTAGTTATGAAATTATACCTTTCTCTTTGCCAATAAATAACATATCATCAACACATAATGCAATAAACAAGAAATGATCATCTATTTTATAATAAACACAATGGTTTGATTTAGAACGCTCAAGCCCCAAACTCAACACATATGTATCATTGTAAGGGGGGAATTGGGAGTGTGCAATAAGACAAAAAATGAATGAATTGAAACTAATCTAATTCAAACAGAGATCATGATTCATGCCCATTACTCACGAAATGAAACTATGAAGAAATGAATTCAATCAATGAAATCAAAAGAGAAAAGAATAAATGAATTCACAAACATAGCGTTACCATCTTGTGTCCAAGTGTGTTCAAAAAGATGTTGGATCATTGTTATATCAATGTGAAGCCTCCATTTGTGCATAGAAAAAGCTTCAAAGTCATGCAATGTCGATCGAAGATGTATGTAAAAGCTTCAATAAGTTAGTTGCAAATTTTGGCATTACTTCGTTGTGCAAAAGATGTTGATTCTCCTATCGTTTTTGAGGAAGAAGATGGTTGTTATATAGAATTTTTGTTTCAAACTGAACGCTCGAGATCGCATAGTAGAATATCTTGATGAACAATTCAAAAATGTTGAGAGGATTTAGAAGGGAAGAATCAATGGATTTTGATTACGTAGTTGGTGTGATTGAAGAAATCAATTTGAGTGTTTAGTGGAATTGAGGGAATATATGGAATAATCTATGGAATTGAAGAAATCATGTTGAGCCTTTAGTGGGATTGAAGAACCGATGAATCAATCAAGAATAGAGTGAGCAATTGGGGGATGGTAATTTGCTCAATCATGAAAGTGGGTGATGATAATTAATTAATTGATTTAATTAATTTATCTTTTTGAGTTGAATGTGCAAATCATGTTTGACTTGTACAAACAAAGTTCTATTTGTTTGTTTTGACCTTTTTGATGATGTTTTAAATAATTTATTTAATTATTCAAGTTTAGGGGAAAGTGATTAATTAAACTATTAAGTTTTAATAATTTAATTGATTTAAGGGAATAAAGCGAATTAGTGACATAATTAAATAATTGATTTTATTTAATTAAGCATGAGGAATAAAGTTATATTAGGACTTTATTAAATAAATGAAATTTATTTAATTAGTCAAAAATGATGAAAAAGTAAATTAGTTAAATAATGTAATATTATTCAATTAATAGAGGCAATTAGGGTTTTTGATGCAATTGATGTGAAATGCAGGGATATTAAGTGATGATGATGTCGATGATGAGAAAATGTCATTTAGGATGTGTGATAAGCATTAGGTCATTTAAATATCTACATTTTCCCCCTCTTTGAGATAAAGTACTGGTTGCTTTGTTTCAAAGAATTTGATGTTAAGATCAAGATTTGAAAATTTTTATATGCCCCACTATGCCTCGATGGTCAATGGAATGATGGTAGGACGCTGGGGTACCCCCTTGAGAGGTTGGCCAAAAATATATATTTTTAGGTTGGGCTCACGACAATGTTTTGTTTTAGTTTAGATGCATAGAGGACGGAAAATTAAGCTTATAGGACTCTCGTTGATAGTTCAGATGTTCCCAGGAGGTTCTAATTTCATCTTAGGACAGTTTCCTAGGTAAAAAATTAGGGTTTTAAGGGTTAAAATATGTAATTAGGGCTTAATTATTCTCATTTGCACTCTAAGCCTATAGAACATTCTTGAGTCTAGATTTCATGATTTTTTTATTGTTGAGGAGCTATGGTATGGATTCAAGGAGCCCCACATCATGCAGATGTGGTTCACGAGTTTGGATGGCCTATCGACGTCGGTGCCTCGGTATGTACTTCCTTTCATGTTTTTGACTTTTCATTTTTGTGTAATTAATGCATGAAGTCAAAGTAGTTGATAGCAATAATTTTGTGTTTTGGTCACTTTTGATTCATTTTTACCACTTTTGCACTTTGTAACTGAACCGCACTTGTGTTTTCCACGCGCACTTGCAATACTTGTTCACTATTGACATAGTTCACTTATGTTTTCACATTCACTTTATTTTTTCACTTTTGACTTTTTTTGTTTCATTTTGTCTACCTATGTGAAGAATATTCTCTTTTGAGAAATATATTTTCTTTTGATTTTTTTTTTCACTTTTGAGTTTATTTTTCGCTTTCACCAAAAAAGTCACCGCTTTTGGCTAGTTTGTTCACTTTTGCAAAAAATGTGTTTGCTTTTGCTACAAGGTTTTCGCTTTTACCATTTTGTTGGAATTTTAAGCCAATTTGTTCGTTATCATAGGTTTATTTCATGTTTTCATAGCGAACTATTAATGTTGTGGGTTGAATGGTTGCAGGCGGTTCTAAAACCACTTTTGTTGAGGGAGTGACAACCTGATGTAGAAGAAGGTGGAAACCTTATCAAAATGACTCACAAATGAATATTAGATCAACTTCAAAATGGGTTTCAAAGAATTCAACAAAATTCCACCATATGAGCATGCCCTCCCTTGTAGCATATGCAACCTGGTTTAAGCCACTTTACACTCAAGCTTTCCAAAACACTTACCAAATAAAATATGTATTGAGATACCCTTTTAGGGCCTACACAACATATCCAAAAACCAACAGTGATTCCTTTGGACCAACATATACTTTCAATACACCTACCCTGCTCAAGGCTACTCAATTAGCCTACTTTTACAAAGCAACCCCTCTCTAAATTTATCCCTTGACCATGAAACTTTCAAAAGTCCCTTAAAATGTCTCAAAACCAAAGATTCCAAGTTTTTAGGCTTCTAGGACACCCCTAACATGCTCAAACACAAAACCCTCCAAAACTTGCCTCAAAACTAGGGCCTTTGAAATCTAGCCTTCCCAACACTTCCAGAACCTATTTTTGGAATTTTCACCAATAACTCAACATGTTTCAACTATTCCAACTCAAAAATATACCCCTTATTAAGGAAGATCTCCTGCTGCTACACTTTAGCCCCCATTTTCATACACTTTTCCCTTTGACAACTCGATGTACACCTTGATATTCTTCCTTCCTACACATTAGTTTGTTAGGTTTGTATTATACATGTTAGAAGTGATCCATTTCAAATGTTACAACATCATTCTACCTTGAAATGGATCAATCATCCATAAAAACCCTCAAAATCAATGAAAATCTGCACTTTCCTTGAGGACAGTCAGTTAAAAAATACAAAGAATTGATTGTTGTTGCTTATCAGAGCATAAAAAGGCCTTAAAACATGTAAATACAGGTTCCTAAAGCATCCAAATAGACATATCTTCAATGGAAATCAAGTTTTCATCAAATGAACACAAGAAAAATGCAAGAAATTGTTGTTTTTTTGCTTTTTCCTGTAGTAGTCCGTACAAAATCCGTACCAACAACCCAACCTCCATAAAAATGACTTCTATGGCTTTGAATAACCTTTCCCCAACTTCTCAAACCGTTTTGGATTGATTAGTTTACATTAAAGTGATTAAAACATCAAAAAACTACTTTCCCACCCAAAGTTGAAATTCAAAAATTTGAATTTCTAACTTGCAATTTATTTAACCCTACTATCTAAAAACTATTGGATTCTTAATTTCCAACCTTATTTGACAAAATTTAAGCATTAGATCACTATTTAAACCCCTAGAACATGACTGTCCCATTTATATTGCATTTTGGTCCTAGGGTCCTTATCAGGACCCTTAGGATAGTTGACTCTCTTATTACATTTATCCTTTCCAAATGCCATTATAGGCTTCAAAAGGTCATAGTTGATGTTTTGGTATGATGGATAGGTCCTCCTGACCCTTGCACTCTCCTGACCCCTGAAGTGTTCCTTGAAGGGCTTGGGTGCTCCTGCACCATTCTCCCCAAGAAAGAAAAAACTCTTGCCCCAAGAATCATCTAACTTGTCAAAACACTACTCTTGTTCCTGTATCCTTGCACCTTCTGATCACAAACCAAGAAATCACCCAAGGTCACCTTCTTCCTCTTCTACCAACTTGCCCTCATGTCACTCAACAAGTTAGAATCAAAACAGTGTTTGGTTTGTCCTCTTTGCTATTTGACTTTAGTCTGTATTTGAGCCCTGATTTTGCCTTCATTCCACTGACTCCCTTGTGAAATGACACCACCACTATCACCCTCAACTATAGGGCATTCAATGCCTCCAACTTTGATACTGTCCAAATCCCACAAAGTCTGATTTGTAGGACTGTCCACCTCATAACCCTACTGCAACTTGTCTTTTCTCAACCTACCAATGTCTTCCCCTGTCTCACCCTGCTTATTTACCTGCAAATGTTTCTCAAAACAGATGATAAAATTTTCATTTGACTGCTCCAAAGGAAAAGGCACTAATTTGTATCTAACATCTCCTTTGTGAACCAAATATGTGTTATGGTATCCATCATGCAATGTCTGCTTAGTATACTGCCATGGTCTCCCCAAGATGATATGACCACAAGTCATTGGAATGACATCACAAAGCACCCTATCGTGATATGATCCAATTGAGAAATCTACATAATCCCTCTTACAAATCTCTATGTGTTGTCCTTGAGTTACCCAAGTGGCCTTGTAGGGAGTAGGATGATCAAATGTTTCAATCCCTAACTTGTTTACCATATCAACTGAAACTAAATTGCTATGTGACCCTGAATCTATGAGCAATCTATAGATCTTACCATGACTGAGACAATTAGTCTTAAAGATAGTTACCTTTGGCTCTTGATGAAGTCTTTCTCCTTGCTTGACCATAAGAAACTCACCATCAGTCACAGGGTCTACCATGAATGTTTTTGGTTCCTCCTTCTTGTCTTCTTCTTGTACCAAGTTAGCTCTCCTATCTCTGTCCTTATCAACTTGTTCCCATTTAGGACACTTGAAGGAAGGATGCCCTGGTTCATTGCAATTGAAACACCTACCTGTGAATGGTCCTCTACCTTGTCCAAATCTGCCTCCTCCTCTAGGAGTGTATCCTTCTCTTTGATCTGAAACAACCTCTTTACCTTTGTCATTGCTGCTCTTATCATTGTTGCCTTGTCCTTGTTCTCTATTACCTCTGCCCCTGTTTGAACTACCTCCTCTTCCACCATTGCTTGATCTTTCTTGCTTCCTTTTCACCTTTTCTTTTGCTCTAATGGCCAACTGAAAACATTCTCCTAATGTCCTTGGCAATTGCAAACCAATCGCATCTTGTAGATTGTACCTCAAGCTATTGATATACCTGGCTACTTTCTCATCTTCTTCCTCATAACCCCCTCTAATACTAAGCTTGTGAAATTGCTCAGTATAGGACATCACATCCATGTCTTTTTGTCTTAAATTTTGCCTCATCCTCTTCACATGAATTATGTAATCAGATGGTAGGAATTGCTCCTTGACCAAACTCTTCATCCTAGCCCATGTAGAAACTTTTGCCAATCCCCTAGCCATCCTATCATTCTAAAAACTAGTCCACCATATCAAAGTTGTACCTCTCAACTTGGTTTTGGAAAACTTAACCTTCCTCTCTTCATCCATCTCTTTAAACTCAAAATAGTTTTCTAAGGCATCAAGCCATCCTAACACCTCCTCACTATCCATCTTCCCTTGATAGATAGGAAAATCTATGTGACTCTTTCCTCCATGACCTTGTACTGCTTTCAGCAATCTCAGTAACCTCCTTTCCTCAGGGTCCTCTGTCTCATCTACTGCTTGTTCTTGATTTACCCTCACATGCTCTTCTTCTTCATCATTGTTTTCTTGGTCTTCTTGTTCTTCTCTCCTCCTACTCCTCTCAAGGTTATTTATCCTTACTTGCATGGTCTCTCTCTCCCTTCTCCATTGATTTCTTCTCTTGCTCTTGCTGCTTCTTGTTCTCTTCTTTCCCTTCTCTCCCTTTCCAATATTTCCCTTAACTCCTCCAACTCTCTTGCTAGTTGATTTTTTGGTGCCATTGCTGATTTTTCAATCCCTAAAGGACCTACTCACTGCTCTGATACCACTCTGATGCAAACGAAGGTGTAAACCTTCTCAAAATGATTCACAAATGAATATTAGATCAACTTCAAAATGGGTTTCAAAGAATTCAACAAAATTCCACCATATGAGCATGCCCTCCCTTGTAGCATATGCAACCTGGTTTAAGCCACTTTACACTCAAGCTTTCCAAAACACTTACCAAATAAAATATGGATTGAGATACCCTTTTAGGGCCTACACAACATATCCAAAAACCAATAGTGATTCTTTTGGACCAACATATACTTTCAATACACCTACCTTGCTCAAGGCTACTCAATTAGCCTACTTTTACAAAGCAACCCCTCTCTAACTTTATCCCTTGACCATGAAACTTTCAAAAGTCCCTTAAAATGTCTCAAAACCAAATATTCCAAGTTTTTAGGCTTCTATGACACCCCTAACATGCTCAAACACAAAACCCTCCAAAACTTGCCTCAAAACTAGGGCCTTTTGAAATCTAGCCTTCCCAACACTTCCAGAACCTATTTTTGGACTTTTCACCAATAACTCAACATGTTTCAACTATTCCAACTCAAAAAGATACCCCTTATTAAGGCAGATCTCCTGCTGCTACACTTTAGCCCCCATTTTCATACACTTTTCCCTTTGACAACTCGGTGTACACCTTGATATTCTTCCTTCCTACACATTAGTTTGTTAGGTTTGTATTATACATGTTAGAAGTGATCCATTTCAAATGTTACAGCATCATTCTACCTTGAAATGGATCAATCATCCATAAAAACCCTCAAAATCAATGAAAATCTGCACTTTCCTTGAGGATAGTTAGTTATAAAATACAAAGAATTGATTGTTGTTGCTTATCAGAGCATAAAAAGGCCTTAAAACATGTAAATATAGGTTCCTAAAGCATCCAAACAGACATATCTTCAATGGCAATCAAGTTTTCATCAAATGAACACAAGAAAAATGCAAGAAATTGCTATTTTTTTTACTTTTTCCTGTAGCAGTCCGTACAAAATCTGTACCAACAACCCAACCTCCGTACAAATGACTTCTATGGCTTTGAATAAAATTTCCCCAATTTCTCAAACCATTTTGGATTGATTAGTTTACATTAAAGTGATTAAAACATCAAAAAACTACTTTCCTGCTCAAAGTTGAAATTAAAAAATTTGAATTTCTAACTTGCAATTTATTTAACCCTACTATCTAAAAACTATTGGATTCTTAATTTCCAACCGTATTTGACACAATTTAAGCATTAGATCACTATTTAAACCCCTAGAACATGACTGTCCCATTTATATTGCATTTTGGTCCTAGGGTCCTTATTAGGACCCTTAGGACAGTTGACTCTCTTATTACATTTATCCTTTCGAAATGCCATTATAGGCTTCAAAAGGTCATAGTTGATGTTTTGGTATGATGGATAGGTCCTCCTGACCCCTGCACTCTCCTGACCCCTGAAGTTTTCCTTGAAGGGCTTGGGTGCTCCTGCACCACAACCCCACGATTTGTTCGATCCAATCACTAGTTTTCATGATTTGGAGGGAAATGTGTTGGATGCTATTGGGCTGACACATTTATTATATGCCTATGATTAGATGTCATAGAGCTATAATGATTGCTCTTGTGGAGAGGTGGTACTTGGAGACCTCATCCTTTCACTTACCAATTGGGGAGGCCACCATCACCCTAGAGGATGTGTGGAGGATCCTCTGTGTACCTATTCATGAAGAGCTTGTGACATACTCTGTACGGCGGGGTACATGTGCCATGCGCTGAGTACTTGGTATTAGGCATCTACAGGTTTGTGAGGTAGAGATAGACCTTTCTAAGTTTGTTGGTAGTGCACATCCAGTTTCCTTGGTTCTATGTGGTTTGGTCTCAGGGATTTTTGTTCTTGATTGACGGGGCTTAAAGTTTCCCATTGGTTAGGGTGTTTGTATTGAGTAGATGTTCAAGCATGGCACCAGGTATGCATGGGACCTGTGTCTACTTTCTCACCTATATCGAGATATGCATGATGTCACCTACTATGGAGGTACCTCTATTTTTGTTGGTATGTCATTACTCCATGTATGGGCCTAGGAGCACATCCCAGTTACCAAGCCTGATGGCATTTTGGATTAGGATCCAGAGGAATTGTATTTGTATAGGTATGGGGACTTTCTTTATTATAGTTGGCCTGGGCAGCTGCCTTACTAGCATCGCATGATAGATATCATGCTTGATTTTATTTGGAGACTGTATTTGGATTGCAAGGCATGGCTCGACGACTAGGAGCAGTTACCATATTGTAGATAGACTCGATGAATTATTGTTCGCTTTCGTTCTTTGTTAGAGAGATATCTTCTTGATCATGTTTTTTGGTAGTTCAAAGAGAGACAGGGTTGTTTTGAAGATGGTTACGAGGCTCATTTTGGAAGGACCACTCGAGGGGTCTAGGTATGGGGGTTGTAAGCAGATTGGGATGCAATCATTGTAGAGTTCAGAGCACTTGTCCTGTTCGGGTGGGGATGGCTAGTTGGACAAGTGGATCTTGGGACCACACCAAATTATGATCAGTGGTGGGATAGGTTTATTCCCTTGAGGTTCACAGATCCTACTGGTGTTGCATCTGCAGTAGGGAGAGTAGGGATTATTGGTCACTGTGATGAGCGACAATAAGTGCAAATTGTTGTTGAGTAGTTAGACAGAGCCCAGTAGGATAGACAACAAGATGAACATGACGATTCAATGCAACATGATTAGGGGCAGGTTTTAGGTCCTCCTCCACCACCCAGTGATGTAGTGTCAGCCGCTCAGATAGTTTAGTTGATGGATGCTAGAGATGCAGAGGTAGTGCGGCGATAGGCTGTGGAGGCTTAGGTTGTCACCTTGATAGTGGAGAGGGATGAACTTAGGGCAGCACAAGACATTGAGAGCGGGTGACATCATGCTGTGAAGGCCCAAGTACAGGTGATTACAACTTAGAGGGATACCCTTAGAGTAGAGCACAATTCCCTCTAAGCAAAGAGAGATTATTCCATGAGAGAGGCTACACATTATCAGACTCTATATGATGCCTTTGTACCTAGAGCTTAGCGGTGACCACATTTTGGAGAGCCTAGTATGGCTATAGGTGCCTAGTCAAGTGGGCATTCAATTAGATAGCTTGATCAACTGTGTCCCTCTCCCCATCACAACTAGGATCCTCAGAGGTCTCCTCCTTCAGCCAAGCAATAGGATATATGCATTTGATCTTTATGATGTTTATTGTTTAGAGACTTATATTGTAGACATGATTTGTTATATATATTCATCGGCCCAGCTAAGGCCTCGTATATATATGTATTTTTTTGTATTATGATATCACACATGTTTATTTGATGATGTACCTAACATTATCATTTTTTATGATGATATATATGAGATATACATGCTTTGATTCAACTTCATTAGGTTTTATGTGATGATTATGGATGATGATGTATGATTTATACATGCTTTTTGCATGTTTTTGATGTATGCATATGATATGGATGGATGGATGATCATATTTTATTTCATATCACGTTTTATTATGTATCTGATGGATGTTGAGATATGATGGATGCATGTTTTATACATGATATTTATTGACGCAATTGTGGATGTAGGATGCATGTGGTACTAATGATATTGTGATGTAGGATGGAAGTTAGAAGAAAATTTTGGATGATAGATATAAATTTGATGTTGTTGGTTACTAAGAGTTTCTTTTGCTTTGTATAGAGACTTCACATCTTTAACAATCCTTTTTGATGTAGCAAATAGACACGATGCACAAGGGTATTAATAACCAAGGTGGCTTTGTATCTATTGCGTGGACTTTGACTCAAGATACAAAAAATATTCTTGCTCATACCAAACATACAAAAACCTTGTTAAGATATATGGTTGAGTTGTGTTAAAACTTTTCATATCATTTACACAGAGATGTATGAAATATCTAGCATGCAACTACTACATGAATTGTCTCAAAACAACTCCCATACACCAAACACAACAAGTATCACCATGGTAGTATCACAAAAATATCTTACAAATAGAACTAACTAAATCGACTGTTAATACCACCATTCCTTCTTCTCTAAATCATTATGGACATCCTTGAGAGATCCTAGGAATCTGGTATTATGATAAATAAAAAAAGATAAGATTATAAAAAGATAAACAATGCTACAGTATCACTTGCCATATCTGTTTTGAGTTCTTAGGCTATTATCTGTTTATGTGATGTCTATCGTAGGAATGGATCTATTAAGACATATCTCAGGATGTTGTTGTTGAATTGTCAATAGATAGGTAGTTAACATTTTGGCATTATTTTCACTTGATAGTTGTCTAATTGTTTTGATCTTGTCTTTGGAACTTTTTATTTTGATGTTTGCTTTGTTTGTTGTTTGCATTGTCAAAGGGTGAGTGTGACGATTTGTTTATTATGGATGAGAAATTTATTATGTTTGGTGATGATGGGGGTAGGACCTTTTTGATTTTCTTGAGTTTTATGATGTTACCTTTTTTGTTTTTTCAGGGACTAACCTAGGGCCTCAGGGGCTCATCAAGGATAAGTCTTGCCTACGTTGTACATGCAGAGGCTCATAGTTTGTTTGGTTTGATAAGAACATTTTTTTTATCTTTTCTATTTTTCAAATATTTTTGGATTTTGAATTTTTTGACTAAGTTGAAAATAAAGCATGATAGACACCTAAGGGGACTAACCTAGGGCCTCAGGGGATGATAAGCCTTGCCTACATTATGCACGCAGAGACCACGTAGTTCAAGTAGTGTTGACTCAAAAACATAACATGTTTTTGGGGTTTTGATTCTTTACTACTTTGTTTTGATTTTTGTTTTTTTTGGATGTTTTTGATTTTCACTAGTTTTTTACCATGATGGGATGCACAAGGATCTAACCCGCTACCTGTTTTGAGAAGTTACCCCCAGTTCAATGTAGGATACCTTCACTAAGGGAGACAAATGTTGATGGTGCAACACGGTTCAATATTGAATCAGTCATCAAGCCATGGTTGGACACATGTTTTATTATGGGATGAATGGGTGGATGCTTCAAATAGCACTGATAGATAACAATGCAAGTCTTATTCAAGTGTAGCACATGTTTACCAGGTTTTCACTATGGTACCTATTCTAGAAGCGCCACAAGGTGGTTTTCACTTAAAGAATGTTTTATTTATCTTTACTATTTTTCTTTCTTTTTGATTTTTTTGGATTTTTACCCTTTTTCCTGGGGTATTATTATCCATTTCAAGAATATAACTTCTTGAGATGGTTGTTGTTCAACGGTTCGGCTAAAGGTTCCCCTTCAAAAATAGCCAATTGATAAGCTCTAGAGCCGTAGCTTGTTGTGATGATGAATGGGACTAACTAGTTGGGTTCAAACTTACCTTTTCCATCTTGATTTAGTTGTACTTTATGATTCTCTTTGAGTACCAAGTCACCAACCTAAAAGTTTCTATTTTTGATCTTTTTATCATAGCTTCGTTTGAGCTGATTCTAATAAACCTAAAGATGGTTTAACATGCTCAAATTCCTTTAGTATAGGAGTCCCAACTCATTTAATATAGATACCCAATACTCTTCATTACTGACCATGCCTTTTAATGATATTCACAATGAGTGAATTTCAACATCGATAGGTAAGACAACTTCTGATTCGTAGACCAAGGAGAAAGGTGTGGCACCTATAGGTGTTTGGATACTAGTTTGGTAAGCCCATAGGGCTGTGTTCAGTTGCAAATTCCAATCACGACTGACGTCATTAATAGTCTTATTTAGTATTTTTAGGATGGTTTTGTTAGACGCTTCAACCTGATTGTTTCCTTGGGGGTAGCAGGGAGTGGAGAGTTTATGCTAGATAGAGAACTTGGAACAAATCTCTTGGACATCTTGATTATTGAATGGGGTTCCATTGTTTGTTATGATGGTTTGGGGAATTTCACATCTACAAATTAGATAATTCAAGATAAACTTGGATATCTATTTTTCAGTGATGTAGGTCAATAGAATTGCTTCTATCCATTTAGTGAAGTATTTAGTTGTGGTAATAATAAACTTATGCCCATTAGAGGAAGAAGGAGAAATATTACCTACCAAGTCTAATCCCCATTGAGAAAAAGGCCATGGTGTGATTATAGGTCTCAAATCTTGTGCTAGTACATGAACAAGGTCACTGTATTGTTGACACTGACAACATTTTCAGGAATACTGAATACATTCTTGTTCCATGGAGGGCCAATAGTACCCTATTCTCAATAGTTTTTGTACTAGGTTGGGTCCACTAGAGTGGGACCCACAAACACCTTCTTTTACCTCTTGTAAGGAAGTTTGCGCTTCTTCTATATTAAGACATTAGAGTAACATATCATCTAAACTTTGACAATGTAATGTATATCCTACGATTGTGAATTGGGAATTCCTACGAGTAAAGGTCTTCTTTTGGGTTGTTGTTAGGTCAAGTGATATGATACCATGCTAGATGTAATTGAATGTGTCTTGGTACCATGGTGAATTAGGACCAACAACAACGCACACTAGTTCTAATTCTAGGATATCGAACGTCAGTATGAGCAATTTCTCCACAAGGAATTCATAATTAGGAAAGTTCTACAGAATATCGAGAAGCGAGCCTATTGTTGCCATGGCGTCAGTTGCTCTATTGTTGATTTGGGGAATCTATTCAAATTTTATGGTGATGAAAATATTCCTTGAATCTATCCACCATTCTTTTATATGACATCAGTTTGTCATCTTTTGTTTGGTACTCATCATTCACTTGTCTGATTACCAGTTGAGAGTCTTTGTATACCTGTAGTTCTTTTATTCTTCATTCAATAGCCATCTTGAGCCCTATGATTAGGGCTTCATACTCTGAGATATTATTTGTACATGGGAAAGCAATTAAGTATGGCTTGGGTATACTATCTCCCTGTGGTGTGAGAAATAGGATACCTACTCCAAAGTTGTGTTGAGTGTGGGACCTATCAAAGTATAAGGTCCAACGACTTGTCTATTCTGTCATCAATATGCTTTCATCTAGGAAGTATATTGTGAGAGGCTAGTGATATTTGACTGGTGCTTCTACTAGCTGGTCTTCTATGATCTATCCTTTGATGGCTTTCCTCTCTATGTACTCTATATCAAACTCACTCAATATCTTCACCCATTTAACAATCCTGCCCATTAGAGCCGCTTTTGATAATAGGTATTTTAGTGGATCTACCTTTGAAATCAGCTTGAATTTCTTATTCAAGATATAGTGTCTCAACTTATGTGTCGTAAATACAAAAGATAGAGACACTCATTCTATGGGCGAATAGTTCAATTCATAGCCCACCAGTGTTCAGATGATGTAGTAGACCACTCTTTTTTATTATCATCTAGTTGTGCTATGAGAGCTCCTAATCCTGCTTGTGTTGTAGATACATAAAGTATCATTGCTTTATCTAGAATAGGTGGCATTGATACTAGAGGAATGTTTAGGTACTCTTTGACTTGTTGGAATGCTTGATCACATCTCCCATCCCACTTGAATGTGATATCTTTGTGTAACAGATGGGTGAACGAATGTTGTTTTCCAGTTGCATGATGAATCGCTTGATAGATTGTAGCTTCCCTTGTAAAATTCTCAGTTGTTTAATTGTATTTGGTGGAGGCATTTCTAATATGGATTTTACTTTAACATGATCTACTTCAATTCCCCTTCTTGAAACTATGTACCCTAGTAGTTTTCTAAATTTACTCTGAATAAACACTTTTTTCGGATTGAGTCTCAAGTTGTAGTATTCAAGCCTATCAAACAATTTAGCTACGTTGGCCAAATGGGCTTCCCTTTTCATGGAATTTTCTAATATGTCATCTACATAATCTGCCATAATTGTATGCAAAATATCATGAAATATTGTAGTCATTACCCGCTGATAGGTCGCCCCTACCTTTTTTAGGCCGAATGGCATGACATTCCAGCATAAAGTTCCCCAGGAACAGGTGAATGTTGTTTTATGTTGATCATCAGGGGATATTTTTATCTGATTATACCCAGAGAAGCCATCCATTAAGGATAGAATTTCATGTCCTATTGTTAGATCCACGATCATATCAATACTTGGAAGAGGGAAGTCATCTTTTGGGCAAGCTTTGTTTGGTCTCAAAATTTCGTGCGAATTCTTATGCCCCTAGTGGTATTTGATACTAGTACTAGATTCGACATCCATTTAGGATAACTGATTGGTCTAATGAAGCCCACATCTAGAAATTTCTTTAGTTCTACTTTTACCAACAATGCTATCTAGGGATGAATTTTTCGTAGTTTCTGCTTGATGGGTTTAGCTCTAGGAAATACTGCTAGGTGGTGTACAACTAATGTTGGATCCAACCCTAGCATGTTTGTGTATTTCCATGCAAAATTTATCTTTCTTTCATTGTTGGATGCTGAGAAGTTCACTTTCCCTTCAGGATCAAGTGATGTTGCATAGTATGTGACTTTGGGTGCTTCTGTTGTGCCAACATTGATAGGCCTAGCTTCTTCTACTAGGAGTGTTGAATTCTATGGATATTCAAAAATAGGGAGATTGAATCCTACATCTTCGAGTGCCTCAGGGAGGTTTTACCTTTATATTTGTACTTTATTTTTTTCTTTTCTAGATCTGATAGAGCCACATCATGGTTTTCCCTAGGGGATCATATTTTTAATTTTGATATTGTCTTGTAGACACATAAATTATATTGATTGATCTTGTGCACCTAATCCTGATTTACAAACACCAGTTCATCCTGAATCACTCCGTTACTAACCATTTAATTGAATAATCTTTATTTGATTAAATTAATCATATTTCATCTTTTAATTAAATAAATCAATTTTATTTCATTATCTTCTATTAATTAAATAAATTATTTTGTTTAATTAATCCTAATGTTCCTCTTTTGATTAAATAAATCACTTTATATGATTAAATCATATTTCATCTCCTTTAAATTAAATAAACTAACCTTTATTTGATTTAAGTCTAACATCATCCCTCTTTAATTAAATAAATCAAACTTGATTTAATCAAATCTAATATTCATTTTCCTTTCATTTTGATTTAAATAAATCTAAAATCTAAGTCAAAGTGTCAAATCAACTAATCTCCATCTACATTAATCAAATCATGATTAATCCTAACTCTAATCCATCAAATCCTCTAGATTTTGCAGCTTGCACACGTAAATCAATTTAATTGATTTATAAATTCTTCTATTTTCATTCAAAAAGGGCATCAAGTTGGAATATTCTTCAAATTTGAAATCTCACTCCCAAAGGTCTTATCCTCCAACTTGGTAGTTATGATTCTTACAAGTCTTTTTTCTTGAGCCAAGTGGCAATAAGTCCTCTTCCACATCTTCCTCCACAAGCCAACTTTCAAATTTAAAATCTCCACCTAATTACATTTATTTGCACATTCATCAAAATGTGCTCCACCTCTCTTTGATAGCATGTTGACAAGTGGAATTTTTCTATTGGTTCATATCTTATCCTACATTCATCCTTTTTGCTCATTCTTCCATCCTTCATTCCTATAAATGGCAAACTCTTTTACTAATTTGGGATACACAACTTGAGGCAAAGTAATTATCTACACATTCTATGCAGGTTCATCCATTTCTCATCAAGGTTTTCATAATTTTCATCCACCATAGCTAGGTTATTGCAAATTTAATCAAGGAACACCATTGTTCATCATCAAAGCTTGCAAGGAATTGGGAAAGGGCTATTTTCCACATCAAAATAACACCAATTCCCCAATGGCATTGATAGTTTGAGCATTTGAATAGGATTTAGATTGCTTTCACTGGTTTTCTTTACTTCATTTCTTGTTCATCATGCTTCAAATGAATCTTATGGGGAATGCTAGTTTAGATTTGTATAATTGACTAAAATTGTGTTGTTTTCTCATGTTTGTGCAGGTCTAGATCTACCATTCACATTTTGGCACTGGAAGGAGGGTGAATCTTGAAGAATTAACACGTTTTTTAACCAAAATTCTATTGTTTTTCAAATTTTTGTGTGTCTATAGGAAACAACGATGTTGCAAAGGTCAAATAGTGTAGCTATCAGACCAGTGGCATTATTTAGCAACATTGACAACACTCCAAACCATGATGCTTAAGTCATATTTCAAGTTATTTTTAACATGTGCTTTTTTGTTTTGATCACCTTTGACTTCTAACTATTTTTTTTGGCTATGTTTTTTGTAGTTTTAACCAGTTTTTGTACGTTGAAGTGATCAAAAGGGAAGGGAGAAAATGAAGACAAAGTTTTCTTATGGAATTTTCTCTCTATTGTAGCAAGTGTTTTTAAACACTTTGGGGAACAATTATAATCCCATTCTTAAGGCTTTGTTCTCTTTAAGTTTTTAGGACTCAAAATAATTCCATTTAGGCTTAAAAAGAACAATCAAAGGGATTAAAAAGAACTTTAGGAACTTAATAGAGTTGGTTTTTTTGGATTTTGTGGTTGTGTTACTGATATGTGGTTGTCATTGATGTCAACACTATTAGCATAAATTCATTTGAATTTGTATATGTTGGATATTGAGAAAATTGTAATAAATGAGTTGCAGGTTGTTAGTGGTGAAGTGAAGTTCAGTATGTCGATTATTTCTGGACGTTGATGATCATAGGTTGTGGACTAAAGGGTTTGTTTCTGAGTGTATCTAGTTTATCCATGTCAAGTTTTAGAGATCCGCGTGAAGATTTGATCAAGATATGAAGATTTTCATTTTGATAGTTTTTCTATTGCTTCAGTCAGTGTTCCTGATTTAAGATGGTGCTATTTTAGTTAGTTCAGTTGTTCTAGATGCTTCTCTTGTGATTTGTGATTCTTGTGGATGTTTCTAAATTTCTCTCTATTTTTGTTGCACGTCCGCATTGATCGTTGTGCTTGTGGTTAGTGATTTTCTCTTGCATTTTCATGTTTTTCTTGTTCTTGGCCAACATAGTGTTTGTAGCGTGTTGTGGATCTTTGAGGAAAAATTAATTGAAGTGTCTTCATGTTGGAGATGTTATTTTGGGTCCTCACTAAGCTATGGCTAACCTTGGTTGATTCATATTAATAATCTTAAATGTTTTAGGCTGACAGTTTATATTCATTTTATTATTTCTTTATGGACAACTTGTAGTAATGAAATTGCTTGTTGCAGATATATAAGAGTGATTGTTTATTCGAATTGAAGTGTGTAAGAGTGTGTAAGAGGGTGCAAGGGTGTGCTTCTGTGTGTGTGTGTATATTGTTCAAATCATTTGAAGGTAGAGTGGAGTGTGAAGAAGTGTGTAGAAGAGTAAATAATTGTTCATGTGCTTAAACGAAACTGTAATCAGGCATTAGCAGATGCTATTTTCTCAGTTCAAATTTTGGATGGCTGTAATCCGAATCTCTTTGTAAGACAGTGTGTTTTCCTTTGTAATTGAGTAGTGAGCTCTAGGTAGTGTGCCTAAATGCATGTGCATTCCCCATATTTCATTTTCATTATACTTTTAATAGGGTACAATCTTGTGGACTGACCTCCACCGTGGTTTTTCCCCTAACAAGGTTTCCACAAAAAATATTGGTGTTATGTGTGTTTCTAATGTGTTGATGATTTATGTTTTCATGGTTAATAATCAGATCTGAGAATAAGGTTAATAAGTTGAATAAGTTTTGAATTTTTTTGACAACTGATTCACCCCCTCTTAGTTGTCTTCCCTTGTGTTGCCAACAATTGGTATCATAGGGTTCCTTGGAAGAAGTTTAACAGCTTAAGGTGATCCGAGATGACAAGTTACAAGAAGGATAGTTTGAGATTTGATGGAACAAATTATTCTTTGTGGAAGACTTGAATGGAGTGCCATCTGAGATGCATTGGTGAACCCTACTAGAGCATTACAAGTAATATGTATATTATTCCACAAAATGGTCCTACTACTTTTGTTGAGATCAGAGATGCTGAGTATAATATCCGGGCTAAGGAAGCTTTGTTGAGTGCTTTGACTAATTCTGAGATGACAAATGTTATGGATCTGAAGATTGCTCATGAGATTTAGAAAAAGTTGGAAACCTTGTATGAAGGTGATGCTAATGTGAAGATTGCTAAGTTGCAGAGTTTGAAAGGGAAATATGAAAGGTTGAGAATGGGTGATGATGAGAAAATTAATACTTTCATGCAAAGAGTGAATGAACTTGTGTGTGGTATTAGATGTGCTGGTGGAAAGATAGGCGAATTTGAGATTGTTGCTAAAGTGCTTAGAACCCTGCTGATTCTTACAAAGTCAAAGCTAGTGCTATTGAAGAGCTCCAGACTGTAACAAACATAACCAGAGCTATGTTGGTTGGTAAGCTAACTACTTTTGAGTTGAGAAAATTTGGTGATGCCCTTCTTAAGATTGAATATGCATTTAAGGCTACTACTTCTAGAAGATATAGACAAAGATATGATCCAGGTGAGAGTTCATCTAGAAAGACATTCAAGTATGAGGATGAAATCAAACAGATTGAAGAAGAAGAAAGAGAGCTAGAAGAGCTGGAAGCACTTATTGTCAAAAGAGTACTGAGAGGAAAAGGTAAGTATGAAGGAAAATTTCCTCTTAAATTTTTTTCTTGCAATAAGATAAGTCATTTTGCATCAAGGTGTCCAGAAAGAGCTGCTAAACCAAGACATAACAAGCCTAGATTTCAAAAGAAGTGTTACTATGCTGCTGATGAAGGTGTGACAGATGATGAATTTGATAAAGGAAATAGAAGTGATGATGAATGGGTATTTATTTCTATCAAGGAAAATAATCATGTATCTATTGAATCTGCTGGTTGTACAAATGTGGAGAAAGCCCTAGCTGATCGAGTTGAAGAAAAAGATGAATGGGTAATTGACAGTGGATATTCACATCATATGACAGGAGACGAAAGTAAGTTTGTAAGCTTGGAAAAGTATGATGGAGGTGTTGTGAGATTTGGTGATAATACAACTGGTGTGATCATGGAAGAGGTTGCATTTATCTTGATGGTAAGCATAATAATGATGATGTTTTGTATGTGGAAGGATTGAAGCATAATATTTTGAGTGTTGGTCAAATGGCTAATAAGGGATACAATCTTCAGTTCAAGGATGGAAAGTGTATAATATTGAGTTCTGGAAATGAAATTGCATCAGGTACAAAAACAAAAGGTAATATCTTTCACTTGATTGCTGCTAGTAAAAGTTGTTTGATTGCTCAAGTTGATGAAAGTTGGTTATGGCATAAGAGGTTGTGTCATGTTAACTTTGATAATATTGTCAAGATAAGTTCCACTAAGGCTTTGAGAGATCTACCCAAGTTGGTGAAACCTACTAATGCAATATGCTAGGAATGTCAGTTGGGAAAGCAAACTCGGATTTCATTTCAGAGTCAAAAGCATTGTTCAAATGAATTGTTAGAGATTGTGCATACTGATTTGTGTGGTCCTTCTAAGGTTATAAGTTTACAAGGTTATAGGTATTTCATGTTACTCACTGACGATTATTCTAGAATGGTATGGGTTACTTTCTTAAGGGAGAAATCTAAATCATTTGAAAAGTTCAAGATCTTTAAAGCTATGGTTGAGATAGAGATAGGTTTGAAGGTTAAATTTATGAGATTAGATAGAGGTGGTGAATTCACTTCCAGTGAACTTAATTCTTTTTCTGAAGAATATGGAATAAAGAGACAATTATCTACACCGCAGACCCCTCAACAAAATGGAGTTGTGGAAAGGAAGAACAAAATAATTCAAGATGCTGCTAGAACTATGATGCTGGAAGGAAATGTTCCTCATAGCTATTGGAGAGAAGCTATGAGTACTACTGCGTACACACTAAACCAGGTAAAAATCAAAGGTGATACTGGTAAGACCTCTTTTGAGATATGGACTGGTCAAAAGACTACTATTAAATACTTCAAGATATTTGGAAGCAATTGTTATATTAGGAGAAATGAAGACATAGGAAAGTTTGATGCTAGGAGTGATGAAGGTATCTTTCTAGGTTATTTTACTAAAAGCAAGGCCTCCTGGTGTTACAATAAAATATTGAAGAAACAAACAAAGAAACATCCACTTCAAGTGACTTGAGTCAAACCGCACCCGAAATCAATCCCATTGGGTCTAGCAATCCCACACTCAATCTTCCTCCATTTCCACAAGATTCTCAAGAAGAAGGTGGCCAAGTGGAAGACATCACCAACAATGTTCTAGGGACGACTCAAGATGAAATCACTGAAATGGTCCAAAATCCTGAGAATCACAAAATTTTCAATGCCATGATGAAACCTAATCCCTCACAATACATGCTAGAATTGGAAAAAGAAGGTGCTAAATTCCCTTTCGACTATGATGTGAGCACTCTTTTGGAGATACCTCTTGGGATTATGCCACCGGTCTCATTCACATCATCCTTTAAAAAAATCACTTAAACCATCCCAAAAATCACATCATCCATTGCTCCACCTCAACCAATTGTCAACAAGGGGATATCATTACTTCATGCTCTTCAAACACACCCCCTTGTGAACAACCAAGACTTGGATGCAAACACCATATTGGGTCAATCTATCCCTCAAAATTAGAAACACCCATATATTCCACTCACCTTTCATGACCCCAACAACCTGTCCTCTTTTCATGCAACACTGACATTTCCTCTTAACACACAAGTCTCTCTCCCCATGACTTCACAAGGAGAGGGTGGATTATTTGGACAAGGGGGAATCTTTGACCCCTCATCATCATCATTTCCTCAAGGGAACACACCACCCATCTTCCCACCATTTCCACCTCTATCACTAACATCCACACCACTCCTCAGTATAGGGAAACCCCCTTTACCGAACCTCAATCAACAAAATCAAAACAATCCCCCAGTTGTAAATCAAACCATCATAGCGAATCTTGTGATCATGCCATCGATATCGCAACCACAGGTGGCCACAATCCAAACAACACATCATCTATGATACCTCAAAATGTGGTCTCTCAAGGACCAAGCATATCAATCACACCATCTACCACACAAAATTCTATCATCAATCCAACAAAACCTCTCATCACAATGACTCACACAATTCTGAATCCTCCACCACCACCACCAAAACCAACACATGGAAAACCAATATAGTGTCACATTACAAGGATCTCAACAAGCGTGTCAAAAGGAACTTCAACAGTTCCAAGATCAACAAGCACAAAACATGCAAGATGCACAACAAGCTGCTCAACAAGCACAGGCACAACAAGCCACACAACAAGTGCAACAAGCATAGTAGGCTACCCAAGCTCAAGCTTTGTTACAATGACAAAAAGTCTCCCAAGCTACCCAATTTGTGCAAGCAACACAAGCAGGTCAAGTTGCACAAGCCGCTCAAGCTGCATAGGCCGTTCAGGCTACATAAGCCACCCAACAAAGCTCAAGCTCAGGCACAAGCCCAATATCAAGCTTAACAAGCACAATACCAAGAAGCTCAACAACAAGCATATTAGCAAGCCCTACAACAATATCAAGCACAAGAAGTAGCCCAATTACTAGCTCAACAACAAGCATTGTTGGAACAACAGTACCAAGACCAACAACAAGCGTTGTTGGCACAACAACAATTGCAGGGATATCAATAAGCATTGATTGCACAACAAAGCTTGCAAAAAACTCCCACCAACATACCCAACACTCCACCCATCACCCAAGTGATCACACCACCTCAAAACATATTCACCCCACCCCCCGATCTGCAAAATGACGTGACAATACAAATCAAATTGCTCTCGTAGCAAGTGTTAGATCTTCAATCTGGGAAAACAACAAAAATACCAAGCAATTTGTGCCCCTATCCATTCGACATGAGCCTTGTGATGGTACCATTCCCAAAAGGGTTTGAAATCCCTAAATTTGACAAATATCCTAAGACGGAAAATCTTGAAGATCACATTAGGGAATTCTAGGTACATTGCATGGAGGTTGCATACGATGATACATATCTAATGCGACTATTCCCTCAAAGTTTGACTAGGCCTGCCATGGAATGGTTCTCTCTTCTTCCTCCTGGAATCAAAAAGTTCCAAGAAATCATGGGCGCATTCACAAAGAACTATGCATTCAACATAGGTATGGATGTGAGTCTAGAGAAACTCTCTACTGTTAAACAAGCTAAGGGGGAATCATTCACTTCCTTCTTGCAACGATGGTGATCCAAGGCCAATAGGAGCAAATGGACCATGCCAGAGGAACAAAAAATATGCACCATCATTGCCAATCTCAAGAAAACTTTGTCCTTCCATCTAAAGATGCAATGCATCACCACATACGACCATTTGATCCCCAAGGCACTCAACATCAAAAGAGCCCTTATTGCACAAGGGGGGCACCCACATATCAAGAATATCAAGATAATCGCCCATCCACCAGTTACAATGAAAAAAACCCACACATGGGAGAAGAACAAAAATGTCACTAATGATGGTGTGGTTGATGCCAAGGTCATAATCAGTGCTTAAAAAAAAAACACACAAAGATCCCAACAACTGCAAGGCAAAAATTGAAACAACACATAAGCCAACACGGTATCATAGCAACCACCCAATAATCAAGTCAACAATTTGAATAATCAAGGGGGACCACCCCTGTGAAAAAAATATCCCCCCAAGCAAAAATACACTACCCTTGGGGAATCAATTGAGTCCATCATGAAGAAGTTGGTAAATGAGAATCTCATCAAAATTCTCATTTATGAGAATTATCAAGAGCCCCAAGTGAAACCACCATGGTACAATGAAAACCATATTTGCGATTTTCATAAAATCAAAGGGCACATGACAACTAGTTGCATGAGGTTGAAAAATATAATCCAAGACCTCATCGATGACAAAGTAATAAACGTTGAACAACACACAAGAAATTAGGACCTAAAGATATACACGAATCCTATGCCAAATCATAATAAAGGGAATAACCAGGGAAAGACAAAGTATGGCAATGTGAACCATGTGTACGATCATGTTTTCGCATCCCTAGATGAATGGGGCACTGTTGTTAACATCGAGGGAGTCAACGTTGATTGTGGAGTCACCACACGTGGCAGCAAAGTTACCATTGTTGGGTCATCACAGCCACCTAGGGCATCCACCTCAAATCTGAAATCCATTCCTAATGGCTATAATGTCTTAGACCAGCTAAAAAGAACCCCTGCTTAGATATCCATCATGGATTTACTAAAGATCTCGCCCGCACATATAAAAATCCTAGAGGAAGCATTGACTTCATTCACCATCTCCACAGATCTTGATGTTGACCAGTTCCAAGCTATGGTCAGACACATCACCACCCCAAATCTCTTAACATTATCTGATCAGGAATTTCCCACCCAACCATCTCATAATCGTGCGCTCCATCTTGAAGTCCTCATCCATAAAAAGATAGTCAAGAGGGTCTTGGTGGATGGGGGTGCAGGTCTAAATATCTGTTTGCTCAAACTAATAAAGAATCTGGGATTCTCTAAGGATGCTATTGAAAAGGGTAAGGGTATCACAATCAAAGCATATTATGATCAAGAAAGAGTTCCTCAAGGAACTATTTAGCTCCCTATTCAAGTAGGACCAACCATCATGGAAACCACATGCCAGGTCCTTGACCTTGATTTACCTTATAACATTCTCCTGGGGCATCCATGGATCCATGGGATGCAAGCAGTTGCATCTACTTTCCATCAATGTGTGAAATTTCCCTATCAAAACCAAGAGGTCATGGTCCATGGTGATCTCGAGCCCTTTTACTATTGCAAGAACCTGAAAGCAAAGTACTATAAAATCCCTCAAGTCCCAAAGAATGATGAAGGCCCTACAACTCCATATGTAGACCCAAGTACTTTAGCCTCCACTTTTGAGACAAAGACACCCGCCATCCCTCATATCTCCAAAATCAAAGTCATCATCCAAGACAATGGGTGTGGGGATTACAAAATGAAGAAAAGTGTTTTCATAATAGGAGAGTTACCTCAATCTCTTAGATATCATGGGCAGCCCCAACCGATTGAAACATCATCCCAAACCTTCAAAGTAGACCCCTCTAGATTCAAATGTTGGGGAGATTTAAGTCAGGAAGTAGTAGATGAAAAAGACATATCAAGTCTGTTGTACCAAGATGAAAGGCCTACGCTTGATCTTCCCATGGATGATAGCAACAAAGGACTAGAAATGATGCTTGGTATGGGCTATAATAGAAATGAGAAACTTGGACCAAATGAAAATGTTCTATTACCTCTCATTCCTGAGAAGCGTATGAGAAATATTGGCCTCAGATGTACCCCTGTGAAGGTAACCATACTTGGTAGAGCAGCTCAGGTTAAAATAGTCAAGGCTCCCCCTCAGTTATCCGCATCCACTCTTCAGTTACCAGTATCCATAGGTCAGGTCATAGATAGCTTTACCTTTGACATAACCGATGCATGTAGTAGTGATGAAGAGGATCCCATAACCGACCTACCCATTCTATTCAAAGATTCCTCTCATCTCATGATTAGTACCCTATCTTTTGATTCAAACAACCAAACCCATGAAATGCACTTGGTCTATCCCCAACTCATCGATTATGACCAACGAGGACCACCAATTTTGGACACATTAAAAAATGATGAGGTGCTTTTTGAATTCATGGGATTGTGGGATACTATACCATGTGGAGATTACAATGCGAGGTTTGGCATTGTGCTAGACACACATGCCTAATATGGGGAATCGATTGAATCCTTCAGTCGCAAAAGTGAAAATCTGAGAATAATCTCTAGGTCATTGAGTGAAAACCACATTGTGGCACTCTCTGACCCAAAAACAGTAAAAACAAAGGACACATCCAATGGTGAAAACTTCTCTGAGGCACAAGAGGATGAGGGATTCAATCTTCCTCTTAGTCCAATTCATTAGGAGAAGTCATCACTCTTGACAGAAGAACAATAACTCTTAGTTGCATTCCTAAGAGAAAGAAAGAAAAACTTTGCATGGAGTTATGCCGACATGCCTGGCCTTGATCCAAAAGTTGTGGTTCACCACCTAGCTATATATCCCGAAGCAAAGCTAGTGAGACAAAAGCTAAGGAAGATGCATCCCCATATTGCATTGTTGTTCAAAATGGAATTATAGAATCTCCTAGATCCAGGGTTCATATAACCGATTGATTATCCAAAGTGGGTCTCAAATCTTGTACCTATCTCAAATCCCACTAGGAACATCCGCATCTACATGAACTTCAGAGATTTGAACAAAGCATGTCCCAAGGATGATTTCCCTCTCCCAAACATTGATATGATTGTGGATATGATGGTAGGACATGATATGCTATCATTAATGGACAGATTCTTTGGTTACAACCAAATCATGATAGCTAAGGATGACCAACACAAAACAACTTTCACTTGTCCATGGGGAACATATTGCTAGAATATGATGCCATTTGGGCTAAAGAATGCAGGAGCTACCTATCAAAGGGACATGTCACTAATCTTCCATTATATGATTCACAAAATTGTGAAAGATTATGTGGATGACATATTGGCTAAGTCAAAGAAATGTTGAGATCACATAATAGCTCTAAGCTCCATCTTTGACGGGCTATAAAAGTACAAGGTCTGACTAAATCCAAAAAAGTGTCTTCGGGGTACAATCAGGCAAGCTCCTAGGGTATATCCTATCCATGAGAGGAATCGAGGTAGACCCCACCAAAGTCAAAACAATCTTTGAAATGGAGGCACCAAAAACATTAAAACAACTAAGAGGCCTACAATGAAGACTCCAATCCATCCGCCAATTCATAGCACAGCTAGCAGACAAGGCTATCCCATATTATCATCTACTCCACAAGGGGATAGCATACAAATGGGACAAGAAATGTGACTAGGCTTTCAAAAAAATCAAGGAGTACTTACTCACACCACTAGTTCTCATGTCGTCGATTCTAGGAAAACCCTTGATCCTGTATATATCAACAACTGCAACAACTCTTGGTGCTCTCTTAGCACAACATGATGAAAATGGGAAAGAGAGAGCTATTTATTACATCAACAGAACTATGGTGGGACACGAGCTAAACTACACATCCATTGAGAAGGCTTGCTTATCCATCGTGTTTGTAGCATAGAATTTCAGACATTACATGCTAGCACATTAGATAAAGCTCATTGCAAAGATAGACCCTCTCAAGTATCTGCTTTCTAAAGCAATGCTCACAGGGTGAACAACTAAATGGGTTATGATCCTAACAAAACACAACATTGAGTATGTGGAACACAAGGCCATAAAAGGACAAGCAATTGTAGATCAATTGGCAGAAGCACCAATATATTTAGAGAATCCACTTGTATTAGAGTCCCTTGATGAGTCAATCTTTAACTTAAGTGTGGAAGATCACTGGAAAATGTATTTTGATGGATCCTACACACAACACAAGTTGAGAGCTAGAATCTTCATCACTTCACAAGGGGATTACATACCTAAATCATACAAGTTGTCATTTCCTTGCACAAATAACATTGAAAAGTATGAGGCTCTTGTCATAGGGCTGAGAATTGCAGTACAATGGAAAATCATGGTACTCAAAGTCTATGGAGACTCGCAACTTATTGTCAACCAAGTAAATGATGAGTATCAAAAAAAGGACAAAAAATGACCCCATACAAGAAACTGGTGGAAAGCCTCAAGGAGTTCTTAGTTGTTGTCAGGTTTGAGCAAATACTGAGAAAAAATAATAGAGTGGTGGACACTATGGAAATAATTGGATCGCTACTAGATATCCCACGCAACGTCCCAAAGCAAGAATTCCTTGTAGAGCAACTTCTCGTACCTGCATTCGATGTACCAAATTTTGAATTTTTGTGTTAAATCGTTGGTCCCTGTGATCCCTAGTATCATGATATATACACCTACTTGAGAATAGGAGTCCTCCCTATTGATATAATCCTGAACCTTAAAAGAGCATTTGTCAAAAAGTCATCCTGTTTTTTCGTCCTAGGAGATACCCTATACCGTAGGAGAATTGAAGGAACCCTTTTACAATGCCTAAACTGCCCTAACCAAGGTACATAATGACATTTGTGGTTTACATTCGATTTGTATGAACTTGGCTAAGAAACTATTAAGGACTCAATACTATTGGCCTACAATGGAAAGGGAAGCTCATGACTATGTCCGAAGGTGTTTGCAATGTCATCAACATGGGGATCTCATCCATGCACCAGCTGAGGAGCTCCACCTGATCATTACACCTTGGCCCTTTTCAAAATGGGGGCTCGATATCATTGGAAAAATTACCCCCACCTCATCTAAAGGACATAAGTTCATCATCACTGCCACAGAGTACTTCATGAAGTGGGTAGAGGCCATTCCCATGACCTACATCACAAGAAAGTAGATATCCAAGTTCATCCTGAACTACCTAATTTGCTACTACGTTGTCCCTCAAGCATTTATCTTAGATAATGGGACACCTTTCAAAAACTAGGATGTTCGAGACCTATGCCAAAAGTTCAATATCCAACATCACTTTTCCACTCCATACTACCCCCAAGGAAATGGCTAAGCAGAAGCTACCAATACGACCATTCTAAAAATCCTCAAGAAAACAATCAATGACACTGGTCATGACTAGTACTTGCAGCTGAATCTTGCCTTATGGGCCTACCAAACAAGAATTTGCATGCCAATAGGTGCAACCCCTTTCTCCCTAGTCTACAGATTATAAGCCATCCTCCCTATTGAGATCCAACTCCCATCCTTGAGAATATCATTGCAAAATCTCATCATAGATGAAGAATATCGGGTATCACGGTTTAACGAGCTAGAACTACTAGATGAGTGCACATGGATGCTTTAAACCATTTGCAAGTCTACCAAAACCATCTCAAGCGAAGCTACAACAAGAAGATTAAGAGACAGATCTTTCAAGTAGGAGAGCTTGTACTAAAGGAGAATCAAAAAAATGTACCAAATTTAGATAGCAAGGGAAAATTTGAACCCAATTAGTTGGGACCCTTCATCATCACAGCAAGCTACAAGTCAGGGGAATATCAACTAGCTATCAACGCCCAACGGGGAACCTCTACAGGATCCCATGAATAGATCCCATCTCAAAAAAATTTATGCCTAATATTTCAAGGTGTAAATCCCAAAAATACAAAAAAAAAAAATATAAAAATCCAAAAAATAAATAGAAAAAGGATTGAAAACAGTAAAGAGAAATTTTTTCCTCTAGTGAAAACCACTTTGGTGGCGCTTTGGACAAGTACCTTGGTGAAAAATTGGCAAACAGGCACCTTGTGTAAATAAGCACTTTCCATCCACCATGATCCCTATGGCTTGTTTTGCATCATTCATCCATCACCCATCCGGGTCTATATCATAGCTTGGTCCTATGTTTGTATGATGATCCCTCCTAGTACTACTCGACCCATTCTTAAGGTCAGTTTGTCATGCCTATATCAGAGTAGTCTATTGCATCTCACTAGGGGAATGTTCTCATTGAATTAGATTCTTGCATATTCTTGAAGTCTTCCTTAAAATCAGAAAATACAGAAACATCAAAAATCCAAAAAATCCAAAAACATTCATAAAATCAGAAAATCCAAAAACCTTCAAAACATGTCAAAATCCAAAAACATGTCAAAAGTCAATCAAAAATGTCAAAAATACAGTCATCTTGTTGAACTACGGGTCTCTAAGCTTTGAATGTAGGAAAGATTTATCTTTGATCATCCCCCGAGACACTTAGGTCAGTCTGTTAGGAGTCTGTCACAATAAACTGGCAATCCATTTGTTGATATCTCATCAATAAATCAAGTCTATGTCAGTCGAACTATGTAGTCTCTATGTGTATAACATAGGCAAGGCTAATCTTTGATCAGCCCCCGAGGCCCCTAGGTTAGGTCTTGGTCAAAATCTCATAAAACACCAAAACATTGGAAAATTCAAAAATCAAAATATTTGCAAAACATTTGAAAATACCAAAAACAACCTCAAAACATTTGAAAAAATCCAAAAACCATCCAAATATTTGAAAAAAATCCATCCATCCCATCTCACGATCACCCACAATAAACATACACTCATAATAAATCATCGTCATCCTCAACCTTTGGTAAAACAATTAGAAACAAGTCTAGTAGGTTAAAAGTGAAAACTCAAAGCGTCAAGGTCTCAAGTTTAGGTTGTTAAGTAAACAAGTTGGTCAACTCTTGGTACTAATAGCTCATCATCCAGTTTGTCCCAAATCATCTAATAACACCATGTCCTAGGATGCATCCTTCCTACAATGGACATCAACATCAGGCATCACCGTAGTTTAGTCTTGGCTAGCTGTATTAAGAACATTAGCTTGTTTGTTTATTTGGTTTTTTTCTTTTGACTTATCTTATTGCACTCATTTCAATGACCTGTTGATGATGTACAAACAAAGGGATTTAGAGAGAAAGGAATGGGGCAACGATCACTATCTTTTTATTTGTTGTGCTTGTTAGATATTTTGGTAATATAACCTTGGTGATACCTACCTGATTTTGTAGGGAGGGTGTTTTAGGTGTCTTGTTGACCACATAGGAAGGCTTTCCTTTCTATGTTTTGGTTTGAGATGTTTACAATATTTGAACTGCATTCTGAATAAATTTTCATATGCCATTTGTAAACATGAGTACTCCTATCTGATTGTCGAGTCAAAGTCCATCACACTGGGTGCAACACTATCTTGGTTCTTTATACCTTGATGCATCATGCCTATGTGTGTTATCAAACATAAGTTAAGTAGCCCTTTTGAAACCCCAATTCTTGATAAGGAAATCATCATCATCATCATCATCATTATCATCATCTCCAATAAAGTATCGTAGATCATGGACTTTTGGATCCTCTTATCTTCTTCTCATTTCTTTCTTCTCTCCGTGCTAACATGGTACCATGACTATCAATCAAAAACATCACCAATGCATCCATCCTGCATCCACAAACAGTCAGCATGCTGCATATCATATCATATCATATAGGAAACACTGATCATCTCACATGCATTGCATTTCATTATTGCATAATATAGATTGGTTATTCTAAGCATCTCATAAACCATACATTTGCATCCATTGCATAATCATAAAAACATAATTATATGCATCATCATATGATCACAAAATCACCATCATGTCATCCATATATGCATCATCATATCATCACATAAGCATCATTAAAAACATCGCATTCTTGCATCGTGCATACATATACATTGCATCATCATATCATCCATATATGCATCCATACATGCATCATCATATCATACATGAAAAAGATACCGAAAAAGAAAGGAGCATATCATAACATTCCATACATCTCATGATCATAACATACAACATCCATTAGGGGTATAATATAGATTTGTTAGTCTAAGCATATTGAAATCATCTCCAAATTTGCATCCATACATCTATACTCCATACATCATCATCATCATAAAAAGTGCATAGAAAAGATATCGAAAAAAGAATTACATTCATCCATCCATAAGCATCGCATAATATAGAAGCATACATCACATTACATAAAATAAGGTCACCTCACATATAGAACATCACATATACATCCATCCATAAAAGCATAAAATAGGACACATCTCATAATCAAATCATATCATATATATATATATATATATCTAAATAATGTAACTGTCATGGTATAAAATCAAGATAAAATGTGTATGTGTATCAATCAATGTATACAAATGCCCATAGGGCTATAAAAAATGGAGCCCATGGATCTCAAAAATCAAGTGTCGCCGATAAAAAATGTGTGAGCTATCCCTCATGGCTGCTCCCCTCACTTGCCTGCCTCTCGGGCTAATCCTATTTGTACCATGTCTGCTGAGAGAACTCTGACACCCGAGTTGCCAGAGGCACTGCCTGTCGATAGTGAACTCTGTAATACTTAGCCTCCCACATGGTCTCATAGTACATCCATGAGGGGACGGTCATGCCTTGTGTTGCAACTATCATACTCTCCAATTGCTGCCGCCTACCCACTTCCTATGCCAACTGCAACTCTATCACCTATTGTTGCTGCCTCTCCTGATCTCGCTTTGCTATAAGGGCTTGGACCTGTTGCCTAGCCTGGTCCCTCTCTGTGGTCAATTTCTACACCTGGGCCTGAAGCTACTATATCAGAACATCTCTCTGATCAGGATGAGGTGGCGAAGGTGGTGGCGGTCGCTAATCTTTCATTGGGGGTTGTTGGTCCCCAGGGGCATCTCTCTTATTATTCCCATCTCTTTGATCTCTTTTCTCTAGATGGTGTGGAGGTGGTCCGTCTCCTCCTCCTCATCCTCACCCCCACCCTGTTGTTTAGCTTTGGGGCCTCCATCGTGGAAGAGCTATCCTTGGAATGGTCAATCTAACTGGAGGCCCGAACTAGTCATCATAAGCACATGTAGTGCCTAGGTTTGCCTACCCTTGATCAAAGGCCCATGGCTTAGCTACTAGCTATCTAAAAGAATCCACTACATCTGAGGTGGGGATCATCTAACCCCATGTTGTCTCTCTGGTAGTTCAAGAAAAAATAGCCATGTACTGATCATTTGGCCTATCTTGGACGTTTTAGATCTATTTGGCTACTTGATCAGGCAAGTAGTGTTCAATCACAATGTGCTCACGTCCTTGCATGAGCTGATCCTGCCTAGCATAGAACATTTTTTGTACATCGTCATACTAGGTTGGCATCTACAACCAAGGATTCCAAGTAAATGTTGTCATCTCATCAATAACCCTCTACAAGTGAGGAATGTCAGGCTGTCCTATATGCATGAATGTAAGACCGCCCCTGTACTGTAAAACTGTTGGGTCGTCAGGCTCCACATTGACCATTGTGACTCTCGGTCGAAGCATGACTATGTGCTCCCATGCCCAGATGTGTAAAAGTGTGACTCTGATACCAATGGCTCTATTGTCTCAATACACAAACTCGTGCAAATCATGATATAGTCAGGCTAGCATCATTGGCCCCCAAGCAAAGCAACACCTCCTGAAGAGCATCTGCTCCTAAGCCAGACCCCATCCCAGACTGAAGTATCACCCTCGCCAATATGGAGCTACAAGTCCTGATATAATGGCTACCACAATTAGTCGAAATGTTGACACTCGACCTCTATAGTACTCAAGGTCAATCTGACCCTCGGTGAAAACAATTTCATCTGTCCCCATGATCTCATAGCACACATTTGTGCTGACGTCCATGTCATATATCACCCTCTTGTCGTGGATGGGAAATCGTAAAATCCGCTAAAGTCCTCCAATGTGGCAGTTGCCTCATTGGTGGGAAGATGAAATGATGACGTCTCACTATGCCATCGATCGGCTAATGTGGTCAACATAGCTAAGTGAGTCTTGATGGCAAGTGCATACGAAACATACCATAGACTGATCGCTCCAAGGTGCTCCTGTAGTTCAGTCAATTTTCCAAGCACCCATAAAGCCATGACATCAAGGTTCGTAAAAAGACTGGATCCTGTTTGAAGTTTTCACAACTAAAACAACCAAGGGATCACTCTTTGGAAACTCCAAACTGCATCACTGGAACCCCCCAAACTGTAAACTAAGCTGCAACATCATTGTTTGACCGTGGGCCTATTTGACCTAAAACCCTAAACACCTAATTGGAGTGTGGCGGTGCCATTTGCAATGGCGTCACCCTTTGGAGTTTGAACCCTAAATCCCAAACTACGACGCAGCGTCATAGGTGGCAATAGTAATGTGGTTTGAGGCCTAGCGTCATCGATTCTACCCTTTTAGCATCGCTATATAGCCATGCTGTACAAGTTTGACTTTCTAAGTGTAATAAATGTGAACAAAAATTGAAATTACAAGTTGGGTTAGGATCACATACTAGTGGTCCTGCGCCTAGAAGTCTTTGATAGACTCGAACTTGCTTGAAAATATGTCGGGGAAGCATTCTTTGTGCCATCTCGCATGAAGCTCAGAGCTCAAAATGATGGAAATTCTAAAGGCTGAGTGTGCAAATGAATTGAAAGTGATCCCTCGAAGGCTATTTAAGCTTGAAAATTAGGGTTTTTTTACCCTGTTTAGCTGTCAAACTAGGCCCCGACCCTCTTTTTTCCCAACCGAAGCTCATTTCAGGTCTTTTTCTCATGTTTTGGCACTTTTTCGACATCCTGGAGCCGATCTAGACTTGTTGGGAAACTTGTCCTCTTTTTTCAAGAAATCACCCAAAAATCTAAATTTTTGTCCGATCTCTCGAGGGGGCAGTATACCAGCATAATTCTTTCGCTGGGGTAGTAGTGGGGCATCCAAAAAAATTGAAAAAATGTTAAATTTTGAACTCGAAAAGTTTATTCTTTGAACCAACGTAGCTAGTACATTGCTTCAAAGAGGGGAAAAATGTAGACACGTAAATTATACTGATTGATCCCATGCACTTGATCTTGATTTACTAACACTAGTTCATCCTGAATAACTCTGTTACTAACCATTTAATCGAATAATCTGTATTTGATTAAATTCATCATATTTCATCTTTTAATTAAATAAATCAATTGTATCTAATTAAATCATTATATTCTATTAATTAAATAAATCATTTTGTTTAATTAATCCTAACGTTCCTCTTTTGATTAAATAAATCACTTTATTTGATTAAATCATATTTCATCTCCTTTAAATTAAATAAACTAACCTTTATTTGATTTAATTGATTCTTTTATTTTCATTCAAAAAGGGCATCAAGTTGGAATATTTTTCAAATTTGAAATCTCCCTCCCAAAGGTCTTATCCTCCAACTTGGTATTTATGATTCTTACAAGTCCATTTTCTTGAGCCAAGTGGCAATAACTCCTCTTCCACATCTTCCTCCACAAGCCAATCTTCAAATTTCAAATCTCCACCTAATTGCATTTATTTGCACATTCATCAAAATGTGCTCTAGACACCTCTCTTCAATAGCATGTCGACAAGTGGCATTTTTCTATTGGTTGATCTTTTATCCCAAATTCATCCTTTTTGCTCATTCTTCCATCCTTCATTCCTATAAATGGAGGACTCTTTTACTAATTTGGGATACACAACTTGAGGCAAAGTCATTATCTACATATTTTATGTAGGTTCATCCATTTCTCATCAAGGTTTTCATAATTTTCATCCACCATAGCTAGGCTATTGCAAATTTCATCAAGGAACACCATTGTTCATCATCAAAGCTTGCAAGGAATTGGGAAAGGGTTATTTTCCACATCAAAATAGCACCAATTCCCCCATGGAATTGAGAGTTTGAGCATTTGAATAGGATTTAGATTTCTTCCACTTGTTTTCTTTACTTCATTTCTTGTTCATCATGCTTTAAATGAATCTTATGGGGAATGCTAGTTTAGATTTGTCTAATTGACTAACACTGTGTTGTTTGCTCATGTTTGTGCAGGTCTAGATCTACCATTCACATTTCCTTTTCAATTTTATGACTATAGGACACAATCTCCCCATCAAAATAAGCTTCTTGTTTGAGTTCCATGACAAACCCTCCTTTATGATCTCTTGTTGGTATATCGGTTCAAAATCCTATAAACTCTACGATTGATTCATCATTCTAGAATTGATCCAAAATAGGCATATGCTATTGTTGGTCCCAATCTATCAACTGTGGGTAGCAGAGGGGTAGGCTATCATTGTTATCTGCAAAGCTTACATAAGTTGTCAAGATGGTCAATATAGTTGTGGCATCATTTTCCGATTAGGTATCTAGGTCATTGTCACTAGAATCTAAGGAATCGCATTTAGTGGCATCCCACTCATACGTGTTGGAGTCTGTTTCATAAGTATGGTTTAGATATAGTTTTTCTAAGTTGGGTAGGGAATATACCTATGTCAAAATTTCAAATAGTCCTTCGATTGGTAAATCAAAGTTTATACGATGGTAGATATCCAATGTCTTAATGTCAGTAGGAGCTCCTTTCTCAAAAGAGGTATGTCCAGTTTTTGGAATAACCACGTCTATCGTACCATAGTCTAGTCCCATGTTATTTTTTCTTTGTTCCATTATAAAAGGTTCCCATCTACCTTGTTTATGTCTCCCAAGGCCACCTTTTCCAATGTATCCCATTTGTTTAGCCATTTGGTACCCTTTACTACTAGGATCAATGAGAAGGGGTTGTATCAACTATTCTAGTTCTTTTTTTTCTTCCTTATAGATCATTGATGAGAGGTCCTCTTTGAATATCTCCTCATCATTCACATCTCCCCACTTGATAAAGATCATGGGTTTGTCTACCATTTTTACTGCTTGAACATGTTTGATCTCCTTAGGGCCTCCATAAAACTTTGGTGTTGGGGTAAGAAATCCAATGCAAAAGGCTTGATTGAAATGATAGTTCCCATTACCTTTGTCAAGTACTTGAATCTTGGAATCAAATTTTGGTTTCTCACTTGATAGGGGTTTAGCTGAGGTTGATGGTAGTGTTGATGGGTTAACATAAGAGAAGGAGTGGAATGATATATCATTACTAGGTATTCATTGGATTTTGATATATTTCTCCAATTTTTCAAAGTAGTGGAAGGGTTCAAGATCAGCGTATAATGTAACTTACTTTCCTTCATGAGGAAATTTTAGACACTGATGAAATGTCGAGGGAATTTCTTGTAGTGTATGAATCCAAGGGTGTCCTAGAAGTTTATATGGTAGCTCAAGGTCCAATACTTGACATGTGATTTATGTGGTTACTAGTCCTATCTGTATAGGAAGCCTAATGATTCCTTTTGAATTCTTATCGAGGTCATCATAAGCCCTTATAGTGATGCTTTTTCCCTTGTTGATTGCATCATCAAAATACCCCAGCCGTTTAAAAAATTTCAAGGTACAGATGTTTATACTTGCACCGTTACCTATTAATACTCATTTGACCATATGTTTGTGGGTACCAACCTCTATATAGTGGGCTTGGTTGTGGAATGACTTCTATGGAAGGTCTTTCTTGGAAAAGACTAAATGATGGTTGGCTGAGATTTTGTAAATCATGGCTTAGTTTCAGCAGCTCTAGGAAGGAGATCAAAGCGAGAGTATTCTTCAGTTGTTCCACAATACTATAGTCATTAGATGGCTTAGTTGTGGGTTTAGATGGGGCTGCTTATATTGTGACTTTCCCTCAATGGGTGGTTATGTTACATTCAGTGTCCCTACCTTGTATAGTCAAGACATTGACCCTTGTGTCATCTTCTTGGGAAAAGGTACCTAGGATGGTGTCACCATAGGTGTAGTTAAGACTGTGATATAATTGGTCTTTCCATTTTTTCGTTCTTCTTAACATGGTTTGGAATTGCATTTGATTAGATTTGGAGATCTTTTTTTGTAGGATGATGTTCTATATCAAGTTCTCCCTTGTCAATCAAGTCTTATATTATATGTTTGAGTCTCATGTAGTTATTGGTTGTATGTCCTTTGATTTTGTGGAAATCGCATAAGTCCTTTTCATTGTACCATGGTGTTTTGAAACTTGGCTCTTCATAGTTTGGGTGGTCATTGACTTTGATGAGGTTTTGTTGAACCAGTTTGCACATGATTGTCTCAAGTGGTTCTCCTAAGGTAGTAAATTTCCTCCATGGTTGATCATATTGCCTTTGTTTTCCTCCTTGATATGTCTATTGGTTAATTGCTTTGATTATTTTGGGGATAGGTGAGTTGGTTGTTCTGTATGTTGGTGGGAACGTAGCTTGTTTGTGCAACTTGGGGTTTGTTTTGAGGTACATTGGGATTTTGTATGTTCCATATAGATCTAGCATCAACTACTCCATCATTTGTAACATTTTTATTCTTGGCCCAAATCTTAGGTTTCTCACTAGAAGAATTATCTTTTGGGTTTTTCAGTTTAATCACTCCTCTCTCTATGAGAGCTCTCTCAATTTGTATCCCCTTTTCAATAGTCTCTTTGAAGTTCATGTGGCACAACATGGTGAGTTTGTAGTTGATTTCAACTTGTACATTTGAAACAAAGATATCCACCAGTTCTTTGTTGGGAATAGGCCACTTGCACCTACTAGCTTTATGTCTCCATCTTTGTTGGTAGGATGTAAAGGATTCTCCTTGAATTTGTTTAATCTTGTATAGGTCAGTGATGGTGATATCTTTTTCTATGTTGAATGAAAAGTGGTTTACAAATTTGGTAGTCAGTTCATCAAAACTTTTAATACTTGGTGGTAGATGGAAGAACCATTCCATAGTATGACCAGTAAGACTACACAGAAAAAGTCTCATTAGGTAGGAATCATTATTTTGTACTTCCATGCAAGATACCAAGAAATCTCACACATGTTCAACTAGATTGCCCTTTCCCTTGTACTTGTCAAACTTGGGTATTTCAAAAATTTTAGGGAAGGGGAGCATTGTAATAGAGTGATCAAAAGGAAATAAACATATATCCTATAGAGTATAGGTCTTCTTGGGTTTTCCAATCTACATGTCTAATATCCTTTGATTCATGTCTTCTAGTTGCATTCGTACCTTTGTGTTTGGTACATTTGTTTTTGGATCTTTTGCATAGTAACCTTGTTGTCCTACCATGTTTTTTTGCTCATGGGTTGGGTATTGTGGAGTTATAAGACCTTGGTAACCTTGTTGTGTGGAAGGAAGGTTAGGTCCTTATTAAATGTAAGGAGGGTTAGTTCCTTGTGTGGAAGGAGGGTTAGGTCCTTGTTGATTTTTTTGAAGAGGGGTACCTTGATAGTGTGTTGGTGGTACTCATTTTTGTGGTTGATTCTACTAGAGGGTACCTTGGTAGTGTGTTGGTGGTACACCTTATTGTTGGGACAAATTGTCTTGACGGTTACCTTGATAGTGCATTGGAGGTACACCTTGTTGATGGGACTGTTGATTGGGAAGGGTAACATGTGGCACACCTTGTTGTTGGGACGAATTATTTTGAAGGTTATCTTGATAGTGCATTAGTGGTACACCTTGTTGATGGTACTATTGATTGGAAAGGGGTCCATGTGGCCCACCTTGATGTTGGTATTGTTGATTGGGAAGGGGACCATGTGGCCCACCTTGTTGTTGGTATTGTTGATTGGGAAGGGGACTATGTGGCCCACCTTGTTGTTGGTATTGTTGATTGGGAAGGGGACCGTGTGGCCCACCTTGTTGTTAGTATTGTTGATTGGGAAGGGGAAAATGTGACCCACCTTGTTGTTGGTATTGTTGTGGAAATTTCCCTTGTTGATTTTGTACGTTTTGAGAAGGGTCAATGTATGAAGTGTTTTGGGGCATGTATTGAGATGGACCTCCTTGATATTGTTGGGGCACTACTATTTATTTGATTTGGAATGGTTTCCTAAACAAAGGGTTTTCTATTGATTGATCATTTCCTTGTGAGAGGATTAGTGGCATGTTTGGAATCTCCAATGGTTTGGGTATTTCTCTTACAACTAAGTTATCTCCTAAGGAAATGAGGTGAGAATCTTTAAGACCTTCCACATTAAATTCTATAAGTAACTTAGCACCACTTTGTGCTAATATGAAGAAGTAAGTATTTGGATCCTTTCTTAGGAGCTTGTCCATTAGTTTAAGCACCTTGGGTTTGTTGGAGTGTTGAAAGAATTCTTCATCATTTATTTCTTCCTCAATATCCACTTCTTCTATGACCATGCCATTTGGGTTTTGGTTTGATCTATCCATTGCTTCCTGTTGTCTACGGATTACCTCTTCCTCACTAGGTGATTGGTTTGATGTTGCCTTAAATGTGGGTTCCTTTTGAGGAGTTACAAGGTCACTTGGTCTATAACCCCATGGGTCACTTACTTTGTTTGTGGTGTTTGTTGGGGGCATGCTAGCACTACTTTTGTTTACTTCCATATTTTTTATGTATTGTGAATGCGTGGTTGTCATAAGCAAGCGTAAATATTTTTTGGAAGTTGGTGATTTCTAAAAATGGAATAAAAGAATGATTTGTTTTGGGATTTTCTATCTTTTGTGAATGTTTTGGGATTTTTTGATTGGAAGGATGGTGCCTATTGCCATGTAGGAGGTGGTAATATGGGACTTCTGGCCTCAAGATCTACTATTTTTCCTCTTTATCTAGGATGTTAGTTGTCTTTCTCCACTAGGTTGGTGTTTCATTTTTCTCAAATATGAAGCTCCTCAAACTAATAATGATATCTATTTGTTCACCTTTGATTTGTGTGAGACTTGGTTGTATGATAGGTGTCATAAGGTTTGGTTGTTGAAATGGAGAAATTGAATGCCAAATGGTTATAAAGTGAGATGATGAAAGTGTTGGTGTTTTGATATGGTTTTTGTGATACTCAAGACTCTAAAGTTTGAGGGATGTTTTGGGATGATGCTATTTTTTAGAACTCAAAGTGTTGAAATACTTGGATCAATATTTCACTTCTTTTTCTAGAGGATATGTTGCAAGGAATTTACTTGAACTAGCCTTGAGGTTAAATAAAATGTTGATATCTTAGAAGTTTGAGTGAAGGAATGATCCAAGTTGTTTGTTTTGATTTTGAATTTATAAAAGTAGGATGAGGTGTTTGATTTTACAAAATGGATGATGGATTGATGTAAATTATGACGTGTTTTGGGAGTCTAACTATTTCATTCTTCAAAAGATTTGTAAGCAATTTCGGATTGGTTTTTTCATTTTCACTAGAAAATAGAGCAAAAGTGATAAGTTTGGAGAAAAAGCAACAATTTATGTCAAAAGCGACTAGATTATGATCAATTGCGACCAAATTAGAAAAGAAACTACGATCCAATTTTCTCAAAAGTGGCCTCCGTGTGTAATTTTTCTTACAGGTGAATTTCTGTAGGAAAAAGCAACATTCTTTGTCAAAAGCAGCAAGTTTTTAGTCAACTATGACTAGGAAAATATGTCAATTGTGACTAGTTTATATCAACCACGTTGAGATTTTCAAAAGTGACATGTTATTACTAGTGTTTGTCATAAGGCAAAGAGCAAAAATGAGCTATTTTAGGTTGACTGCGACCAATTTTAAGTCAAGTGTGGTAGAAATAGAAGAAGTAGTGGTATTTTGTGTAGATTTGTTTCCCAATTTCTATGTTGGCAACAACTTGGATAAATTTTTAGTTTTGAATTACGTCATTAAATCTGATTTGAGATTTGGCAAGTGATATCATGCAACACAACAATCAAAACTATTTGACCCTAGATGTCTAAAACTTTAAGCATGTTTCCTTCCGTAAAATCACAAAGTTTGTGGAAGTAAAAATGCTAAAGTCATAGTTTCCAATGTTTACTGTGTCCTTAATGCGACTTGAAATGTGAGCCTAAATATCTAGAAACTTTTAGGGATATTGTTTTAAGATATCATTAAGGAGTGCAAATATAGGGCTCTTTTCAAAGGATTCACACTATTTGAAAAGGGTTTGAAGTTTGATAACCATGTTTAATGCTTGTTTTGATGTGTTCATTTCAATTCAAGCACAATGTTTGATGTTTCAAAGTAATCGAAAGATTTGGCAATTTCATGAAGACAATTTACACCCTAGGGATAGACACATTCTTTTAGGTGGGCTTACTTCATGCCCTGAAGGGATGATTTTACATACAAAAAATGGAGAGTTTTTTAAGCTCAACCATAAGTTGGACTTTGTAAGTAACTTCTCGGAATCAAAGTTCCCATGCACCACTTAAAATAATGTTTTTGGATGAAAAGGGGTGGCTTCTACAACATTGGTTCTTAATCAATGCTTTGGGATAATCTGGTGTCTATACATGTAGTGATTCACTCATTTAAGAGGTCTGCTAGCCTTTGGAAAGGGTTTTTACGCATCTCATGGATATTAAGGGAGACTTTCGTCGGTATAGAAAATCCACACCAAGTGGTTGATAACTTTCATCACACCCACAATTATTTGTATAGTAGACCAAAACAAGAGTACTGCTTGGGTCGTCCCCTCTCACAAATCGGGAGGAAGGCCCTCTAAAGGTAATGCTTTGAAATGAAAACAATGTGCGAAACTCAAGATGCTTTTCATCATCCAAGATTGCCAAAAGACATGAGGGGAGAGGATAGACACCTAGTTTTCCAAACATAGAATACACTATTTACAATTCATTGCAATGTTCTTTTTAAGCCCTGAGAGCAGTGCTATCCAACCAAATAAAGTGTGAAAAAGACTTAGCAAATCTTTTTTTATGTTGCACCAAAATTGAAGTGTTTGAGATACCAAGCAATGTAGATAGAAATGTGCAAGTTAGAAAATTGATTTGTCCAATTTTAATCACCAATTGAAGTGTTTCTAAAGCCTTTGTCTTAATTGGCCAGTGAAAAGAAATCACTCATTTTATCAACACATTGAAAGCGTTGGTCAAATAGACAAGCATTTTATTTTAGAGCACTAAAAGAATTATTTTTTCTAATCTAGAAAACTTTGAAAAAATATTTTTTAGCACACCAAATTGAAGGCATGTGGATTTGTGGGGTTCATTTTATGCACCAAGATTGAATTTTTTTTTCTAAGCTAGAGAGCTTTTGAAAATTATTTTTAAGCACCAATTGAGAAGTTTTCCTAAGCTAGAAAGCTTCTAAAAGTTCTTTTTAAGCACTAATTGAGAATTTTTCCTAAGCTAGAAAGCTTTTGAAAGATTATTTTTAAGCACCAATTGAAAGCATGTGATTTGTGGGATTCATTTTATGCACCAAATTAAAAAAATTTCCTAACTATGAAACTTCTGAAAAAAATTTAAAACTTCAACCGTTTGCCTTCTCTGCAAATAAACGTGTTAGTTGTTTTTCATGTAATGTGTTATGTATCCTACAAGAGCTACACAAATGAAGTTAGAAAACACAAACATCAACAAAAAACAATCATTAGCGTCAGAAAAATAAAAAATATCTTCTCAGATTTCGGATAAAAAAGTAACAGGGCAAAACTAAAATTTTAAGCAAAAGTGGTTTTTTTTAGAAGCAACTACGGCTAAAAAAATTAAAAGCGAACTCTATTATTTAAGTAGAAGTGACTAAAAAATGCAAGAGTTCCCTTGTTATTTTGGAAAAAATGGTTGAAATGGTGAAAGCGGCTGGAAAATGGGTGAGTGCATTCGAAACGAAAAATCAACCACATGATTTTCTTGTAGCTTTTGTGTAAAAAAAATTCAATTGCGTTTCTCAAACCTAAAACTGTTCAAAAATTCATACAAATGTTAATGTTAAGGACCGAGGTCCCACTGGGCGTGCCATAATGTGTAAGGGGGAAATTGAGAGTGCAATAAGACCAAACATGAATGAATTGAAAATAATCTAATTCAAACAAAGATCATGATTCATTCCCATTACTCACGAAATGAAACGATGAAGAAATGAATTCAATTAGTGAAATCAAAAGAGAAAAGCATAAATGAATTCACAAACATAGTGTTACCATCTCGTGTCGAAGTGTGTTCGCAAAGATGTTGGATAGTTGTTATATCAATGTGAAGCCTCCATTTGTGCATAGAAAAAGCTTCAAAGTCGTGCAATGTCAATTGAAGATGTATGTAAAAGCTTCAATAAGTTGGTTGGAAATTTTGGTATTACTTCGTTGTCCAAAGGATGTTGATTATCCAATCATTTTTGAGGAAGAATATGGTTGTTATATAGAATTTGAGTTTCAAAATGAATGCTTAAGATTTCATAGTAGAATATCCTGATCAATGGTTCAAAACTATTGAGAGGATTTAGATGGGAAGAATCAATGGATTTTGATTACGTAATTGGTGTGAATGAAGAAATCAATTTGAGTATTTAGTGGAATTGAGGGAATAGATGGAATAATTCATGGAATTGAAGAAATCATGTTGAGCCTTTAGTGGGATTGAAGAAATGATGAATCAGTCAGGAATAGAGTGAGCAATCAATGGATTGCAATTTGCTCAATCATGAAAGTGGGTGAGGATAATTAATTAATCGATTTAATTAATTAATCTTTTTGAGTTGAATGTGTAAAGCATGTTTGACTTTTACAAACAAAGTTGTATTTGTTTGTTTTGACCTTTTTGATGATGTTTTAAATAATTTATTTAATTATTCAAGTTTAGGGGAAAGTGATTAATTAAACTATTAAGATTTAATAATTTAATTGATTTAAGGGAATAAAGAAAATTAGCGGCATAATTAAATAATTGATGTTATTTAATTAATCGGGAGGAATAAAGTTAGATTAGGAATTTATTAAACAAATGAAATTTATTTAATTAGTCAAAAATGATGAAAAATTGAATTAATTAAATAATCTAATATTATTCAATTAATAGAGGCAATTAGGGTTTTTGATGCAATTGAAGTGAAATGCAATGATATTAAGTGATAATAATATTGATGATGAGAAAATATCATTTAGGATGTGTGATAAGTGTTAGGTCATTTTTACATGCCTACAATATCAAATTTCTATTACCACATCCTAGGACTCTGTTTTAGGCCATACAAAGATTTCTTCAATTTGCAAACAAATTTACTTTTACCTTTCATCACATAGTTCTCTAGCTATGATATCCTCCTCCAAGTCACCATGAAGGAAAGCAATTTTCACATCCATTTGCTCAACCTCTAAATTATAAGCAATAGTAATAGAAAAAAAAATCTAATGGATGCCATTTTTGGAACAGGAGAAAATATCTCACCATAATCAACACCCTCAATTTGAGAGTAACCTTCTGGAACCAACCTTTCCTTGCACTTCTCAATACCTCCATCTGACCCAATATTTTTCTTGAACACCCATTTGCAACCAACAGGTTTTCTTTCTTTAGACAATGGTTCAAAATCCCATGTATCATTATTTTTCAAAGCTATCATTTCTTCATCCATAGCGATTCTCCAAGATTTTGCATCATTCATACCTAATGCCTCTTCTATCGATCTTGGTTCATCGATGCTAGTATTCAAAGTAAAAATAAACCTCCAATCATCAGGTGAAAACCTTTCAGGTGGTTGTGTATTCCTTGTAGACCTATGAACAAGATGAATTGGAGGTTATTCCCCTTCTTTTGAAGATTCATAGCTAGATGATCTCTCCTTTACTTCTTGTCTATTTATGGGCCTTGATTCAAATTTCTTAGGTGTAGACAAAAATTGAATCACATATTCTTATTTACTTTGTTTTAGTTGTAATGTAACAAAAGAAGGATTAGTTTCTCTAAAAGTAACACTTCTACTATATATTACCTTCTATGCAAGAGGATACCAAAGCTTGTATCCTTTCACACCATAACTATATCTGATGATACATTTCACAACCTTGTTCTCCAAATTTTTTCGCTTCTCCTTTGGAACATGTGCATATGCCTCAAATAAAAACTCTAAGATGTCATAATGAAGGCTTGTGACCCAATCATACCTCTATAGGCATCTTATCAACAAGAGTTGATGTAGGAGACCTGTTAATCAGGTAACAAGTAGTGACAACAACTTCAACCTAAAACCTTTTGTTCTAGACCAACACCACTCAACATACTCCTAGCCTTCTCCATTAGTGTCCAATTCATTCTTTCTGCTACTCTATTCTATTGTGGTGAATATGGAATTTTCCTTTGTCTATGAATACCACAATATTTACATAATTTATCAAAATCATTAGAGAAAAATTCACCACCATTATTATCCCTCAAACATTTTATTTTCTTTCTAATCTACAACTCAATCATTTCTTTAAATTCTTTAAATTGACTGAAAACCTTAGATTTACTCTTTAGAAAATATACCCATGTCCTACTATAATCATCAATTAATGAAACATAATATGTGGATTTTTCAATTAAAAGAACATCTACATGACCAAACACATCAAAATGAATAAGATCTAATACACCACAAGATTTATGAGAACTTGAGTAAAACTAAATGAGGTTTTGTTTTCCATAAATACAATGCTCAAAAAAATCAAATTCAAGATTACAATCAGACAACCCTTTAGTAAGGTTTTTATTTTTCAAGGTCCTTAGACCCTTTTCTCCAATGTGGCCAAGTCTCTCATGCCATAACATAGTTTTCTTTGCAGAAAAATTTGATTTAGAAGAATGAGCGTCCTTGGGTACCCAAAAAGCACGACCATCTACTGAAGATGAAACCCTCACCTCTTCCAACAAAGTAGCCATAGACTTTCTTTTCATAGAAGTACTATTGCACTCAACAGTGCATGCATTGAGCTTATACAATGTACCATATCTGACACCTCTAGCAATCACCATAATACCTCTAACCATCTTTCATCCTATATCAGAAACTATTAATGCTTGTGTTCATGTAAATATTGGTGCAAGTTGCAGTGACAATTGATATGTTTCACCTTGGCATGTTCCTTTTTCTTCCATAGGTGGCATGTTGAAGGATGTAAGGAGTTTTTGCTTGATGGTGGTTATCATGGTTACTTTTATAGGTATCTTGTTGGAGCATGAGAGCATGGTGAATATTTAGATGGTACATGATTGGATAAGAGATGTTTTTCCTTTGTTTGTGATTCTTATGGGTGTATTTACAATATATAATGCCAAGTGGGAGAATGTTAGGATTAAGGTGCCATCTACCTTGTAAATCTTATGTCATATTGCATGATTCCAACATCCTTAAAAAGTGTCACTAGGCACTTAGGGTGTATTGCAAAATTATTTTGTAATATTTATTCTCACTATTGTTTGTATTACATTCATAAGGGGCGATGGGTTCCACTAGCAGTAGTAAATGTAACTTGTGGATATAAATATTTAATATTTCTTTTCCCACAAATGGGCACCTAAAATGGGATAATAAAAGGTAAGGATAGGATAAATGAGAGACTATTGGTATTCTCCAAGTGGGAGCTTAGAAAGAGGCAACAATTATCTCTTTGTATTCCATCATTTATTGCAATTAATGTAATTTTTTTTCAAACTTCACAAGATGGTAATTTTTTTTATCAATATTCATAATAGAAGTGATGACATTGAGAAGATCTTGAAACTTTGTTAGTGTTGGTCATCTGGGTCCCTTAGACTACTTGGTATCGTGGACATCACTAAAATTCATTCATTCATTCATTCTTCATTCATTTATTCTTCCATGTTTGGGCACTCAAGTTGGAGAGAAAGTATTGGAGTCAAAATTGGTGTCCTTTCACATTTTGAGGAGGTAATCTAAGGTTTTGGGAAATTTAGAATGAAGATCTGTCTTTGGATGCCATGTTTGGTGCATTAGACCTCTTCACACATCTATAAAATTAGCCTTTTGGATGTAGAAATTATAAGTAATAGTTGAATGTAGAGTATCATTGTAGGAACATGGATAGGTTGAGACATAAGGAGGTTGTTCACAGGTGCATAACTGCTTCTATATTGGAGGAAAAGAGGATAATGAAAGTAGTTGTATTGTAATATCATTTATTTGAAGATAGTTTATACTTGGCCTCTCTTCTTGGTGGAGTTCTTCCCCACAAGGATTTCTCCATGTAAATTTTATGTTATGTGATGCTCTTGTGTTGTTGATTTGTGCCTCATTACTGCTATATTATGCTGAGTTTATCTTTATATATTGTTTTTATGAGTTCACATGAGGTAGTGTTTATAAGCATGCTATGTTGACTGAATTTTGACATCATAAAGAAGATGTATCTAATCATGGTAATTCCATATTAAGGAAACTTAATTTTCAGATTTACATATAAGTTTTAGATTTTCATGTTGTTACATAGTCTAATCCTTTTATCTTATCCATTGAAGTATTATTTGGATAGAGATTGAATTTCCCAATAATTGTTATAAGAGTCTATTTATTTCTCATCAAAAATATGGGCAACACTTTCTTCACTACTACCATACAAAACATAATTAAAAGGACATCAAAATCCTCTTTATGATATTATCCTAGGTGAGTCATTTATTTTGACACAATAGCTAGATAAAGAGATTACACTTGGGCCAACTAAATTTATTCCAAATCTTTCTCCACTAGGGAAAGTCCCCATTCACATCTTTCTTATGCTATAAAGAACTTATAACCAAGAGCCACTAAATAGGCTCCTTTAGTATCATTACCCCAATGCAATAACATCCATTCCCTCTAATAAAAAATTAGGCCAATTGGAAAAAATTGAAGCAAGAGTAGCCTAGGCTTCATACATCCCCCCTCTAGACCAACTATTTGGGGTCCTTCCAATGATATATCTAGGAACACCCCAAATGTATAAAACTCTTAATATCGATAATTTTTTACCACTTTGTAACTTGAAAAATTTCACTAAGGGTCTAGAGAAGGGGGAATGGAGAGAGGATTGGGGGATGGTGATCCAAGAAATCCTTATAAAAAATACTCAATTTCTAGGAAATAATGTGTCAATACCCAGTTCATTTAATCTATTTTTCACATAACCCAATGAGAGAAAAGCATGCACATACAAGCTTATAGAATAACTATAATGTATAGATCAAATTTAGAACCCACAAGATAATAGAAGATATACCCTAGGAAACTTCTCAAGAAGGAAAAACCCAGCCTCCAAAAGCATCCATAGTCCATCTATTATTCAACAATAAAACAATACATGCAATTAAAAAGTTACAATGAAGATTTTTGAAATATCTAGCCTCTACAATGCATCATCCATGTGCCAAAGAATGAATCCACACATCCAATGCCATGCTTCACATATGCACTCCTTAGAAAGACTTAATAATATGAAAACCCACTCACCCAACGAACCTTAACCACTAATTGTGTGTTTTCTTATATAAAATCAAGCTCAAAAAAATACAGAAAAGTGGTAAGATAAATCTATGTGAACACAAAACCATTGAACCCTCATTTAATATTGGGTATTAAGTTATCACATTATTAAATACTAATAACCCACATATAAAATAATAACCCAATGTTATAATACAACATTACAAGTGACCCCAAATAATTAACTAATGTGGCTAAACACACTTCCTAGGTGCACCACACTAAATAATTATTTAATTACAACATTATAATAAATCAATTTATGCAATGGTCAATCAATGAAACCACATGAATCTCCAACATGCTCTCATGTTCTATCAAGAAAACTGCAATAAAACCAAAGCGACAACCATCTCAAGTAAGAAATCCTCTCATCTTGCAACATGGCACCTATGGAAGGAACAAGCATCAAACCCAAGTAATAACAAAGGATCCAAGCTACCATCAAAGGTAAAAAAAACCACATGATCAAAAATAACATACACAACACATGCTAATACATCCAACCATCAATACCTCCAAGGTATCAACAACATTAGTAAACTCATGGCAATATATGCAACCCATAAACTGTAATCACAAGCTCCTCATGTCAAACATGTCAATGAAGAACATACATATCCAAGAACTCCCACTACATGGGTATTTTCAAATCTGAAAATAGAACAAGGAGTATCAAGTCTATCAATCAACACTCATATCAAGGTGTGGCAAATGATCAAAAACTATGTAGTACCAAGAAAAATCATAATTATCCATACATGCAACACAAATATCTACATAATCTCTCACAACATGTCACCAAGATCCTCCCAAATCATATGAAGATGAATCTCCAAGAAGGAACCATAGAATGGAGAGAAAAACCTATAAAACATAACTTGTTCATCTACCAACACCTCAAAGTGCTACGTTGTGTCAATTATGATCTCCTTACAACCCCAAATGAAAGGTCTCAACAACACCCAACCATTCAACCTCTTAGATCAAACAAAACATATGTATCATGTTTAATTCCAACATCTATCCAAAAGCCTCTCTAACCAATGAAATCAAACTCAAATATATCCCTTCCCAAAACAAGAAATCATCCCAATAAATATCTCCTAAAACTCATCATGAATGAATGATAACATAAATAAAATAATATGCACAATGAGATAACCATGCTAAAAATCCCTCAAAATGAATCCTCCAAAACTAACTATCCATAACTTAAGATCCATATCTATGAAAGATAAAGCCTAAACCATAATACTTCTAAAAGAAAGAATGGGAAAATACCTTTCAGATGACAAATCACTGAATATACCAAGAGTAGGGAAGGATAATGCTCCTCTAGGATAACCAAGTCATCATGACTCACTCCAAGAACAATATCCTCTAAAGGTCCATCATGAACTCAAATCCATATCTAGGTGAAGGATCCTTGGTATTCTTGTCAAAACCTCCAAAGAGTAACTTCCTCAATAAAATGTCTCTAATCCCAAGAGAACTCCAACCTCACCTAACTCTCCAAGTATCTATGATCAATTGATATTGATCAATCCTTACAAAGCTCCAAATGAAACATCACACTATCTTGAAGCTCCAAAGCACATGATAAATATACTCAATGCCGAGAAAACTAATCAAGATGAATGTCAAACCTCCAGCTATAGAATTAGGAACCTATCATGACAACATGATCTAACATCTCCTCTTAGGAGATCACATGAAATAATTATATATATTGGTCTCAAAGAGAACTCATAACATGGAAAACCTTATAATCTTGTATCAAGAGTAAACCATGACACAATAGCAAACACACTCTAAACTAAGAATCAACATCTCTAATCATATGAAGATAAAAATCTCCTAATAGTGAACCTATAAATGTGAAAGAACTCTTTTGCAACAACATGATCTAAGAGATCCTCCTAGACATCAAAAAACACTGAAGAAGATCATTCATCACCGACAATGAATCCACATCACTATCAATAACTCCCACTAAACCATGATACCAAACTACATATGACATCATGACAACCATCTCCTAAATAAAGACCACCCATGGTCCACACACGCTCAATCGTAATCTCAACAACACCAAAAACAAGGAGAACCAAGATATCTAATCCAAGAAGATACAAGCAACAAAACATCATAATCAATCCCACACTACCAAATAATGATTGAAAATTTTTCTCATTGAAATGTGCAACCAATGAAATATAACCAAGATATCATGACGTCATGATAAAACCACATGATACATGTCCCAATCAAAGACAATCTAGGGACTCTAATCATTCATCCTCTCATCTCAAAACAACATACCAATGCATAAATAACCATAGAGAAGGACAACTAGAAAAGTTTGCATCAACACTAAATCAATATTGTGCATATAGATAGTGCATATCCAAGTCATCCCATTGTAAGAAAATGGGTGGATAATCTACAACCTACATAAATAGAAGATCCCAAATAATAAAACATGCAAACTTATCATCATATTAGTAACATACAAACTGAGATATCAAAGACAATAACCTTGTAGACATCAAGACTCAAAAAAAAAATCAACCACATATTTGATTTTCCAAACATGTCCATAAATGAGTAACCATAGTCAAGGAACCAATCAAGCATCTAGAAGATAAGAAAAACCTCCCAACAACAACAAAACACCAGCAAACAACTAGATAAATGATCATGTTGTGTCAATGCATAAGTGTACTTGCATAACCATGATATTGTAACCATCACCAATGTTGTGCCTACATTCAACTCTCACCAGTACAAGACTCTGAGTCTCCACATTTGTCAACCCATGTTCTCAAAGTAGAAGATAATTGTAGACACTTCAAAATGTCCTAAATGATATCACACACTCGAAAATGATATACTAACATCACTTCGTCTTGAAATCCATCTTCTTTTCGCTTAGTTGATTAAATTTTCCTAGCTATTTAATTAATTGCATCATTTACATCTGTTAACCTAATAGACCTAATTAGATAATTCACTCCCTTTCATGCTAACATTTCATCTTGTTAAATTGAATAGATCAACTTGTCTAATTTAAATCCCTAAGTCCTCTTATTTAATTAAACAACCCTAATTTATTTAATTAAATATCATATTACTTCCCTTTTTCATTAAATAAATAAATTATTTAATGAATATCATCTAATTCCCCTCATTTGTATAATTGAAACTTTATTTAATTATCAAATTACTAATTAAATCTAATCCCCCACTTGCAAGGGAATTGTTACCTATTTTAGCTACCAGCTGAAATAGGTAGAGCTATTTATGTTTTACATAGTGAAAAAAAGGTGCATTCTACTCTGCTATGTTATATCCATGTGCATAAAGAAATTATCAAAAGACTGCATTATGCAAATGCATACAACAAAGAAGAGAGTGAAACATTTTTTGTAAAATTAGTCTTTATTTATAAATGTAAATGTATGGTGTCCCACACAAGTCGTGGAACTAACTATTTGAATACAAATGAAGGAAAAGACTATACATTTATAGATACATGCAAGAAAAAATACATATATAAAGAAAGGGGACCCATCATTTCTTGAATGACGAATCCTAGTTGAGTAGAGCTGCATCTATTCAGCCCCTCCTATTTGTCCAACCTACAGAAGTTGCCTTCCTTGCAACTCAAAGAATTCCTGCATGTGTGAGAGAGAGTTGGTTAAAGCAATGAAAGATCACCAATCAAAACATATGAAAAAATCCATAAACATATAGCCTAATCCTCGTAAGCATCAAAATAGTTTGCATATCACAAATGTCCAGGAAAAAAAAAAGGTTATTATAAGCATCTATCGTATGCTCTATTTTATCTAACATGTTTGTTCATTGTGCAGGTAAAGGTTGAATATCATTACAAGATCTAATTGTTAAACATCACAACATGAGGAGTAAAATGGGCTCCTACAGGAGTTGAGCTTAACATGTTGTCTTCTTGGTTATTGACAATGATAAGAGGTTCAATTCATCACACTTGTTAACTTTTGACAAGTGCTCATCTCTCATGATAGTGAGTTTTTTTAAGTCACTATCATAAATGTTAAGCACATATCAAAAGATAATCTTACAATATCAAATGTTGAGGACAGCCAAAACTTTAGGTCATGTAAGAAAAAGTGAGTGGATTTGATCATGGAAAATCATATTTTGAAGCTAAAGGCACCAGTCATTATGAGTTCTAGACATAATTATGAGAATGGGGTTTGATTTATGAGGAACAATGTTATATTGGTAAAGGACAACACTTTCAAATGATAATGCATTAATAACCTAAGTGGTGAATACAATACCAGGATGACTGTTTAGGGAGACAGTTTGATACTATAGCAAAAGGATCCCAGTAGCAGCCCATGAAAGAGGAAGAAAGGTTTATCATTGGTGTTAGAATTTTAGTGATTCCATTGACCCAAGAAATCATTGCTTAGAAATCATTTTATATCTCTCTTTGTCAAAATCAAAAGAATGGTGAGCATTTCATAGGGTGATTGAGGTGCAAGTAAGCTTATGAAATCATTGTTCATGGTGGAGTTAATAAGAATAAGCAAAATACTCATTGGGTTGTCATAAGCCCTAATCGATATTTGTTGCTATTGTCAGACATAGATATCCAATTTCAGGGAGAAGAAGCAATGACTAAGCACAGTGAACAAGGTATAGAAAGATAATCTTATGAAATGAGTGCTTGACAGTTTGGTAATGACCTTTGGTAATCAAGGTGACAATGCAAGATTTATGATAGTATTTAGTGTTTGATTAGTGACTTTTAGAAGGACATTAATACTGCACAAGTTCCTATAACAGTGCTCAAAGGATAACAGAGTTGAAGGTTTCACCGAGTAACAAGGATTTTAGCTTGACAACATGTGATAGTCCATACAAATACAGGGTAGCGATATGTTTGATAACCATGGAGTGTTGATACAGTAATGGTTGTCATTGGAGGAGTGCCAATGCAATGGATTTTGGACGCAAGAAAAAACTAAATAAAAGGAACAAGTTTTACCAAAAAAATAACTCATGCAAAATACCATGACAAGGCACAGTGACAAAGATATAAAAGGGGGTAGTGTTATTTGATACATGATAGTAGCATTCATGAGCAAATAATCATTGTGCAGATTACAGGGTAGCAGAAAGCTACAGGGGTACTTTCCTTTTGTTTGATTTTACTATGAACAAGGAATGGAAAAAAATGTGTTGAGTCCTTGAATTATACCTGTATTGTGGAATGGTATTGAATCATTTTTCAAACCATTTTTCCTTCACGGGGCACATTTTCTCATGGAATAGTTGGCTAAGATAGCTCTTGTTTCAACTGTCCACCCTCTCATGAAGTCTCATTCATATTATGATCTTGCACGATCTTATCATAGCAAAGGGGATTATGAAACTATTGGCTACTATTGCATGGCATCACTATAAAACAAGGAAACACATAGCCAATACCCAGAGTGTCCATAGAATCACAGAAGAGCCTTTTTGTTTGCAATAAATGTGGAACTCAAAAAAGCCAAGAACAAAAAAATTAAAGCTCAAGTAAGCAAATTTTTTCTACAGAAATGAGAGAAGATGCTGAAGGTAATTATTTTCATTATTTTATGTGCAAAGATAGGCTCGAAATGAGCACTTTTTCTATAGAAATGCCAAGTGAAATGCAGAATTTTCATGAGTAAAGGCTTACCCAAGTTCAGTTTTGTCACTTTTGCTTGTATTATGCGAAGAAAATCCCATTGTGTGTTCAAAATATTCCATGGATGAGCTCCATCGAAACCCTCTGGCGACACCCAATCAAGTTCAATGAAAAATGAAAAACATTTGTAGGTGTTTGGGTCAGTTTTGGTTTTAGGATTTTCAAAGCCCTAAATTGGCCAACAAACAAAAGGCATTTTTTGCCTTGTTTTTAAACATTTCAACATTAAATATTTTCCCCTTTGTATTCACATGCTAAGTGTCTAGGGGTGTCCCCTAATGATATAAATTTTGCATTGTCTCCCAAGATATAGGTCGAATTAGGTGTTTTTTATTTTGCACAATTTTTTAACAATTTGAAATGTAAAAAACATTATTTAAGTGATGTTATTATAGATCACTTATTTAAATGTTTTATTTATTGCAAAATAATGTATGTGCCTTCAAGAATGGTCAAAGGGGTGTGATGAGGCTTAATGATGACTTGTGCCAAGCATGGGGAAATTTGGAGAAGATTGACCAACATGTGGAAAGCATCAAGGTTGCTTTTCACTAGGTTTTTGGAGGAAATGAGAGCATCTTGGAGCTATTTCTCATGCTTTTACTATGGGTAAAGTCATGGCTTGACTTTTTCTTCACTTTGGAGACATTTTGGAGAGATTTTGGGGGCTATTTTTAGGGTTTTTTTGTTGCATACGACCAGGAAGCTTCTAGAAGTATGTGTGTGGAGTAAGCTTTAAAAAGGCTTAAGTAACTTCAAACATCAGTTTTGGAGTTAGTTCTTTCTTCTTCCAGCATGTATTGTAGCTTATTTTGGAGCTCTTGTAGGAAAAAGACAACATTGTGACTCAATATCAGACATATACAACAGTATGTAACACCTTTTTTTAATGAGATTTAGTGTTTTACCTTCTTGGAAGCTATCTCATTGTGTGCAATGAGATGATGAATGAATGTTCTTGTGAGTTTGATAATTCCTTTAATGTTCATCTCATTTTAGCACCTTTAGGTAGAAGAAACATATGTTTTGCAAGCTGTAAGTTGTGCTTTGGTTCAATAGTTATTTTAGTTGTGGAAACTCTTTTCCTTCAAAAGTGACAAGTGAACCAAGCCTCCTTGCAAAACATTGATGCATTAATATGTTAAAATATCTGAGTTGCACTTTAAGTTAAGTTGAGCTATTGAGAAAGCTATGTGTTAAAGCATCAATATACATTTGAGAAATCAATTTTGGTTTATCACCACAGGGTTATTTTCATTTTCATGTTTCCTTCTTACTCTTTCCTCAGAAAAGCATTAGTTTAGTAGTAGTTTAGGTGATTATCATCTAGGAGCTGGCCTTATCTAGAGGTCCACTCCAAGTTTAGGTGACCCATAGCCTAGGAGTGTTCCCATGTTACTCCAAAATGCTAAGTTTTCTAACTTAGCAAGGGTAGAATTTTGAGAGCTAATAGTGTAATGCCTCGTCTTATAACCTAGGAATGTTGCAATTGTGTATAAAAAAGTGATTTTTTTTTTTTAAGTATTATTATTAACTTAATTAGTTGCATACATTCACTAAGTTACACGGCGTTACACTACTTGAGGTTCCATAGACGACTTTAGTATTTAGCATTGCACATATTTAATTAACATAAACATTAATAAGTAAACATTGCATATCATTTGAAATTCCATTCAAGATAGTTTAAAATACAAATATGATTTCTTACATTGCATTTTGATAAGATATTACAATACTCATTCATCTGATGAGGTAGATCAATAATAGTTACAATTACAAATGTTCACCTCAAAAACAATTGAGGGATATTTCAAATTATAGATTTACAATAATGCAATAAAGAAGTACACATATGTATCCAAGTACGAGCTCTCCATCCATGAAGCTCTCATTGCCATGATCATAAACTCGGGACCCAACGGAGTAAGGTGCACGTTATACCCAACCATGTGGTACCTGTAGGTCCACCCCCCATGCTAGGAGATAGTAATATGGTTACCTAGACTTAACCTATTAACCCTAGACACAAGTACATTACTATCTGATGGTTACATTGCTTCCAGATTTAAGACAAATCGAATATACTAAAAACACAAGGTTAACTATTATTTTAGGTGGAGTGTCATCACAATATTGCAAAAGTTACCCTGGTGTTTCTTCCTAGGTTTCGGCCCCCAACTTGGGTTACCCTGGCAACCTCTTACGAAACCCGGCCCCATTTGCAATCTATTGTGGAATCGAATATCTTTTAAGGTAACAAGATATCGATTTTCCATTCCAGGCCTTCCCATCTTATACTCAAGACTGAACTAGCTTAAGAGTCCATAAGTGAGGCATAATCATCTTATTAAGAATTTTAATCTAACTACTGTGTTATTTAGTTATCACTTACTTACTAACTCTTTGTAAGTTACCCTGACACCACTTTGTGTGTCGTCCCTCACACATAGCCACTCCCCTAAATATAACAAAAGAATTCTAAGTTTTCTTGACTAAGGTAGACAAGGTGTACAAACATACAACATAAAATTTCTACACTTTTCATAACAAACATCAATGACTATGTTCATAAATTCAGGTATCTAAACACCATGCAAATACCATGTACACAACCTTAGCCAACACATGAATTCAACTTAACAATCCCAATTCCCACATTTAACAATTTTTCTGGAAGACTTGTACATCTACGACATTCCCAATTTTCCCAACAAGAAACACGATATAAAGCAAATTGAAAAAAATAAACGTCTACTATTCGGATTTACTAAATCCAATCAGGAAATAATTTGAAGTATAAAATTAATCTTCTAAGGTATAATTTAATTTCTATTCATTTCGAATAACAAATCTACAATATGCCCAATTTCATAATCATTTACTAGAATAAAATCTATATAAACTTTAAAAAACATCAGTTTAATCAAAACACCAATAACTTTGTTATAATGATTTAATTATTAAATGTCTATATCTAAACATTTAATAAACTACTTTTAAATATCTCACTTATAAAACCAATATATATATGTTTCAGAATTCTCTTAACAATAAATTAATATAATTAATATATTATATATATATTATATATATATATATATATAATACATATTATATTAATAATATATATTGCATATATAAAAATAAATATATAACAGTTATACAAGATTCTATTTTTAAATGCTAAGTAATTAAAGTAAATAAAATTCACATTTTCAAAATTCGCAAGAAACCTTTTGTTTTAATTGTTAGGGCTTAAAGCCCCTGGCCGCCCGTAGGCTGCACTGTGGGTAGGGCTGTGAAGGCAGCCTGCCCACAGAGCTCAGCCGTAGCGGCTGAGCCAAGCACTGCCCGCAAGGGCGGCACTGGGCTCGGCCCTCGCTGCTGTCCCCTACGGGGTCGGCCGCAGGTAGCCCCGCAGAGCTTCGGCTCTAAGAAAATAATATACATTTACAAAAATAATTTATATTTAATAAATAAATAATAGATGGCGATTCTTAAAATTCTGATTCTTTTAAATAAATTTATCAATTCTGCCTGTACGGCGATTTTATTTAAAAGAAACTTCTCACAATCCAATTTATATATATATATATATATATATATATAATATATATATATATATATATATATAATATATATGTATATATATATATGCATGTATATATATATATGTATATGTATATATATATATATATGTATATATATACATATACATATATATATATACATATATATATACATATATATATATATATACATATATATATACATATATATATATATATACAAACTCACAGGGTTTTACAACAGAGAAATAAAATAAATTTCTACAAGGTTTCCAATGGAGAAATTGGGGAAACTGTAAAATTTTCATCAGGGTTTTCAATGGAAATTATGCACTCCAATTCCAAACAAATACTAATTTACCCCAGAGGTTTTAAATTCCTTTCCCCATATAAATAAACTCCCTTCACTAATTTAAATATTTTCCACAAAAAGTATCCTACATAAATTCTTCTGAAACCAACAAATCTTTACAAGACAAAATACAGTGAACAATTTCTTTGCGAGAAGTACAGGGATTTAAATTAAACTTAATTTATTTTCACAAACATTTCCTTCCAAAACAAACAAAATAAAAATCACAAGAAAAATACCTGTTTCCTTTGCTTCAAAAAACTGTCTGGTGATGAGATCCTTTGTTGCCTATAGCTTCTAAAACCTTTCCCGAACACCAATTCTCAAAATGCAAACCAAAGAACTTCCACACAAATATATAATAATACCAAAAAGCATAAACCAAAATTTTAACAGAGCACTGATATTTTTTTCCCGTGAAGAATCGAATAGCCTTCTATGTTTTCCCAAAACCCAAATAACCTCCGAGAAATTCCTCAACAAAAACAATAAATTCCATTGGCACACTAATAATTCAAAATTCCATTTCCACAATAATAATAATTTCAAATTAAATCTATTCACACACATTTAAAACAATTTTAATTTAATTAATTAATTTATTTAATTAAATAGATTTAATCTCTATTTATTTACTTAAATAGATGTGGCTGCAATAATCCAGCAGGATGTTGATGCTCAGCTTTGACTCACTGGCATTCAAGACATCTCGATACATAGTCAGCAATATCACATTTCATACCAGGCCAAAAATACAATTGTCGAAGATCAGCATGCATTTTCTTAACACCTGGATGAGCTAAGTATGGAGCTCGATGTGCTTCAGTCAAAATTAATGTATGAAGACCCTCAAAATGTGGTACATAGATACGACCTAAATGTCATAATATACCATCTGGTTCAAGAACATACCCTACAAATCGACCTTCTAAAGTTCTACCAGATTCAATCTCCGACCTTACTTCCTGATATAATCTATCAATAGGAAGTGTTGCTAATATTTGGCCTCTCAAATCTACTTCAAGAGTAGTAGCAGAAATCTCATGTCGACGACGATTAAGAGCGTCAGCCACTACGTTCTCTTTTCCTTGAACATATATCACTTCGAAATCGTATTCACACAAGAACTCCATCCACCGTCTTTTTCTAGCATTTAAGTTAGGTTGTGTGAAAATGTATTGTAGACTACGGTGATTAGTATGAAGTTCAAAACGGTGACCTAATAAGAAATGCCTCCATCGAACTAATGCATGCACTACTGCAACTAGTTCTAAATCATGAGTGGGATAGTGTAATTCGTGATCTTTGAGCTTACGAGAATCATAAGTAATCACACGCCCATCTTGCATTAGAACTGCTCCCAAACCCTCTAAGGATGCATCCGTGCAAACTACAAAATCCTTAGTAGGATAAGGAACAAACAGTATAGGCGCATTAGTCAACTTTTCTTTAAGTGTCTGAAAAGCCATTTGACACTGCTTAGTCCAAACAAACTTCTTCCCTTTTCTCTGAAGAGAAGTAATAGGATGACCAATTCTAGAAAATCCCTCAACAAACCACCTATAGTAACCAGCTAGACTCATAAAACTATGCACTTCACCTACATTAGTAGGCATGGGCCAATCTACAATAGCTTGAATCTTTGAAGGATCCACAACAATACCTTTTCCAGATATCACATGTCCAAGGTATTTTACTTCAGTTTGAAAGAAGTCACACTTCTTCAGATTCGCATACAATTGATTTTCCCTTGAACATTGCAATACTTGTCTCAAGTGTTCTTCATGCTCCTTCATGTTTCTCGAATAGATCAAAATATCATCAAGAAATACAAGGACAAAGCGATCAAGGTATGTATGAAATACACCATTCATTAAACTCATGAATACAGATGGTGCATTTGTTAACCCAAACGGTACTACTATGAATTCGTAGTGCCCATAACGAGTACGAAATGCAGTTTTATGAATATCTACTTCAACTATTCACAATTGATGGTAACCAGATTTCAAATCGATTTTAGAGAACACATTAGCTCCCTTGATTTGATCAAAAAGATCATCGATTCTAGGCAAAGGATAACGATTCTTAATCATAACCTTGTTCAATTGACGATAGTCAATGCATAGTCTATGTGATCCGTCCTTCTTCTTTACAAAGATGATAGGTGCTCCCCAAGGGGAAACACTTGGATGAATGAAACCCTTCTCTAATAATTCCTCTAACTGAATTCGAAGTTCCTCTAACTCCTGAGTTGTCATTCTATATGGAGCTCTAGATATAGGTTCAGCTCCAGGAACTAGGTCAACTCTAAAGTCAATATCCCTCTTCGGAGGCATTCCAGGTATATCTTCAAGAAACACATCAACAAATTCCCTAAGAATAGGATGATCATCAAGAGATACCTCTCGACTCTCACCTCCTTCTAGATCAATGACTGTTGTTGCAAACAGTTGGCAACCCTGACGAAGACATCTCTTTAATTGCATAGCAGATATCATCTGCAAAGAGATAGGTCTTTGAACTCCTATAATTTCCACTTTCGCACCTAAATCATTTATGCAACTAACTATCTTAAGTCGACAGTCAATCACACCATGATGAGATGCTAACCAATCCATACCTAAAACTATGTCATACGATCCTAAAGGTGTAACATGTAAATCTAGTAAGGTAGTTAACGTACCACCACAAGACCACATCGCTCAATGATGGTCGGTGAAATAAAGGAGTCGGTGGCTCCGGAATCGAAAAGAATGGAAACACTAACACCATGTAACTTACCTGAAGTCTCCACCACTGTGTTCTGGTGATCGGCTTGGTGGTCATTAACCACAACATATACTAAAAACACAAGGTTAACTGTTATTTTAGGTGGAGTGTCATCACAATATTGCAAAGGTTACCCTTGTGTTTCTTCCTAGGTTCCGGCCCCCAACTTTGGTTACCCTGGTAACTTCTTACGAAACCCGGCCCCATTTGCAATCTATTTCGGAATCGAATATCTTTTAAGGTAACAAGATATCGATTTGCCATTCCAGGCCTTCCCATCTTATACTCAAGACTGAACTAGCTCAAGAGTCCATAAGTGAGGCATAATCATCTTATTAAGAATTTTAATCTAACTACTATGTTATTTAGTTATCACTTACTTACTAACTCTTTGTAAGTTACCCTACACCACTTTGTGTGTCATCCCTCACACAGAGCCACTCCCCTAAATATAACAAAAGAATTCTAAGTTTTCTTGACTAAGGTAGACAAGGTGTACAAACATACAACATAAAATTTCTACACTTTTCATAACAAACATCAATGACTATGTTCATAAATTCAGGTATCTAAACACCATGCAAATACCATGTACACAACCTTAGCCAACACATGAATTCAACTTAACAATCCCAATTCCCACATTTAACAATTTTTCTGGAAGACTTGTACATCTACGACATTCCCAATTTGCCCAACAAGAAACACGATATAAAGCAAATTGAAAAAAATAAACGTCTACTATTCGGATTTACTAAATCCAATCAGGAAATAATTTGAAGTATAAAATTAATATTCTAAGGTATAATTTAACTTCTATTCATTTCGAATAACAAATCTACAATATGCCCAATTTCATAATCATTTACTAGAATAAAATCTATATAAACTTTAAAAAACATCAGTTTAATCAAAACACCAATAACTTTGTTATAATGATTTAATTATTAAATGTCTATATCTAAACATTTAATAAACTACTTTTAAATATCTCACTTATAAAACCAATATATATATGTTTCAGAATTATTTTAACAATAAATTAATATAATTAATATATTATATATATATAATACATATTATATTAATAATATATATTGCATATATAAAAATAAATATATAACAGTTATACAAGATTCTATTTTTAAATGCTAAGTAATTAAAGTAAATAAAATTCACATTTTCAAAATTCGCAAGAAACCTTTTGTTTTAATTGTTAGGGCTTAAAGCCCCTGGCCGCCCGTAGGCTGCACTGTGGGTAGGGTTGCAAAGGCAGCCCGCCCATAGAGCTCGACCGCGGTGGCTAAGCCAAGCGCTGCCCGCAAGGGCGGCGCTGGGCTCGGCCCTCGTTGTCGTCCACTGCAGGGTCGGCCGCAGGTAGCCCTGCAGAGCTTCGGCTCTAAGAAAATAATATACATTTACAAAAATAATTTATATTTAATAAATAAATAACAGACAGCGATTCTTAAAATTCTGATTCTTTTAAATAAATTTATCAATTCCGCCTGTACGACAATTTTATTTAAAAGAAACTTCTCACAATCCAATTTATATATATATATATAATATATATATGTATATATATATATATATATATATATATATATACAAACTCACAGGGTTTTACAACAGAGAAATAAAATAAATTTCTATAGGGTTTCCAATGGAGAAATTGGGGAAACTGTAAAATTTTCATCAGGGTTTTCAATGGAAATTATGCACTGCAATTCCAAACAAATACTAATTTACCCCAGAGGTTTTAAATTCCTTTCCCCATATAAATAAACTCCCCTCACTAATTTAAATATTTTCCACAAAAAGTATGCTACAAAAATTCTTCTGAAACCAACAAATCTTTACAAGACAAAATACAGTGAACAATTTCTTTGCAAGAAGTACAGGGATTTAAATTAAACTTAATTTCTTTTCACAAACATTCCCTTCCAAAACAAACAAAATAAAAATCACAAGAAAAATACCTGTTTCCTTTGCTTCAGAAAACTGTCTGGTGATGAGATCCTTTGTTGCCTGTAGCTTCTAAAACCTTTCCCGAACACCAATTCTCAAAATGCAAACTAGAGAACTTCCACACAAATATATAATAATACCAAAAAGCATAAACCAAAATTTTAACAGAGCACTAATATTTTTTTCCCGTGAAGAATCGAATAGCCTTCTGTGTTTTCCCAGAACCCAAATAACCTCCGAGAAATTCCTCAACAAAAACAATAAATTCCACTGGCACACTTGTCGAGAAGAAGAAAATATCTTTAACAACTTCTCGGCAATCTTGCCTTTCAATATTTGCATGCATTTAATTTATTTAAAATTTAAATTTTCAATTTTCAAAAATACAATTTTATTTAACAATTCGAAATGTCATTTCCACAATAATAATAATTTCAAATTAAATCTATTCACACACATTTAAAACAATTTTAATTTAATTTATTTATTTATTTAATTAAATAGATTTAATCTCTAAGATCAAATTATTTAACCAAACAAACTAATTAATTTATTAAATAACATGTAAAACTTATTTCTTTATCATTTAAAAATTAATTTAAATAACAGTAAATTAAAGAATACTAACTATCATTAAATTTGACAAACTTTTCCTTTCAAGCAATAAATCCAAACAGAAACAAACAAGACAACCAAGACTCAAACTAAACTGACGATGTACTATGACTGGGTTTAAGACTAAACTAGGATGAACCATGCTACTACCTCCCAATCAACATTTCTGTTGAGTCTTGACACACTCATACCTGAGTAACTAGGTGGAGTCGGTGTCATGTACCTACAATCCTGCAACCAAACCAATAACATGCATATATATATAATCCATTATACAGACACACCGTGCGGAGAAAATCACGGACATCACAGGGCACTCGCAAGCGAGTGATGCGATTCTGTTCTCCACACCAATACACGTCACATCGGACTGACGAATTAAATAATAGTTAGTCCATCATAAACATATACATAGCAATAATCATCTGAAGGAAAACATTATGCTATATCAAAGCATATTAGAAATCAGTAATCACCATACAATGTATCCTCATATCACAAAGTGAATCCACTGTCGCTCAAAATCAGCGATCAAAATGTCCAAACAAAGTACCAAAGTCTGACAGTGTGAAAACATGCAAACAAAAAAATAAGCATAAATGGAGGGGTACTACAAATAGTTTTGGCACGGCCAGTGGGACTGTTGAATTAAGACAGTTCAAGAAATACATGTTTATTGGTGGTTTTATATGCAACCAATAGTTTTCAGACCTTTAAGAGGTTAAACCAACATATAAGGCGAGTTTGAAGCTCTAGTTTAGAAAACCAGTGCTACAACAGCTCATGAGAAAAATACAAACAAGAGGAAGTTCCATTCCTTTTGAATACTTGCAGCTATCACCACCTAGAAGACAAGGAAAAACAACAAAGATAGCTCCTATTTCACCAAGGAAGATAGTTTCAAATCCACCTACAATGAGACTTACAAATCCTCTTGTGAGGCAACAAATTTTGATTCCACCAATGGCAGATCCAAGGAATCAAGTCTTTGTTACTTTTAATGGAGGTAGCCTACTAAATTTAGCCCAACATGATGATATTCTCATCGATTCCCTCAAAAGTATCCCATATTTCACAGGTGAGGATCAAACCACACCAGTTGAGCACATCAAAGATGTAGAAAATCTATGTTCAATGCACCACATAGTAGTAGAAAATGTTGCTTTGAGGCTACTAGCAGCATCTTTTAAAGGGAAGGCACTTCAATGGTTCAAAAGTTTAACAGTTAACTCCATTAGAACATGGGATGAACTAGGTGAAGCATTATGCAAGCATTTTGAGGATAAGTTTGACAAATTTTCATTAGTGGAGCAGCTTACCACCATTAAGAGAGCTCCTCATGAACGAATGACTAACTTTAACTTCTATTTCCGAAGGACATGGGACAAAATTCTAGAAAAACACAAGGCCTCCAGCTGAGTATGCATTTCTATACTTTTTAAGAGCTTTAAATAGTGAAATTACTATTATGATACAATCAATGGTCGGAAACACATTGCCATTAGCTTGTGACATAGCTTTAAGCGCCGAAAATAACCTCATATAAGCTGGAAGAATTGCTCCTAGACCTCCTATGCCCATATTCCTTGACATATAGCCTCATATGACCTTACTAACACCTCAAATAGCCCCTTTACCAACTATTGTTAGCCAAGAAATTTTTGTCCCAAGTCCATCTTAGGAATTACAAGAGATTAAAAATAGTCAACAAAAAATTGAAAGTATACTTTGGTCTTTTGGCAACGAGCTAGTGAGCATTAAGAAGCAACAGTTCCAAGGTTTTAAGCCCTATCAGCCTCAAAATCAAGGTCAAAGTTAGCCATACCAAGATAATAGACAACAATATTAGGGAAACTATCAAGGTGCAAGGAAAAATTTCAATCCAAGGCCTTTCCAGCCATACAATCCAAATCCAATCAGTTTAGCTAAGGACCTTGCACTTGTTCAAAATAACCTTATAGCTGAATGTGATTGGTTATTTCCCTGCAACCAAGCCCATAACCAGGCTACATGTTTAAATGGGGTTATAAATCAAGCACTGATGGTACAAAATATTTCAAGCATACAAAATGTGCCTAATGATGAATCTCCACAACAACAGGATCTCCTCGCAAGTGATACAACTCTCCTAAATTGGCAAAGAGAGGAATTTTTTGGAGTGAATAGAGATGATTCTCCAATAGCAGCCAATACTAGAGCCAAGAAGAGAGATTTTGAAATTGGACAAATAATAAACAAGGACAAGGAAGCTGCTAGCCCATCCAATCCTCAAGTACCACACATTTTGCAAAGAAATACACAAGGAACTAGTAAAGAGTAGCTTGGGAACCAACCCCAATTAATCCACTTGCATCCAGACCCTATTGTTGCAAGTACTCATCAAAAGGTAAACACTGTTACACCTTTCAATATTATTGAGCACATGAAGAAAGTGAATCTAACCATGTCAATGTGGGATTCTTCATCCATGCCAGGTTAAAAAGGTTTATTACAATCTGCATTGCCTGATTTGAGTGTTTCAAGTGATGTTCTAATAGGTCAAGTCAAGGCTATTTTTGTAAATACACCTTAAGATAGTAGTAAGCAACCAAGTAAAGATGTCAAAACTCCCCCTTTTATGTATATTTGATAATAGGGGATAATTTGGTTCATAATTGCATGGTAGATTCAAGGGAAATTAGATTTGTTATGCCCAAGCATATTGTTGATAGCTTAGGATTGAAATATTAGCCTCTTGAAAAGGAAGTGGTCTAACTTGATGGGATATGTTGTGCAATTTTTGCACACATACCCCACCAAAGGTGGGGACCCTCTTTTGCTTGTTTGGTTCGCTTGTTTTCCTTAGGGTTCTAACCTTTTCCCCTTAAGGGATAGGTCTCTTGGTCTTGGTCTTGTTTCACCCAAGTACTTAATGATCAATTTGCATTTGAGATGCCTTATTGCAACATTGTGATGACGTGCTTTCTCCTTAAAGATGATCCCAATCCAAAATTTTCAACTTTGGGACAAATTTGGCTAAGTATGGGGGGATCTCAGCTAATCCGAGGTAGCTTGGATTACCCAAACTTTGTTTCAATCAGAAAATCTGAGCTACCTTAGATTTTTCGATTCTGAGCTCTCATCGTATCTTTTAAAGAGTTTGAAACTTGAGAGTGTGCATTATTTTTTGATTCATCAAGATTGGGAAGTGAGGGTCGAGTGCTGGATTGGTCGTTGTAGGGTTCTTCATGCATTCATCCGGTTTTCCATTTTTATGCTCCATCTCAAGGTTGGTTATTTCCTTCATGTCTTTGATTGATTTATCTTTCCTGATGATTTGATGTTCCAAATTCTTAGTGGGATCTCTTATAGGGTATATGTTATTACGATTAAGAGTTCAATTCGATGGGTTGGCTATTTTATAGTTGGCTAGGGTTTTCTTTTACATTTGAAAGATTGAGAGATTAGGGCATGGACTTTAAGTTGAATTGAGGATTAGTTTTGTTCAACATGAATAGGCACACTAGGGATTCATTAACGTATTCAAGACTCCCTTCATTGCATTTTAGTGATTTCATTTAGATTGTGGGAGTCACCTTGTCCAACTCGAAACCCTTGTGTTTGTAAAAACTAGGTTGGAGATTGAATATGATAAATGAAGCATATAGGATTAAGAGATTCTTTTCCAAAATGTGTGATTTAATGCATTGAAAGAAATGAACATCAATCCAACTCATGCAATGATTGAAACGTGAAGCGGGTTGAGCACCTAACAAAATTTTGAATATGAGCAAGATACTCAGAAATTCTAAGGTAGCTCATATTTATCGAGCCTTAATCCGCTCGAAAAATCTAAGCCCCCTCGAATTTTTTGGATCTTATCTCGTCCTAAAACCCGAAGTCAAAAGGTCAAGCTTAGACACTTGGTAATTTTTCAAATGTGACTTGCATTTAGTGATTTTGAGCTAGCTTGGATTTACCGAATCTTAGTCCAACCGAAGAATCCAAGTCACCTAGAAATACCCAAGCTTTATGAATTTTCAACTATCTGATGCATGTGATCTTAAAGTGATTAATGCCTAAATATTCTTGATTGTGTTGAAAATTCCATCTCATGAAGTTACTTTATGATTCTAAGTCAAAATGGACACATTGTGCAAATCTTAGGTAATCAGAGCTTGCTAGAAATTCCCAGCTCCCTCAAATTTTCTAACCTTTCTAAGATGATATTGAGATCTTGTGAGATGAATTGTCTACCTTGCATTGCCATTAGGGTTTACATTGTCTTTTTCATTTAATGGCATCATTTTAGCATATATTGGTACTTCATGTAGTTAATGCAATATGTCATATTGTTACTTCCATTTTGATGATTACAGTCCTTTCTAACAGATGCAAGGATAATTGAGCCCAGACAAAACATCTAAATCAAAGACTTCTTTAGTACAAGAGGAGGTGAGAAGAAGAGCAGAAAGAATGAAGTATGATTTCAAGGGCATATGGTTAGAGTCCAAGATCTCTTCTGCATGGTCAAAGATTGCAGACACAAACATGTGGCATATGGACTATGATGATTTCCAACCAAGGATGTATGGAAATGCACCAACTCAATTGGCTTAGATCCTCACTCATATTGGGTTGGCTCAAGCAACAGGGTTCCCTCCAACACAACTTTTCCCAGAACTAGTTTTAGAATGTGCAAAACACTATGACTCTAACACAAGGATTATAATTGGGCCACAGGGAAGAGTCATGGAAAATATTACTGAAGAATCCATTGCAGAGGCATTCATTATTGCTTCACATCACAAGCTCATTGAAGAGATAAACATTGGGGAGGAAATAAAGTTCTATGATGAAGACCGCAACAAAGCTTTGGAGATCATGAACAACTCTTGGATATTGAAGCCCAAACCACACTATTCTAAGCTACCTAAACAATTGCATAGAAGTGATTTCAAGATGGAGTATCATGATATTACAACTCTCTTAGGTAGGGTAATGGGAGTAGAAGAGGCTCACATTTTCCATAATTGGATGTTCTACCCCATCACACAAATTATGGCTGGAAAGCATTATCATTGGGATAGAATCATAAGCAACAACTTAGATGCCCAGTTGAGGAGTGTACAGGAGGCCAATAGATTCACAATGACTTCATATCTAGTATACATGTTGGCAAGCAAAACTAAGTATAAAGGGTCTCAATTGCGAAGGAACCCTGGGGAAAGATAAAATATGGGACATATATCCACAACTGTAGTATAAGACCACCAATTATAGGAGAGTGAATGTTGCTTTTTTTATATACATTCCTAGGTTGTTACAAGATTCTCTTCATGTTAGGGTCTCTACTGATGCAATGGACTTGATTAAGTAGTATGGGAAATGGTTTATTTAGTTCCAAAGATTCACATACATCCAGATACAAGGTTCTCCTGTTGTTCCTCTCATATTGCCAAGATACCATACCAATAAGCTCATAATGCTGGAATTGACAAAGAAAATAGTGGCATTCAAGGAAATTCTACAAAAGGATCTGCACAAGAAGGGGTTAGGGGCAGAATTCCCACTAAGAATTGGAACTCTAGAAGCTTTCCCATCTATCCAAAGTGCTCAACAATCAAAGAAAGAGATGGCCCAATTTGAGTTATACTCTCAGACCAACAGGGATAACTTTGATCCCTATGGAAAGGCACAAAATTAGGCCAATAGAGGATTCAAACATAAAGACAACATTGAGGACTATTGGGCCAACTGTAGAGATGAATTTGATGTTATTAGGAGAATATTTTATAGGTTACCTATCAATCTAATAAGGCTATACAAGGTGGTAGAAGTACCTGATCAAGTGAAGGATAATGAGGTAAACTTGGTTCAACACCATGATTATGAGCCCTATAGGAACAAGCCTTTGCCTCCAAGCAACTGGTCATAAGAGGAAATAACAGACTTGGATCAAGTGACTAAACCAGTAAAGAAATATTCAAGGATATGGGTAAAGCATAAGGTGTTGGAGTTGGAAGCTGATGGTACCAAATTCACATATGACTTGATGGGAGATTTAGAATCCCAATCTGAGGAGGAAGCAAAAGATGATAAGGGTAATGACACTGTTGAGCCTCATGATGAAGATATTCAAGAAGAAGAAAGGGAAGAAAGGCCTCTCACTATAAAGAGAAAGACAAGGATCCAAACTTAGGTTGAACTGAATGAGAAACAATCTCCAAAGAGAAAGAAGGATCCCAAAGTCAGTGCTACTACAAAAGAAGGAGAGGCATCACAACCAATCAGAAAGAGAAAGTTGGTCACTGAGGATGAAAAGATGGCTAAGGCTATAAAAGGTAGCACTTCTACTAATGCCCCTTCTTTAGTTAAAGTGGTTGATGTAGAAAGCTCAGGGGAAAAGCCACAAGTGTATGTTAGGAGAAATTCTCCTAAGCATAAAACATCCCCTATAGTTGAGATGAAGACTGCAAAAAAAGAGGTGCAAATTGAAGAGGCACCTACAGATGATAGTGCTATGAGAACAGTTACAGGAAATAATTATCCCCTTCCTTCTCCTCCTCACAATGTTCAAATTTTAGAGGAAGCATTCCATGAGGAGGGAAACTTACCAAATGATCCTGAGGGGCATGAATTTGAAGATGAGGAGATTTCTACTCCTAAGATTGGAGAATGGAGAAAGTTTGTGTAGGAGATAAAGCAATCAACCTCTAGGGAAAAAAGAAAGAACATGGAGTTCGAGGTAGTCCAGGAAAAACCATCCAAGTCCCCAAAGAAAGTGGCGATTGATGAGAAGGAGGATCAACCTGAGACATAAAATAATATGGAAGAGGTTGCTGACAACCCACACTAGGACAAGGATGAGTAAGAAGTTCCTTCCACAGAATTGAATACAGAGCAGCCCACTATCCCAGATTGGCTGGAGAAGAGACTTAGCAAAAAGCCAATAATTGTCCAAGAAGAAGCCTCAAGTTGGGATAAGTTGGAACAATGGGGACAACCCAAGCAAAGGAAGAGAGTTAGAACCTTGTCAAAGTTTTCAAGGGATGAGTTTAATAATAGAGTTATTCACATAGTTGTCCTTCTTGAAAAAAAGTTCAAGGATGAGGTAAGGCCCACTGATTATAAAGTACAAACTATCAATTTTGGCCCATCCGCCAAAGAGTAGGAAAAAGAAGAATTCCAAGAGTCCTCACAAGCCATTCTAAGAAGGCTTGATAAAGAAATAGAGCAAAAAAAAAGCTTCAAAAACAAATCAGTGATGCCTACAAATATGTTCAACATGTAATGAAGCCTCTACAAACTTCTACTGATGGTAGTTATTCAATCCTAGAAGGGTTGTTGCCTAAAGAAGTTGTGTCAGAGATAGAGAAGCTAAAATATTCAGTGCACAATACTCATGAATGGATTCAGGAGGTTAGCAAAAGGGGTGATGGATCAATTGTGAAAATATTTGGTATCCATGCTAAGGCAACTGAATTTCTTGAAGATACCTCCCAATTTGTTGTAGATTGTAACAAGATTGATGATACAACTGTAGAAGAGTTGAACAAGATCCTGCAGGTGCCTAAGGAAGAGCTGGCTAAGATGAACATTTTCACCTCAGATGATATTTCCAAGGTGATGGAGTGGATTGAAATATGGAATTATAGGAAAGAATTCCTCACCAAATCCTTAAAGAAAATAATGAAATTGTAGGGGAAAATGAAATAAATATATAACAGTTGTATCACTTTCCTTGAAATTATGACTAGAAGAAGAAAGTTTGGCCAGAAGAATATGAATATTGGCAGGTTGCAGGAATGGTGGCATGAGATATATGCTCCTTTTGATAGTGCACCAGTTGCCAAGGATCATCTGGAGGATGTAGCCATATACATTTCAAAGCCGGACAAGTATCATGAGTTATAGGTGGAATGGGATAAAGAAATGCCTAAATATGTTGATTAGTTTAAGACTCATAAATTGAGAATTAAATTTATCCCCATTCCAGATCTAGCTTATGTAAAGGAAATATTGGAAAAGGTTAAAGAATTATCTAGTAGGATAGAGGCCAATAAAGAAGGAGAAAATAGCCAACAGGCAGCCACCTAAGATAGTGTGCCAGTCATGTGACTTTCTAGCCAGGGGGATGACCTAGAATTTTGTGCTAGCCAGATAATGCTTCTAGAAGGGTCTAGGATGACCTAGATTTTGTTTTATGATAATTAAATGTAATTTTATTTTATAAAAAAATCACTCCAAGCTGACCTAGCTTTTGTAACCCTAATTCTAGGCCGACCTAATGTAATTTCTCTATAAATTGAGGACCCAACATCATTTGAAGACATAGTTGGATTAGTTAGGACTGACCAAGGAGTTAGTATTTTCTAAGAGCAAGTGCTAGAACATTGAGGATACTTCAATTGTTGTAAATTTTGGGTGATTCATATAAGTAAAGACATTGTTCTTTGGTGCTCTTTCTTGTGTTATTCATCTTGCATGGTTCTTGTTTGCAAATCTTTGAGAGATTGATTTGGAGTTGTGATTGCATGCTAGATTTTAGATTTAGATATGATGCAAATTGTGTTGATGATTTGATATTTAAGGTGTTTGAGCAATCCTTGGTCCATACTTTTAGTAGCTTGCTGATTGTAAGTTGTGTAAAGTTAGCTTGGGCCTAAAATTTATGTGCTAAGTTCAATTGTGGGTATTTATTCATTTCAATTATAAAATAAGATTATTTGTGTGAATGCTCCATGATCTGAAAATATTTATTTCCTTAGAAGATTACAATGTTTCTGTGCGATTGCAGGTTTAATTTGGGTTAAGCAGGAATTAGTTTTAAAGGATTGGTCGACTTTGGATATTTGATTGTTTACACAATTAGTCTTAGGTTTAGTTTTAGAAATATCTTTAAACCCTTTATCTTTTGCTATTTATTTTGAAATTTGGGTTAGTTTTAGGATTGAAAGCATCAACATATTGCAAGATTTGATGGGTTTGAAGTTTCCAACATTTGTATTGTAAGAGCACTTGTGATTACCAGCATTTTCACATCATCACTAAGTTGTTTTTTTGCATTTTCAAGACTTGACATTGGAGACCTTGGGGTTATATCTTGAGGCTTTTTGATAGAGATTTACCTTTCAAGAGAGATATGATATTATATTTTGTCTAAGTTGTTGATGTGCAAAAAACACCATCAACAAATTGGCACTAGAAGGAGGGCTTAAATAAGCAAGCTGGAGCGTTTTCTATCTGCAATTTCTCCTTAGAGATTTTGAAGAAGAACCAGATCTACACCAGGGGAGGAATATTTTTAGGAGTTACAAGCCCCTACTAGGTCAAGAGGGACTAGAAGAAGGGGAGAATCATTGTCTGCTCCATCATCTTCACCTTCATCATCTTATTTTGAGGATATTCCCATTCAACAACCCTAGCTAATTGTTAATCAACCACTACCACTTCCACCACCACCAATGGATTTCTTGGAAAATAACCCTCCACCTTTGTCTTTTAACAACTACAATGTCATGCCAAAGAATCCTGAACATTTCTACTCCAAGTTTCATGTCGATGACCCTAATAGGATAGCTGAAGAGCACATTAGTATTTTTTCCAGACCTACCTTAGGCATAGGGGAATTAATCATGAATATGTTGCATGCATACTTTTTCCATAATCCCTAGGAGAAGATGCCTTTTATTGGTATAATAATTTTCTTGCTGGGTCCATCCATAATTGGACTTAACTTGAGAATGCATTTTTGGAAAAGTTTAAAATTCCTATCAGTGCTAATGAACTATATCTATAGTTCACTAAGGTTAAGAGGGAAGTCAATGAGCCTATAGGGTCATTCAATAATAGATTTTATCATTCATACACTAGGCTACAGGCTCCCTATGTTGTGGATGATGCTACTGCTTTGGAATTTTACTATGAATCCCTTGATAACCTTACTGCTACCTTCCTTAAATGGAGACCTAATCCTCCTAACACTTTGCTTGGTGCTTATACAGAAGCAGTCAAGGTTAGTATAGACTTGAGGTAGCATTTGTCAGGACCTCTGCCATATTTGGGACTAGCTACTCACCCTGGACAAATTCGAGCATTTAATCAAGCTTTGACCAATCATACACCCATCATGAATCCAACAACACAACTGCCCTTGGTCTCACACCCAAGTCCTCCAATGAATCAAGTTCCACCAATGCCTAGTTATCCTCAAAATGTCAATCATCCCCTCAATCCACAACAACAGGTTGGTTTCCCCACTTACTTGCAAAATTATGAAGTATTGAACCAGTCCATAGGCTCAAGGGCAACATTAATATATCCTTAGAATAACATGGGCTCTGCATCTTACAGTAATCCTAACAAAGAAAGGCTAGATGAGTTGCCAAAACAAGTCAAGAAGTTGAATATGGAAGTAACTTATCTAAGGAACCAGAAGAGTCAACTTTAGGCTACCCAGAGAAATATGTAGACCAACTACAATAGGGAAAACAAGGATTTTGCACAAGGATATGGATAAAAACTTTGATAGAAGGCAGTCATCTGGACAGAGCTTTGATAGAGGACAGTCAGGCAGACAAGGATTTGATAGAAGATAGCCACCCAGGAAAAATAGAACATGGAATACAAGGCCAAAGAATGGAGGAGTTCCTACCCCATTAGATTAAGTAGCTAATCAAGAAAAATCTTCAAGTGGCGTGTATTTAGTTGAAGCAATTTTTTTTAGGGTGGTGCAGACTCCACAAGACAAATCAATATTCTGAGCTAGATTGCCCTAAGTTCCAAACTATTGCATCCATCTTTCAGTATGAGGTTGAAAAAAATTCCAACAATCAATAATTGGTACCATCTGGCCCTTATGATTCCCTAGTTCTGGTATTGAATCATGCTCCTTTCCCACAAAGTGAAGAGAATGGACCAGACCAAGAATCAAGTGAACCAGATGAGAAGGTGGAACAAGTATGCAATGAAGATGAGATTTCACAATTGTTCAATCAAGGTATTGAGAATGATAATGGTCCTTTAGATGAGGAAGAAAATGGCATTGAAGAGGTCCAGATGTTTCAACAACACACCAAGAAATATGATCTGAGGAGTAGGCAAGTTGGAGGTCCATTCACTACATCAAATCCTCCAAATAATTTTACTACACCACCTGATCCACATGCCAATAACAATCCATCCTATCCTCATTTGCCAAGACAATATTTCTCAAAAGAGGATTTGTTTGATCCCTCTAAGGGAAAGAACATTGATGAAGGCAAGGAGAAGTTCGTAGATTATCCCAAAGACACCTATGTTGATATGAACACAAAACAATTGGGTGAATATATAGCCGAGGAACTCAAGAAATTGAAGGTAAGTCTTTCTGCTTTTGAATTGTTAAGGGTTCCTACTATTAGAAATGCAGTCTTAGGAACTTTTAAAACCCATGTGGTCCCTCAAGATAGGATAGTTAATGAAGTAGTTGGGAAGACCCCTGGCTCACAAACACCCAAAGATCAAAGTCAAGGGCAATCTAAAGATAAAGGAAAAGAAAAGGATAGGGGTCAAGTTGCACAAGCTGATACTCCTATGAGTTTGTTTCAAGGAAAGACTGAACTCCTTTTCTAATTTTTTTTCACATCTTTGGGAAAAAATTACATAATTTCCTTTTAGATTCAAGAGCCTCCGTAAATGTCATGCTTTTTGTTGTTTGTAGAGCCTTAGGTATTACTCCTCTAGCTTCTCAACGAAAGGTCACTCAGTTGGATAAGACATAGGTGAATGTGGTAGGAGAACTAAATATGATTCCCATGCAAATTGCATCAGACCTTAGGATTCAAAAAATAATTAACATTCAAGTGGCAGATATTCCTGATACATATGGTATGATCTTAGGCAGATATTTCACTAAGGCATTAAATGGATATGTGTCAACTAATCATTCTCACATGTGGCTTCCCTAGAAAGGAGTACCAAACCAGATCAGGATTGAGAGGAAACCATGGATGAAGTATGTGATCACTGAATATCAGAATACTTCAAATGAGATATTAGTATCAGAGGTTAGTTTGGGGAATTATGTAATAGCGACTCCTCCTCTAGAACCAGGTACATATGAAATCTTCATGTTGCAAGATGTACCCAAAGACCTCACTCAAGAGTCCAACAGTACTGGAGCATTGGTAGAACCAATAGAAGAAGAGGATGATCAAGGAGATGGCCAACTTAGCCTATTGGATAGCTTTCAAGAGTTTAAGCCTTACTTTACATGCCTATCCAAAATTTTCAATCCCTCTAGCTATATTTTTCATTGATTTACCACCTCATTTTTCCTTGTGTTTGTCAAGAGATTTCACTGCCAAAATAGGAGGTTACTTGTCCTCAAATTGTTCCCACATGTTATTTAGGACTAGATATGGGACAAAAGTAATCATTAAGTTTGAATTACTTGCCAAAGACCATATTGAGCCCTATGTACCAAGTGCCATTAATGCCAACTATGTTATTTTTAAAAATAATGAGAAAGTTGTTGCTCAAGAATCAATTTCACAGACTGAGGATATCCCATATATTCTTTTGAATGAGTGGGCAGCAGAAAATGTAAAAGATGAACTAGGTAAGAATATTGAGGATAGATGCCCAGGTGTGTATATGTTGCATGAACCTGATGCAGTTATCCCAAACCTTGAAAATAAAGTGGAACAACAGCTAGGACAAAAAAATGAGTTATGGAAAATGTTTTTTGATGGCTCTAGAAGCAAGAATGGAGCTAGTGGGGGTGCAATGCTTGTATCCCCACAAGATGAAAAATACTATTCAACATTTCATTTTGTATTTTCCTGTTCTAACAATACTGTTGAATATGAAGGTTTGATTCAGGGTTTAGAATGGGCAAGGAAAAGGAAGATTAGCTTCCTACAAGTAGTTGGGGATAGTAAGCTGATAGTTAATCAAGTAAGAGGCTTCAATGTGACTAAAAATGATGTTCTTAAGTCTTACAAGCATAGGGTATGGGATATGATAGAGGAATTTGATACTTTCAATCTTCTTTCTATTCCTAGGAATCAGAATAAGCATGCAAGTAGGCTAGCTACAATAAGGGCTTAGTTTGATATACCTAATGATATTAAGAAGGAAAAAGTGCAATAGTATGTCAAGGTTGTTGTTAGATCTTCTATTCCTGATAATAACACCCACTGACAAGTTTTCGATAGTGATGAACAGGTTTTGAGTTTTCTACTATAAGAGGATGAATTTTTCAGTGGTAAACCAAGATAAGCTCAAGCAGCAATATGATGATCAAGTCATTCAGTTGAGAACTAACAAGCTACCTAAGGGTCTAGTCAACTTGGAATCCATATTTAGCATTGATGATCAACTCAAAAAGAGCAAGAACAACATGTAGGTCAAGGAGGAACATTATGAAGAGCTTGAGATATTCAAAGGTAAGCTCCTTAAAATTGGTAAAACATGTTCACAAGAAGACAGGAAAGCTTTTATTGCTCTTTGTCAAGAATTTCAAGATGTATTTGCATGGGAGTACTCAGATTTAAAGGCATTTGATCCCCAAATTTCCCAGCATACTATAGAATTAGAGTCAAATGCAAAACCCATTAGACAGAAATAGAGGCCTTTAAACCAAAAATTTGAGCCTCTTTTGATTAAGGAGTTAACCAAGCTAATTGAGGGAAGTATTATTTTCCCAATCAAGCATACATCATGGGTCTCTAACCTTGTCCCAATTAGAAAGAAAAATGGAGAGATTAGGCTCTGTGTAGATTTTAGAGATCTAAATAGAGCCTCATTAAAAGATCATTATCCGCTGCCCTCTATGGAGTAGATTCTGCAAGTAGTGGTCGGTTTAGAAATATTCTTATCACTTGATGGTTATTCAGGCTATAACCAAGTCTTAGTTAAAGAAGAAGAATAGTATAATACTGCTTTTACCACAAAATGAGGCACCATGGCCTATAAAAGAATGTCATTTGGCCTGTCTAATTTCGGTGCCACTTTTCAAAGGGAAATGGACATGGCATTTCAAGGTCTGATTTATAAATTAGTGCTCATATATCTTGATGATATAATAGTATTTTCCAAGAATGTAGTTGAGCACCTATCACATTTGAAACAAGTATTTGAGAGGTGTAGGGAGTTTGGTATATCCCTCAACCCCAAAAAATGAAATTTTTTTGTCCATGAGGGCAAGATTCTAGGACATGTAGTGTAAAAACATTGGATCACCATTGATCCAGAAAGAGTAAGTGCCATTTTGGATTTGTCTTTACCTAGCCATAAAAAAGGGGCTGCAAAGTTGTCTTGGAAAAATTAATTTTGTTAGAAGGTTTATTCCCGATATTGCTAATCTCTTGAAACCACTAACTACCATGTTGAATAAAAATGCAATTTTTTAGTTGGAATAGGGAGGCCAATCATAGTTTTGAAGCTATAAAGGAGGCCTTATCAGTAGCTCCTACTTTGGTAAATCCAAACTTTTCAAAATATTTCATTTTGTATGCCTTTGGTAGCATAGACACCATTTTTGCAATGTTGGTACAACAGAATGATAATGGTTTAGAACAACCCATTGCCTTTTTTATTCAAGGTTTGGAAGACTATGAATAGAGGTGTAACTTTGTTGAGAAACATGTATTGGTAGTTATTAGGAGTTTGAAAAAGTTTAGACACTTAGTTTCTAGCAATAAAGTGCATTTAATGGTTGTTCACCAAGCTTGTGAGGGGAAGGTGGATGTGTGTACAAATTTCTTCAAGGTCTAAAAATGGGTTGGAAACAGAGAAGACAATTCTGGTCACTAATGGTGAGCCTCAGAATGTTGCACTGGCATTAGGTGCAAGTTGGATGTGAGATATGATTCATTTTTTGTAGACTAGTGAGTATCCACAAGGTTTAGATAAGGCCAAGAGAAGGTATTCCAGACTACAATCTATTCCTTAGGTGTTGGTTAATGATGTGTAGTTTAGAAAAGACCACAATGGCATGTTACTGAGATGCATTGATAATGATCAGATTGATAAGGTACTTCATGAGTTCCACGATGGAAGTCAGCTAGGGGACATTTTTCCCCAAGAACCACAGCTTGGAAAATAATGACAATTGGCTACTATTGGCCAAGCCTTTTTAAGGATGCCCATGTTTGGGCCAAAAAATATGTCAAATGTGCCTTATTTGCAAGCAAAGAGAGGCTACTGGCTTTTCCTTTGCAGCCTATTCAAGTGGAATATCCTTTTATGAGGTGGGGCATTGATTTCATTGGTGCCATCAACCCACCTTCTAGTGCAGTCCATAGATGGGTTCTTACTGCAACTGACTATTTTACAAGATGGACTGAAGCAGTGGCTTTGAAAGAAGCCAATGAAAGTGTTGTGTTAAACTTTTATGAAAATTTGGTAACCAGATGTGGAGTACCTGATTCAATTATTTCAAACAATTCCTTAGCCTTTATTGGATTGATAGTAAGTGATTGGGCAAGAATGGTATTCACCTTAATACATCATCAAACTATTACCCTTAAGGTAATGGTTTGGAAGAATCAACCAACAAGAATTTTATAAGGATTATCAAGAGAATCATGGAGGATAATCAACAAACTTGGCATACCAACTTGAAATCTGTCTTGTGGGCAGATAGAATAACTCCAAAAAGATCCATTGGAAACTCTCCTTATATGCTGGTGTATGGTAAGGAGGCAAGGCTACCTTTATTTGTTGAGCTTCTTGCTCTTGATATTATGAAATAGCTTGAGATGTTTGAGGAGGAGGATCTAATGGCTATCAGATATGCATAGCTCATGGAGTTGGAAGAAACAAGGGATACATCCATGAAAATAATGGAGTTACATCAACTCCAAACAAAGAGAGTTTTTGACAAGAAAGTAACACCCAGGGTGTTTAAAGAGGGAGATGTTGTGCTTAAGTGGGATGAATTAAAGAGAAATCCAGGAAAGCACACTAAGTTTGATGGTATGTGGAGTGGCTCATTTGTTATTACTGAGTGCAAGGAACACAATGCTTTTCAATTGTCAAAAATGGATTGAGAAGTTCTTCCTATCTCAGTCAATGGGATACACCTCCAACTCTATTTTGAGGTATGATCTACCTCGTACATATTGATTTAGGAAATTTCATTTCAATAAGTGTTATTGTACATTAGTTTAGATGTAGTTTTTCAATTCGTCTTAGTGTTGTTCTGCATAGTTAGGTAGGTTTCATATGAAATTTTAGTGTGTTTGGAATAATTTTTCAAGGTATCATGCATTGATATGATGAGTTACAACAATGTACATGACTATTTTCAAGTCTTGTTAGTCTTCTAAGTGACTCTGTTCCCAATGGATAAACTTCAGGCAACTGGTCAAGATGTTTAGCAGGAAAACATATAGTAGATGTCACCAAAAATGTTACCTATTTTAGCTATGAGCTGAAACACGTAGAGTTGTTTATATTTTACAAAGTGAAACAAAGGGTACATTCTACTTTGCTATGGTATATCCATGAGCATAAATAAATTATCAAAAGACTACATTATGCAAATGCATACAACAGAGAAGAGAGTGAAACAATTGTTGCAAAAGTAGTCTTTATTGATAAACATAAATGTATGGTGTCCCACACAAGTCGTGGGACTAACTATTTGAATAAAAATGGAGGAAAATACTATACATTTATAGACACATGAAAGAAAAAAATCATATATAAAGAAAGGGGACCTGTCGTTGTCTGAATGACGAATCCTAGTTGAGTAGAGTTGCATCTGTTCAACCCCTCTTGTTTGTCCAACCTCCAGAAGTTGCCTTCCCTGCTACTCTGAGAATTCCTACATGTGTGAGAGAGAGTTGGTTAGAGAAATGAAAGATCACAAATCAATACATATGCAAACATCCATAAACATATAGCTTGATCCTCATAAGCATCAAAATAGTTTGCATATCATAGATGTCCAAGAAAATAGAAAGTTTATCATAAACATCTATCATATGCTATGTTTTATCTAACATGTTTATTCATTGTGCAGGTATAGGTTGAATATCATTACAAGATATATTTGTTAAACATAAAAACATGTGGAGTAAAATGGGATCCTACAAGAGTTGAGCTTAGCATGCTATCTTTTGGGTTATTGACAATGAAAAGAGGTTCAATTCATCACACTTATCAACTTTTGACAAGTGCTCATCACTCATGATAGTGAGTTGTTTTAAGTCACTATCATAAATGTTAAGCACATATCAAAAGATAATATCACCATATGAAATGTTAAGGACAACCAAAACTTTGGGTCATGTAAGAAAAGTGAGTGGATTTGATAAGGTACAATCATATTTTGAAGCTATAGGCACCAGTCATTATGAGTTCTAGACACAGTTCTGAGAATGGGGTTTGATTTATGAGGAACAATGTTATATTGGTAAAGGAAAACACTTTCAAATGATAATTCCTTAGTAACTTGAGTGTTGAATACAATAGTAGGATGCTAGCTTAGGGAGATAGTTTGATACTATAGCAAAAGGATCCCAGTAGCAGTCCATGAAAGAGGAAGAAAAGATTATCATTGGTCTTAGATTTTTAGTGATTTCATTGACCCATGAAATCATTGCTTAGAAATCATTTTATATCTCTCTTTGTCAAAATCAAAAGAATGGTGAGCATTTCATAGGATGATTGAGGTGCAAGTAAGATTATTCCATCATTGTTCATGGTGGAGTTAATAATAATAAGCAAAATGCTCATTGGGCTGTCATAAGCCCTAATCGATATTTGTTGCTATTGTCAGACAAAGATATCCAATTTTAGGGAGAAGAAGCAATGACTAAGCATAGTGGATAGGGTATTAATAATAGTGGTGGTCATAGTAATATATGATAATGACTTTGTTTGATAAAGGATAACCTAGAACTGCCACAGAAAACCAAGAAAAGAGCAGTCAAAAGCTATAGAAAGATAATCTTATGAAATAAGTGGTTGACAATTTGGTAATGGTCTTTGATAATCAAGGTGCCAATGCAAGATTTGTGATAGTCTTTCATGTTTGATTACATATTTTAGAAGGACATTAAGATTGTACAGTGCTCCTATCATAGTGCTCAAAGGATAACAGAGTTGAAGGTTTCACCAAGTAACAAGGCTTTATGTTGAATAGCATGTGATAGTCCATACAAATACATGGCAGTGAAATCTTTGATAACCATGAAGTGTTGATATAGTAATGGTTGTCATTGGAGGAGTGTCAATGCAATGGAGTTTGGAGGCAGCAAAAAAATGAATAAAAGGAACAAGTTTTACCAATAAAATAACTCATGCAAAATACCATGATAGGGAATAGTGACTAAGATGTAAAAGGGGGCAGTGTTATTTGATACATGACAATATCATTCACAAGGAAATAATCATTATGAAAATTACAGGGTAGTAGCAAGCTACAAGGGTACTTTCCTTTTGTTTAATTTTACTATGACCAAGGAATGGAAAAAATGTGTTAGAGTCCTTGAATTATACCCATAATGTGCAATGGTATTGAATCATTTTGCAAACCATTTTTCTTTCACAAGGCAACATTTTCTTGTGGAACAGTTTGCTGAGATAGCTCTTGTTTCAACTGTCCACCCTCTCATGAAGTCTCATTCATATTATGATCTTGCACGATCTTATCATAGAAAAGGGGATTATGACACTACTGGCCGCTATTACATGACATCACTAAAAGATGAAAAAACACAGAACCAATATCCAGAACGGCCATAGAATCACAGAGGACCCTTTTTCTTTGCAAGATATGTGGAACTCAAAAAAAAATAGAGCTCAAGTAAGCACATTTTTTCTACAAAAATGAGTGAAGATGTCGAAGGTAATTATTTTCATCATTTTCTATGCAAAGATAGGCTCAAAATGAGCACTTTTTCTACATAAATTTCATGTGAAATGAAAAAAATTCATGAGTAAAGGCTTACCCGAGTTCAGTTTTTTCACTTTTGCTTGTATTATGCAAAGAAAAGCCCACTATGTGTTCAAAATCTGCCTTGGATGAGCTCCATCAAAACCCTATGGCGGTGCACAACAAAGTTCAAGGTGAAAAATGAAAAGCATTTGCAAGTGTTTGGGTCAGTTTTGGTTTTTAAACATTTCAACATTAAATATTTTCCCCTTTGTATTCTATGCTAAGTGTCTAGGGGTGTCCCCTCATGATATAAATTTTGCATTGTCTCCCAAGACATAGGTCAAATCAAGTGTTTTTTATTTTGCACAATTTTTTAACAATTTGAAATGTTAAAAAACATTATTTAAGTGATGTTATTATAAATCACTTATTTAAATGTTTTATTTATTGCAAAATAATGTATGTTCCTTCACGAATGGTCAAAGGGGTGTGATGAGGCTTAATAATGACTTGTAACAAGCATGGAGGAATTTGGAAGAGATTGACCAACAAGTGGAAAGCATGGAGGTTGTTTTATACTAGGTTATAGAGGAAATGAGAGCATCTTGGAGCAGTTTCTCATGCTTTTATTGTGGGTAAAGTCATGACTTGACTTTTTCTTCACTTTGGAGACATTTTGGAGAGGTTTTGGGGGCTATTTTTAGGGTTTTTCTGTTACATATGACTAGGAAGCTTCTAGAAGTATGTGTGTGGAGCAAGCTTCAGAAAAGCCTAAGTAACTTCAAACATCAATTTTGGAGTTAGTTATTTCTTCTTTCAACATCCATTTTAGCTTATTTAGGAGCTCGTTTAGGTAAAAGATAGCATTGTGACTCAATATCAGACATGTACAATAGTATGTAACACGTTTTTTTAATAAAATTAAGTGTTTTACCTTCTTGGAAGCTATCTCATGGTGTGGAGTGTGATGATAAATGAATGTTCTTGTGAGTTTGATAATTCCTTTAATGTTCATCTCCTTTTAGCACCTTTAGGTAGAATAAACATATGTTTTGTAGGTTGTAAGTTGTGCAATGGTTCAATAGTTATTTTAGTTGTGGAAACTCTTTTCCTTCAAAAGCGACAAGTGAACCAAGCCTCCTTGCAAAACACTGATTCATTGATATGTTATAATATCTGAGTTGTGTTAAGTCAAGCTAAGGTATTGAGAAAGTTGTGTGTTAAAACAACAATATACAACTGAGAAATCAATTTTGGTGTATCACCATAGGGTTAGTTTCATTTTCATGTTTTTTTCTTACTCTTTCCTTAGAAAAGCATCAGTTTAGCAGTAGTTTAGGTTATTACCATCTAGGATCCAACCTTATCTGGAGGTCCACTCCAAGTTTAGGTGACCCACAACCTAGGAGTGTTCCCATATTACTCCAAAATGCTAAGTTCTACAACTTGGAAATGGTGCAGTTTTGAGAGCTAACAGGAATATTCTAAGGAAATATTCCTCCTTTGCACATTCCTCCAAAAGGAATATTCCCATGGAATATTTCTTCCCCTTCGCACAATTTAATTTGGTTTTAATTAACTAAATGTTTCATTTTTCTCACCCATGAGAATATTCTCCTTCTTCACTCATTTGAAAAAAGGGAATATTCCTCCTTGCAACAAACTTTCAACAAGACTTCTTGTGCAAGTTATGAAAGTGTGTTTGTTTGGAAGAATATGAACCCTTGATTCTTTTCTTGATCCATGTGATCATTGATTCTCATCCATTGATGAGAATCCTTGATCCATGTTTCATCTTTCCTCCATTTTTTACCATTGATTAACTTTTTTAATCTTGATCCTTCATTTCTCATTTGTCCTATAAATAGGTCACTATTTGGAGACAAATGGATCCATCTTTTAAGAGAAAACTTATGTTGCTAAAATCACCTTCACTTGCACTCATATCTAGCACTTATTTAGCATCATTTTAGCTTAATTTACTTGCATCATTAGCTTAGCTTCCATTAATGGCTTACATGATAACATAGGTGCATACATTAAGCATATTTTGTAATTAGGGTTTAAATCTCTTGGAGCTTGCATACATTTAGAATAGATTTTCATACACCCATATCGATCATCTTAGCATTCATCATGTTAGTTTAGCATTTAAATAATTTTTTGTCACACATATTTCATCAATTTTGTCGATTCTCTTCAATAAAGTTGATTGAAATGGGCTCATTATCCATGAGATTAGGCAAGGGTCGCCATTCCACATCAATGCAACACCACTCCCCCAATAGGATAATTTTCAATGGATTAGAATAGGTGTTTTTGAAGCTTTCATGATTTAATAGGTTAGTTTTAATGGATTTCTAGTTTAATTTTTATTGAATGATCTTACTAGATTGATATTTAGTGGCTCAATTATACTTTGAATCCTCATGGATCAAGTGTATTCAACACATAGTAAGTCGTCGGTCACATTTTGGTGCTAAAATGAGGGTAGTACTAATTAAATTTAATGAATTTTTCTCTCAAATTTCATTTTTCTAGTTTTGTAGATACAACGACAGTTTTGGAGGCTACAATGACACCTTTGTCAGGTATTTCCATATAGTGACGCTCTTTCTTGTAGATACAATGACGCCTAATTAAATCACTGATGCCTATTAAAACAAATTACGATGCTAAAACTTTTTAGTGGTATTAAGGATTTGAAAACGACGATGCCACCAAATAGCGATAGTATCGTCGTCTCTATTTTACCATAGAGCAATGTTTTTTTCTCACCAGAGTGACGCCCATTTGAATTATGACAATGCTATTATAAACATCGACACTTTTTACTGGTAAGCAAAAATAGTGACTGAATTTTAGCATGTGCTCCAAATTTTTTATTTTATTTGCTCTTTAACATGTCACTGACTTCTGGCTTTTGTCTTTTTAGTCTAACTAGTTTTGTAGGTTTGGACAATGAAATTTGAAATGAAGGAGCATGTCATCGTTTAATTGTATAATTGTAACAAGTGTTTCAACACTCATGGGGCAATTATAACCCATTTATCATGCTTTATTTCATGTTTTAAGACCAAACTAGATTTCTAGATTTCTTTTTGGGCTTTAAAATGAACATTGAAATTGGTTAAAATTGAACCCTCACATCATTTTGCTTGTTGGTTTAAAATTGAACAACACAATATTCACACTTCAAATTGGTGTTTAAAACGAACTCATTTTGCTATGATGGATTAAAATGAACATGTTTCTGAATTGTTTGAGTAGGCTTGTTGTGTGTATCTACTCCCCTCGTTCTTTGTGTGATCTTGGGTGAAGAGAAACATGCAAGTATACTTTTTCTTCTTGGAACCACTAATCCTCTCCCCTTGCACCTTTTGGAAATCTCAGGTGACGAAAGGAGTTTTACACTTCAAACATGTGTTACCTTTAGTGGGCCTACCTCCCAACTTGTGAGAGGGAACAACCCAAGAGGTTCTTTTATTTCAGTTTGTGATACAAATACTTGGCATGATGAAAGTCATTGACCAACTAGTGTAGTTACACTATACCAACGATCATCTCCTCTAGTATCTGTGTGATACATCAAAATCATTAGATGTTTCTAAGGGCTAGGAGTCCTCTTAATTGAGTGAATTCACTGCATGTATAGTACTAGTTTAGCCCAAATTCTGAATTACGAACCTTGTTATTAGTAGCTCGCCATTTCCTCTGAAGTGTATTTTGAGGTAGTGCACTAGAGTAGCATCACTCCAAGAAGTTACTTACCATGTCCAATTTTTTATTGAGGCAATAAAGCAAATGGGGAAGGTACTCCTTTGTTTGGCGTGTCAAGATGTTACATTTCCTTGACATAGCCTATTTTTCCATTTCATGTTCATGGATTAATCATCTCTTAGGGGATGATGGTAAGCCTACTAAGAAATACACACCTATCTAGGATTGTTCATGCTTGTGAGTCAGTTTAACACTTGCTTGGTTCAAAAAAATTTGCAAACAATCATCAACAAGTCTTTTCAAAATTTCAAACCATTTGGTCTAAGTATGGATACCCTTTGAAAAAACCTTGATATTGATGCTTGTCCTAAGGATTTATTCTTATAGGGTTCTAAATATTTTGGTTTACATCTCAATCCATACTTCCCAAAGTATGGATTTTGTGAAATTTATGATGTTTTTGACATAGATATTTAGCTTGAAACTTAAGAAAGAAAAAGTGTTTATGGTAAAAAGAAACTCATTTAAGCAAGATAAATTGACAAATTGAACCCCACATGACCATTTGGTATTCGATCACTTCGGTTGAACAACCTAACCTTATGCCCACTGTCATTCAACCAAAATTTGAACTAATTGAGGGAGAACAAATATATATAATTAGTAGTTTGAGAAGCTTCACTTTTGAAACAAAGGAAACACCCATCTAGTGGAGAAACGTAGCATACATCTTAGACAAACAAGAGGAACAAGTCAATATTGTGGCTAGAAGGCCCATATTACCACCTCCCATGTGGCTATAAAATATCCTCTTTTCCATAATCTTGGGATTCTGCAAATGATGTCTCACAAAATCAAAATCACCAAAAGAAGGTCTACATGCCATCACTTCAAGCTTAGACATCATAGTCAAAAAGCTATCAAGAGACACCTTGTGAGTATATACCGCAACAAAAACATTTTGGCAAGGAATTTTTATACACATTTCAATGAATGATCTAGATATGTATGCCCAATATGAACCACTCATTTAAAGTCAAACATTGGTATTAGGCTTGTCTTAAATGATCTCTCACAAAATCAAAATCCCCAAAAGAAGGTCTACATGCTACTATTCCAAAATTAGACATCACAATTCAAAGTATATTAGAAGATGTATCCTAATAAATTACTGCAACCAAGATAAATAACTAAGGAGACGTTATCTATGCTATTTCATGAACGAACCAGATCTACACATTTCACAAGAACTTCTCCTTGATCATTAAGTCTTTAGGGTTTGAACACTTTAGAGGTCTATCATGTTTCTCACCACCTTGGTCTTGGAAAAAAAAGGCTCACTCTAGGTAAACATTGGGTCAAACATTTCATCCACCCTTTATCAAAATCCAAACTTCACTTCACCAAACTTTGCAAAAATTTTGAACACACTAACACTTTTTGACTTAGACATCTATCCACCCCAAACCCTAACTCAACTGCTTTGTATGTGAAATGAATCCTTTTCCATGAATTTGGTTAAGTTAGTTATCATCTTTGAACTCATTTATCTTGAAGGTCACAAGTCTACCCTAAATATTCACAAATTTATAAACATCCTTTATCCAAACATCAAACAAAATTAAGTCAAAAGTGTTGTCCCAAAATTTTTGCAAAGATCATTTCCCACATCATTCATCTTTTCATTTCCCATTACCATCATTGCTCCAAAAAGACTGAGAATCCCTTTTACCTAGGTTTGAGTCAACTAGAGAGTTTAAACATTATAAATCTCAACACAACTCTCCCATAGGTGACCCAAAATTTATGGTAAAGACAAGATCACAAAAAAAGAGAATCATGGAGAAAACCAAAGTCACATTCATCTCAAGTGATCCCAATCCTCAATAATTTGATCCAAAGAGTCAAGTTACCCCATCATAGCAACCTTCATCTCCATCAAGACCATACAAGATCGAAGACATTACGAACAACCCATTTGAACTTACTAGGGAAGATATCATGGAGTACAAACAAGAACTTCAGGCCTTAGAAAACATGGCTCTAGTTTCCCCATCTTTTGTTACGCGTCATTGGCAAAAGGCTTGACTTCATCCACCATGAAAACAATTCCATTGCTAGGGCTAAATCGAACACCCATTCCTAGTCTTGAAACTAGTCTTGCTAAGGACCTTGGTCATACTCTTCCATTCAAAATCAAAAAACTTGTGGGTACCCTCAACACCAATCCTTCTCAAACTACCACTTGGACACCTAACTGTGGTGCTCCTACCATTCTCGAACACCCCTTGCATCAAAATAGAACACTTACACTTCATGAATCCATGACAACCTCAACATATCGAGGTCACCCATCCTAATTCGTCCCCATAAGAACCACAAGTATGCCCAACATCACATAAGGTAGTATAGACCAAGTGTCTCAAATAGACCAACAAGGTCATGCCAACACCTTAACGCAAGGTCAACCCTTAGTGCAAATAGGTACATCTTTTGGTTCATTCGCACCATTGGTTTCACCAAACACATCCATCCCATCTATCATCAACCCAAATCAAAAGAATGCCTTGGTCACGAACCCCATCAACCAAGGTAATACCTTGAACACATCCCTAACATAAAGAAATCCATAATACATCAGTCAAGGGAACCTTTTCAATCAATGGACTCAAGGTCGTAATGTGTCATTACCATTGCAATACCTAATGGCACCATCATCATCTTTCCCCTCAATCCCCCTCACCATGCAAAATAAAATGGAACCTCAAACTTACTTTCCTCCATCCCAATCCACCATCTTTACAAAAAGCACAACAGTCTTATCAGCAACCCGTCCAACATCAACAACAACAACAAACAACCCTACCATCACAACAACAATAGTAACAAGTAGCCCTAGCAGCACAACAATAGCAACAACAACAAGCATCCATAGAAATACAACAACAACAATAGAAAGAATCTTTAGTAGCACAACAACAACTCAAGCAGCCCTATGAGAAGAAAAATAGCAAACAACCCTAGCAGCACAACAAAAATAACAATAATAGCAAGTAACCTTAGTAGCACAACAACAACATCAAGCAACACTAGCAGTACAACAACAACATGAAGTCCATCAAGCAGCCTTAGTAGCACAATAACATCAACAATAGCAAGCAGCCTTAGTAGCACAACAACAACAAGAAGAACTAGTGGCTGAATAATAACACCAAGCCCTAGTGGCACAACAACAACAGCAAGCCCAACAACAAGCCTTACTAGCTCAACAATATGCCCGAAAATAATAAAAACAACAAGGTTCCTACTATAATCCTCAACAAAACATCATCAATATCAACAGGTTAGGAACATATTTTCCTACACCACAATCACCTTTGTTAAATCCTATGCCACCATAGACACCATACAACACCTCATCATATTAGAATCCCATGTACAACCCATCTGCCATCCCACAATATGCAACATATGTTCCTCCATCAAACCCACAAGATGATGTAGCATTGTAACTCAAGGTGTTATCACAAGAAATGCAGGATCTCTAGATGGGCAAGATGAAGAAGCCCTATACATATAACCTATGCCCATATCCATTCGATCAAAACATCGCAATGGTACCATTCCCTCACAGTTTTGAAGTCTCCAAATTTGATAAATATAAAGGGAGAGGAAGTCCTATGGACCATGTCAAGGAGTTTAACATCATGTGTATGGAGGTCACCTACATTGAGTTCTATTTGATGCGCCTCTTTCCATGAAGCTTGACAGGACCAGCCATCGACTGGTTTTCTCAGTTACCTCCAAATATCAAAACCTTCAAAGAAATCATCGACAAATTCATACATAATTTCTCCTTTAATATTGACATGGACGTAATCCTAGAAGAGTTGTACATTCTCAAACAAAACAAAGGAGAATATTTCTCCAAATTCTTGCAACAATGGGGGCAAAGAGGTAGTAAGAACAAGTGGCCCATTCATGATGAACAAGTGGGGATTATAATAGAAAATCTAGATCCAAATCTATCCTTCTACTTAAAGATGTAGTGCATTACTTCTTATGAAAATCTTTTCCATAGAGCCCTTAACATTGAGAGAGCTCTAATCACATAGGGAAATACTCAAGCATACAAAGACAACCTCCTGTCAACTAGTTCAAACGACAAGCCTTGTGTCTGGGCTAAGAATAAGAATGTAACAAATGATGGCATGGTAGATGCTAAAGTGATCCTAAGTTCTCCTAGGCCAAACAAAAATCAAATAGCTAATGTTCATCCAACTATGCGATTAACTACAACACCATCACAAGACAATCAAGTCAACAACACCGAAACACAACAATGATGAACTCCCAACAAGAAACAACTATCCAAAATGCAAATATACATAATTGTCAGAACCTATTGAAACCATCATGAAGAAATTGGTATAGCCAAACTTGATAACGCTTCCCAATTTCAAAAACTACCAAGAACCATAGGATAAACCACCCTAGTACAACAAAAAAGATCATTTGCGACTTTCACAAAATCAAAGGACACAAAACATCGAATTGCATGAGGCTCAAGAATATTATCCAAGATCTTATCGAGAGTGAAAACATATCTGTTGGAGTACCAACCGGTAACTAGGATCTTAAGATATATAAGAACCCCATGCCAAATCACAACAAAGGAAACACCACTGGAAAAGATAAGGATTACACAAACGTGCAACATACCTATTCCAATATAGTCGCTTCCTATGATAGTGTCATTATCTTCATCACCATCAAAGGGCTTAGTGGATAGTGTGGAGTCACCGCATGATGTGGAAAGGTCACCATCCAAGGAGTCCCATCTCAATCTAGGGAACAACCTACTCTGCCAGCATCAAACCCTAGCAAGTCCAATCTTCTGGATCATCTTAAGAAGACCCCACATAGATTTCTTAGAACTATTGAGGCTATCACTTGCACATTGGGAAATCTTAGAGAAAGCTTTATCTTCATCATCTCTCATCGAGGATATTGATACAGAACAGTTCCAAGCTATGGTACAACATATCATTAATCATCTTCTCACCTTCTCAGGACAAGACCTACCATTGCATCCATGTCATAACCATGATTTTCCCCTTGAGATCATTATTCATAAGAACAAGGTTAAAAGAGTCTTAGTAGATGGAGGTGTTGGTCTGAACATTTGCACCCTTCAGTTGATCAAGAACTTGGGATATTCAGAGGATACTATTGAGAAAGCAAAGAGTACCACCATCAAATCATATGATGATCAAGAGAGGGTATCACAAGGCATCATCTAATACCCATCCAAGTGGGACCTGTCATTGCAAAACTACATGCCATGTGTTAGATCTTCATCTCCCCTACAACATCCTACTTCGCTGACCATGGGTCCATGCCATGAAAATTGTGGCCTTCACCTACCATCATCGTATTAAATTTCCTTTTGAGGGTAGAGAAGTTAGCATCCATGGAAATCCGGAGCCTTTTTACTATTGAAAGAACCTTGAGGCCAAGTTTTACGAGATACCCCCAATCCCTAAAAATGATGAAGGGCCTACACCATCTTCCTCATTTATTGATCCATCATCCCTTGCATCTACATCAGAAACAACAACACCCATTGTGCAAAACATTCCCGATATCAAATCAGCGATGTAGGATGATGGTTGAGGAAATTATAAACTAACAAAGGATACTTTTGTGTTGGGGGAGCTACCTCTTTCTCCCAAATCTCATGGGAAACCCACACCTAGCAACAAAGTGGTTGAAACAATCAAGATGGCAGCTACCACCTTCACCAAGTGGGGTGATTTGAACAAAGAAGATGTCAATGAGGAGGATATCTCTAAACTACTATATCAAGATGAAAAACCCATCCCCGTTCTTCCCATGGAAGATGAAAACAAAGGTTTTCATCTAATGAAGAGTTAAGGATACAACAAGAACAAAAAAATAGGAAAAAATGATAATGGTTTTCTAGAACCCATCATTCCTAACAAACGTCTAAAGAATCTTGACTTACGATGTACTACTAGCAAGATTACCCTTATTGGAAAAGGTACTTCTGCTAAAATGGGTTGAGGCTTCCTCTTGGTTACCAACATAACGTGATACCACCCTCGATGAATTCCCCCTAGATGTTGTTGACCTATTTGAGAATAACTCTCTCTTCATGATATCCACAACATCCTTTGTCCCAAATGATCAACCCACTAAAATTAGCCTAGTATACCGACAACTCATTGAGTGGGACTAACAAGGACTACCAATTCTAGATTTATTCAAAAATGATGAAGCAATATCAAAATTCATGGGACTCTGTGACAACTTACCATGGGCAGATCACAAGGTTGGTTTTGATATAGAGCTAGACACAATGACTTACAACAGGGAGTCGACTGAATCCTTTAGTCACAAAAATGATGATATACAATTAACATGTAGATCTTTGAGTGAAAACCACACTGTGGCACTCTCTGGTCCTAAAATAGTAAAAAGAAAGGATGCATATGAGGGTGAAAACCTCTTTGAGGCACCCAAGGATGAGGGATTCAATCTCCCCCTTAGTGTAATGCATCCCCAAAAGTTAGCAGTGTTGGTAGAAAAGGAAACCTCTGTCAATGTGGAAACAAAAGAAGCACCCAAGATCACTTTCTATGCCAAATCCATGTTGGATGGAGAAAAAAAGAACCTAGCAGCATTCTTGAAAGAGTGAAGAGCTAACTTTGCATGGTCATATACAGATATGTCAGGGCTCGTTCCACAAATAGTTGTGCATCATTTAGCAGTTTATCTTGAAGCCAAACCACTGAAGCAGAAATTGAGAAAGATGCACCCTCAAATAGTGTAGTCTATTTCCAAGACTCAAAAGGATCAAATACAGGCTTGATTGACTCACCTTTATGGGTAAAAGTCAATCTATTTGACTTGTTGATTTGCATCCTAATAAAACCCTAGGAAAAGGTTGATTTGACTTTTGGTTTTGGACATTAAACCCTTAGATACCAAATTTCTATGTTTCACATATGCAAACTAATAACATCAATAATACATCACATCACTTGGATCACTATCTCACTAATCTAGATCTCAATGGGATACTATGGTGGCTGCATCGGGACTCCCCTAATAGGTTGTTGGTGTGGGTGGAGCTTTGTGGCTGATCCCTCCATGTTTGTAGGTTTGTGTCCCCTCCGATGTCATAGAATGTGCTTCTGTGACAAAAGGATGATATGTAGGTCTCTCCTCGAGGGCATCTCTGGCCTCTACTGGCTCCTTGGGTTCTCGTCTTGTTGGTTGTCGATCCTCCTACTTTGCATCCTCATCCTCCTTCTCTATGTCATCCCCTCGGTGATGTGGCCAAGGCCCAATATCACTTGTGGGATGACCAATGTGGAAGACACAACCAAAACGTGCAATCCTCCACCACCTATCATATGCAACCAATGTGCCAACATCATCCTCATCAGATGTTGGATTTGCATCTCACTCCTCATCCTTTGAGCCAATATAGGTGATGCCTATGATTATGGGATGGTGAATGTCGTATGGCCTAGCGCCACTGCATGTAGATCTTAGATATTTGGGCAATGGGCTAGGTATTGTTTGTAATTGACCAAACTATCTCATCACACAATCATAACAAAATGGCATGATGATGTAGTCATGTCGTCGAACCAATAACTTGTCTCATTGTATCCTAGATAGTTGTTGTGCCTGAGCTAGCCATTGTTGAAGAGTCTTATATGGTCTCCATACAATGACATCATCCTCTAGATAATTGAAAGTAACTCTCCAATGCAATAGATCTTTTTACTTCTAGAACTTCCCGAGTGAATAACAAAAGACTCATGAATAGCTATAAGGTGTTTTTGTGGGGAATCTAGCTAGTCTCGTACATGTGATGTGCTCAAAATCTCACACCTAAAGAAGAGTGCAAATTATAATGTTGTGAGCCTCTTGATAGACGAAGCAACCAAGATCATAGTTTAAGTGTGCTAGCATGCTCCATCCCAGGAATACACTATTTGATGCTCCATCACTCGTATTGTATGAACTAGGCCCCCATCAAGGTGTGTGCCTTGTCCATTGGGTGTCAAATCTAGGGTGATGGTAACAATTAAGATCCACTAAATCAATGTCATAGTAGAATGCAGAATCCACCTAAGCTAGACACAACCCCTAGAATTAGAATCTATGTAATGGTCGATGTTGTAGTGTATATCACTCTTAATCTTCTAAGGGGTTCAGAAGTCATCATGTTGCACAGTTTGACCTCACACGGGTAGTCTGAAAATGTAGTATACATCCTCAAGGGTAAATGTCATCTCCCCCATTGGGGGATGAAATGTGGAAGTATCTACATTCCACCAATCAACAAGTGCCATAATCATAGCATCATTATATCTCATAGGTGGCATAAGATGTATCCAGTATAATCCAATGGTACACAAAATCTAATCCACCTCTTGTGAGAGTCGTGTGACCTACTCTTGAGTAGTGAAAACAATCATCCTCCTAAACATTGTTGAGCACCTAGTGGGACCCTTAAGAAACAAAAGGAATCATCAGTTACACCCGATTTGTGGTGAAAAGTAGGGTCCCACCAAATGCATGAGCAATGTGATTGACCACTAATTTATCTAAGATCCTTAATCACCTCAAATTGTGCAAAATAAGATGCTAATAACAACCAGAAATGCAACCTAGCTGTTATAGCAACTATGGGGGATGTTTTTAGAGAATAAAAAGTTGTTTTTGGGCTATGGAGCACTCATTCACCTTCAGTGGTGAATGGGTCCTTTTAGGGTTTTAGAAAATTGATTTAAAGATCTTATTCCTTGATGTTTGCACTCTTAAAATCCTAGTTATCAAGTTTTGGAAGCTTGTATTTAATTATGTAGAACTCTTTCCATGATCTTGCACTTTGAATGACATCTTTTGTAACTTTGACAACTTTGCTCCAAATCTTGCTCAACTTGATCTTCAACCTGTAAACCTGCAATAATACACTCAAGGGCAAGAAAACTTGTTGATTTGTTAGTGAATGGGGGTTTTCCTCAGTCAAACCCCTTGTAGGTAATTAAACCAATTGATGAAATGAATGAAATGAAGCATGGAACTTGAAATAATGCAATGATGTCACCTTGGATGATGTCTTGTGAAGAAAATATGCAAACTAACATGTAGTGGCCATAAAGAATATAGATCTTGGATGTAAAATTATGCTTGTAAATGGATCGTCAATGCAACATTAACTTCTCAGCTCAACACACATGGATGCATTAAACCCTTAACATGATTATATGACTTTGAATTGCTGCAATAAGCGCTTGAAATTTTCCTTGAAATTCCTTATGAAATGCTCTAAATGCTTGATCACTTGAATGCTTGAATTCTTGAAAGTCTTAGGATAAAACTAGGTGAACTATTCCCTTATCTATACTAAATTAGGAGATTAACCCAAAAATTCAAAGAACTAAGGCCAACACCAGATCTAGAAAGAAAGATAATTAAATTCCCACCATAATGAAATTCAAAAATAGGGGTCTCATTAAGGGAGGACCCATTCACCACAAAAGGTGAATGGGTCCTGACTAAGTTTACAGGACCGAGCTTTGGCGGACTGAAAGAAGGCCAAAAACTTATTCTAGATCAACTCAAAAAGGAGGGTCCTATTAAGGGAGGACCCATTCACCATCAAGGGCGAATGGTTCCCTATTCAACTTACCCGGACCAAATTTTTCCTAATGAAATAATTTGTTATTAATTTTATGATTATCGGGATAGATCTTTAGGAGGTGTCAAAATTAAGGCCTAAAAAGGAGGTTAATAACTCCAATTAACCACAATTAATTAAGACAACCTATATAAGTGTGAAAGTGATTTAAAACACTTTACAAAACCTAAGCAAGGTACAAATTATGTATATTTTTATTGAAAAGGGGCCCATTAGGCTTAATTAAGCAAATAAGTCTTAAAAAAGCGTGAAAGTGTGTTACAACACTTTATAACACCTTTGCAAATGACCAATTAAGGCATGTTTTAGTTAAATAAAGGTCTTAGAACAGTGTGAATGTGTACAACAGATTACAACACCACTCCAAGACACCATTAGTTCAGCTTTAATGTCAATTATCCCAAACCAAGTAAGGGAAAAGACTACTTTTTTTGTTACTACATTTTCCCCCATTTTAGTGAGAGGATGACCCCATGTCAAACTCACACTAAAGTAGAAATTCAAGAAACTTACGTATGCTGCAATAATAAAGATACATGATCATACCTTGTCAAAGGCCAAGAAAAATAAACAAAAACAAAGGATCAAGCACAATGATTCCAATGCAATGTGGAATGGGGTTGTTTGTCCATAACATACACTACTCACTCTAGGGTAGTGGAACCTCAGTCTGTCCACTAGGTGAGTTATCCCAAAATATGTATGCTCACTCTGGGGTAGTGGAACCTCAGTCTGTCCACTAAGTGAGTTATCCCAACGAGGTGGTTTAGTGAGAAAGTCATGCCAGTGTGTCGACTTCTTGCCATACAATGAGAAATTCATGCCAGTATATTAGCTTCCCATCATACTAACCATACCAAAGTTATCCTCCTGATAACTTCAATAAGGCACCACAATGTAAATGCTTTTGAATGTTATGTAAAAATTTTGTTAAAGGGGATTTTTCTTTGTTCATGTAAAGGTCTCATCTTAGGGAACATTGTGCTTAATGTCTCCAAGAGAGGACAAGTCAAAGAAATGTCATGGTATCGAAGGAAATCAAAACTAATGTTACTTCCAACAAAAGGATGCATCACAAGAATAAAGAAAATTGCATAGTGAAAACATGAGTGTTGATGTATTCCCTTACCTTAAAGCAGTTGCTAACACCATTGCTGTGAGAAATTTCTTTAAAGTAGAAGAAGACATGAGAGCTTATTCAGAAATCCCTATGCCAAGTCATATGTTTCCAATAAGCTACGTCATGAAAAAGGGAAGGGGTTTCCCCCAAAACTCAGTAGGTCACATGCAAACCAACTTAAGGCATGTCATCCACATCCTAAGCTTGCTCTTATATATACATGAAAGGAGTTCAACTAGCCAAAAGAGACAAGTGACATACGAGGAGAAGGCTACTTAACCCCTTTCCCTCATTGAGTGCAAGACAAGGGTGAACTGAAATGATTGATGAGATGCATGATAAAGTGAAAATCAATATCAATTAGAGGAATTAGGTGCCCCCACATAAGGATGAGCACAAAACTCCTTAAGATGTTGGATTTTACTACTCAAAGCCTTGCATTCATTAGTAGAATGACCATGAACTCTATGATATGCACAAAATGAACTCTTGTAATAATATTTCTTTAGTGTTCTTGGAGGGAGGGATATCAAAAAATCTTGGAGGAGTCTCGACAAGATACTCTCTTGATCAATAGTAGAAGATCTTTCGTTATTGTGTGACAAAGATATCTCTTTCTTAGTATCATATATCATACTTACACAAGACTCTTTAGATTGTGGGATTTTGTACTCACCCTGAAAGGAGGGTGTAAAATCTAACAAACTCTAATCGTTAGTGTTTTGCGTGATTACATTTATGTTAAGTGAGTCTTTCAAAGGATAATAATCAGGAGCACTAATGTCTATCAGTTCAGGATGTGCTAATGTTAAAGTTAGTTTAGAAGAATCTTTTGTAAGAGTTGATATTGAGTGAAGGCTTGTTTGTTGGTTTGATCTCTATCAAAGTACAATAACCAAGACCATGAATTGTTTCTTGTGTGTTTGGATCTACAGGGACACGTATACCTTGTTCTCTAGCACCACATCCTTTTCTACTATACCCAAGTTGTTTCATCAACTCATAACCTCTTCCATAAAGCTTTTTCATTTCCTTTGGATTTGGTGGTTTCTCATAATCAACTTCATCAAATTTTTTTGTGTTATTTGTTTGATCTTCTAAAGTAGTTGACGTGCATGCTTTCAAATTTTGTGTTGAATCTTATGTCGACATTACCACTTTTTCTTTTCCCTTGTCAGATTCTTTTGTTGTGATCTTGTATTCACCCATGAATGTAGGTGTGAAATCTAAAGAACCCCAATCATCTTCCAATAGCTTAGCGACTTCCTCGATTTTCTTCTCATGTTCTTCTTCCTTTGTGATTTTTACTTTTTCAGTTGTATACAATGCTTCCAAAGGATCTCATCCTTCTCTTTTGGCCATCAAACAACTTTCATGTTTGGGATCGACTTTTAGCATGTAGACTTTGTTGTTATATAAATACTTCATGAAATGATGCAAGGTAGAAGGAACGCCATTCATTTCATGAATCCACGGTCTCCCTTAAAGGAGGTTGTAAGAAAGATCATCAAGCATAACATGGCCCAGAGTTTGTAATGTTACTTCCCACCCTCTTATAGGTAATGTGATGACTCTGAGTGGTTGTTTTCCTATGTTGTCAAATCCTCGAATAGATAAAGAATCGGGTTTAATATCATTTTTACTCATCCTAAGTATTTTCACAAGGCTCATACTACACACATTCAGGGCCGAACCATTGTCAACAAGAGTTTTTTTTATCACAATTTGACCAATGTGGACTAATATGTTGAAAGCTTCATATTTCTTCTGAATTTCTAATGGATGTAACTCATCTTGATGGAAAGTGATGTCCAAGTTTGTCGGAGTCATAGCTAGAATTTGGGTTGCCACATCATTTGATTACACATTAGGAGCGGTAAGGACTTGTTGTAAAGCACTTTGAAGCATGTTATGATAATGAGGAGAAGCTTGAATAAGATCCCATAAGGATATCTTAGTAGGATTATTCTTTAGTTTCTTGACAAGATCATACTCCTTTCCACTCTTTAAAGGAAAACAAGGAGGGCCAGGTAAGATAGGGTTAAGCAATAGGACGGATGTTTCAATTGTTTCTCTTGGTTGTGGCTTGTTCCTAGTGTTGTATGTATGAGAAACAGAGTTATAATTTGATTGTTGCGAAATATTATTCTTAGGTAGTTTGAGGAGAAGTACGAGTTTGTTTTGAACTTGAGGTTTTTTTAGGGTGAGTAAATAATTAGAGGATTCTTAGGATGCCCCACAAGGTATGTAGGAGGTCCATTAATCAAGGGGGATCTAACGGACAGTCTAGTGTCATCTCTTTGCAATCATCTAAGGAAGTCACATCACTATCGTTGTCATTTTCTTCGACCATGATGTCCTCCCTAGGAGGAGAGTTTTTAGGAGAACTACAAACTAGATGCGGAATCTCTAGATAACCCAAGATCCACAATGATTGTGCTATCGTGGGATGACATGAGTCTTGAACTTCTTCTCACTATGGTATTAGCAACAGAACACCAAACACTCATGCAAAGGCTACTAAATGCAGGGTGAATGCAAATGCAATGTAAGGTAAGAAAATGAAATGCTTATAACTGGAATTCTGGAAGGTGAAACAAAAATGCAGAAAAAACAAACAGAAACTCAAAAAATGAACTGTAAATGCCAGAAAATGTAGTAAAAAATATGCAAAGGGACTGATTCACCCTAGGTGGCAAATGAGTCTGAGTACTAATTTTTTTGAAAATTTTCAAAAATTTTGAATTGAATTTTTTGCTTTTTACGTTTTCTGATGCAAATATGAGATGCAAATGTAGAATTTTACTAATTTTTAATGAAATTAGATACAACAATGCAATCTATATGAACTTTTCACTAATGCAAAAATTGAAACCCTAGAATGCAAATTAATCAATGCAAAACCTAATGCAATGTTAATGCAAGCTAAATCTAGGATGTAAATGCACTCCAAATTAGAATTATGATGATCTAAATGTAGGTTCACCAAAATGAAAAGATGACAATGTGTGTCTCTCTTTTGCTTGTAGGGTTTTGGACCTAAAAGTAGTGAGGCTATTTCTTTACTCTTCACTCAAGAACAAACCCTTGAGATTTCAATGCAAAGGAGATTGAAATCTGGCAAAGGGTTGTCCTAGGGGCTGAATGATATCTAAAGAGGGGTTCACCACCAAGTTTAAACTTGGAAAACATGGTGTCAAATGCAAACTAACTCTAAATGACCTATGAAGATGAACAAAATGTAAAAGAAAGTTATGAAACTGAAAGTGTACACTTGGAAGACTGAAGAAGATAGAATGGAGGTCTGGATCACTAAAAAATATGTTGTTGATGTTGAATGTGACTCATTCACCAAGCTAGGAGAAACATTCTAGTTTTTGGGAAAATGTGCAAGAACATGTCTCAACCAAAAGGGTATCCAAATCTATAAAAGTATATGTCAATCCTGTATAGTGGGACTCATTTTCCAACAGTGGAAAATCAGTTCACTTCTTTTTCAGGAATTTCTAAACTAGATTTTGTGCCTCTCGGTCTTCTCTACTCTTTTTGAGTGGTTTCTAGATCCAAAACTGCAAATTTCCACCTATAGACCTTCTCCAAGCTTCTCCAAGGCTTGATGACAATTTTGACAACTTTGGGAATTTGAAAAAATTTCTCCAACTTAACTTTTGGTAAATATGTAACCTAGTCTTGAAAATCACACACTAGAAGAGGGGAAAATGTTGTGGGGGTTAGTGAATAGGGGTTTTCCTTGGTCAAACACTTTGTTGGTAATTAAACCTTGAAATAAAAAAAATGTGAAAGGAGAATGATGAATGAACAAAAGATAATATTGTAACTCACCAAACCCTTGCAATAAGGTGTTGTAATGATGCTTGAAATGGCTGCAATGGATGTGGTTCTTGACTCTTTCTTGAATGATGTTGATCTTTCTTGAAACTCTTGCTTAGATCATGAACTCTACATCACAAATGTTAGCACAATAACAAACATGAAGAATACAATATTTGAAATGATGATTGGTCTTGATAATTTTCCCTTGAAATTCCTTGAATACTCTTGTGAATTCTCAAATTCTCTTGTGAATTATCTAAGCGATCTCTTGAATGCTAGGTGTGAATACTTGAATGCTTGGGATGAAAATGAGTGAAAGAACCTTGTATTTATACTTAGTTATGCAAGAATTCTTGAAATTAAAACACTACAAGCCGACATCAGATCTAGGAGAATAAAATCCCACTGGAAATTTGATTTAAATTTGAATTTTGGTCACATAGGACTCATTCTCCCAAGGTGGTTAATTAGTCCCATCACACATAATGTATGGGACCAAAAATGGAAAATGCTTAGAAATGTGTGAAATCTGCATCGGGGCCAAAAAGACCTAGGTGTGAATCATTCACCCAAGGTGGCGAATGAGTCTAACACTAAATCTAGAACACACAAGCCAGGAACACTTGAATTATGATTGGTCGTTGATTGGTGTCGATATTATCCTAAAAAAGATGCAATAAATGAGGCTTGTGGATGCAAAATAGGGCCAATTAAAGCATAAGAAAGCCCAATTATTAAGGAAAAGCCTAGAGGAATGTGAAAGTGTGTTATAACACTTTACAACACTCCAAATAATGCAAGATTAATGTTGATTATGATTAAAATTATGTTTAGTTAATTGATAAAGCCCTAGAAAAGTGTGAAAGTGTGTTACAACTCTTCACAACACCTTTGCAAGGCACCATTTAATTCCATTAGTTCACAAGGGACCAAGAACTAATGCGAATGTGTTATCCACATTACAACACTAAATCAAGGCAACATTAAGCCAAAATCCACAAGGAGGACCCAAACAAGTGTGAAAATGCTAAGGGACCCATTTTTTGACACTACATTTAGCCCCCACTTTAGTGAGAGGATGAATTTGCTTTAAAATCACACTAAATTAGACAAACATGCACCAAGAGGGGTTCCAATGAACCAATGCTAGCAATATGAGATGACAATGATCAAGAGGGGTGATCAAGCCCCTAGGATCAAGATCCCATGGCAAACCAATAGAAGCACAAAGGAACACACATGAAAATGATATAAAGAACAACGACAAGGCCAAGCATACCATGCCAAAGAAGAAAGAGAAGGAGAAAATAAAATAAAATAATTGGATCAAGCTTCGATCATTTGTCCATCCCAATGTGCATTAGATCTAGGATTTTTTTTTGGAAAACACATACTCACTCTGAGGCGAAGACACTCATGGATGTTCGCCGAGTGAGAATTCCTAAAAGGTGAGAAACATACACTCATGGTTAATATGCACTCACACACACACAAGTGGCTATAGGGAAAGTCATGCCTCGGATTGGGCTTCCCACTTAAACCATACCAAAGTTATACCTCCTGATAACTTTAATAAGGTGCCACACAAAAATGATTTTCGAGCTTCATGAGGCAAGAAAAACTTTGTATGCTTGGCACTCCTAAACAAACAGGATGGCACTATAGGCATGCAAGCTATGTTATGTAAGGTAGCCATATGACAAAAAATGCAACATGCAAAAATAGGAAATGTTCAAAGGATTCTTGCTTAGTTCATGCGAGGTCTTTAACTTAGGGAACCTTGTGCCTAACGTCTCCAAGAGAGGACTGATTAGAGAATATAGAATTCACAACTTAGGGGATGCAATGCATCACATAAAGCCACTAAGAGGAATGCAATATGCTAAGAGAGATCATGCTTCTGAAGGAAATTACACCCTATGTCATCCACAAAGCAACAAACACATCGTATGAAGTAAGAAGGATACACTAAGAACCGAGAAAATGGAAAATGGAAAAGAATAATGCCAATGTCCCCACTTTAAATAAATTTCTAAACACCATGTTTTGAGAAATTAATTTAAAGTAGAAAATTAAAAATGCAAAAAAGAAGGAAGACATGAGAGCTAACTTGGAAATCCATATGCCAATTCATATGTTTCTAAGTAAAGCTGCATCATGCAAGAGAAAAAGAAAAGAGAGGGGTTGCCCCCAAAATGAAAACACCAAACACAAGGGATCTATGGATTTTGGGTCAATATGTTCTTTGCTACAATGTATTTTAGAGAGATTGGAACTGTCATCATCCCCCAAATACACATAGAACTGGAAGAATGACACAAGGAGAGTGAAAACAAAAAAAAACCTTTTGGGTCAACATGGAAGAGACATAGGGTGTCTCGACACCTTGCGTCCCCAAAAGGAAAAAAAAAAAAGACAAAAGATAAACGAAAAAGGCGAAAGAAAAAGAAAAATCCTTTTGGGTCAACATAGAAGAGACATAGGGTGTCTTGATGCCTTGCATCATCCCCAAAAGGAAAACACAATATAAAAAGAAAAAGAGATGCATGAAATAGAGAAGAATGAAGTTATAGATAGAGGAATGTCACAAAGAGAGAGAGAACCTCAAATAGAACATCATGGGGGATCAAATTACACACAAAAGAAAATGAAAATGAAACCATAGGAGGTTGTTCAACTGCTTTCTCTTTGACTTTGTAAACTTGTTTTATTCTAGGTGTTACAAGGTTGGTTTCATTGTCTCTTGGTTGTTTGTAGGATGTAGGTGAAGTTTATGTTTTCATTTGGTCTTGATTTTTTGGTTCTTGTTTAGGTTCAAGCATGGTTTCATCAAGGATGGTAGGTTGAGAGGTTGATGGGGACATGTTTTGGAGAGACAGTTCAACTATCTTCTTTGCCTTGAACTTTTGATAGGACAAGAAAAAGAAGTCTTCTCGAGGTTTTATAGATTCCATGGGTTTGGGCCAAAGGTCATCTAGGGAAAAGTTTCCTTTGTAAGAAAAGGGGTTAAAGCCACTATGGTGGAAAGTGAATATTTCATTTTCAAAGGGAAACTTTAAACATCTATGCACAACCAAAGGGATGACTTTCATGGATCGAAGCCATGGGTCGCCTAGCTTCACATGAAATTGGTCCGACTATGGGATGATGGAGAATGTGACATCTAATGTTTTTGGTCCTATTTGCAATGGTAAGGTGATTGATCCTATCATAGGGAAAGAAGAACCATTGTGTGTCTTGATCCATGCTTTCAGTTAATCATATTCATCTTAACAAAGTTCATGCAAAAGTGAAAATTCATCGGTGATCACCTTCTCTCCACAGGCAGGATCTATTAATATCCCATTAGTGGGCTTGTCATAGATACGATCGGCTATGTAGAGAGGATCATTGGGAAAATGTTTAAGTATATCCTTCGAAGAGAAAGAAATGTCAAGAGGATTTTTAGGTTGGCCCTTACAATGGATGACATCTATCATCCCTACAATTTCATCTATAGGATTCACATTGATAGCATGATTTAGAATAGAGTCATTGTTTTTGTCATCTGTATCAACAATCATCACATCATTCTTTTTAGTTTCGCTTTCTTTGACAAATGAAATATTATGTTTGGGCATTGGGTTGGTAAAAATTTGTAAATTTTGGTTAGGAGGGGCAACAAACTTATTTCCTTGATCACTAACACCTCCAATGGATAGATGGCTGGAATCAATGAGGTCTTGCACAAGATGTTTAAGACCCTTGTAATGTTCTATGTCATTTCCATTTTGTTGATCATAGTGGCAATAATCATTTGATTTAAAGCTTGGGGGTAAAGGATTATTAGGGTCAGGTGTTTTGATAGGTGGCAAGGTAATCATTTGTTGTTCTAGAAGTTGGGACATTGTGTTATGGAGGGTATCAAGAAAGGGAGTGAATTTTCTTTTGGGCTATCCATAACTAAAGGGGACCATGGCTTTGACAACAACTACTTGGTTATTTTGAGTTGTTTGTTGACGGGGATTGAATTGACGGAATCCTTTATTTTGTCTTGCAAAAGGTTGGATATTGTTTTGGTTTGTGGACTCGGATCTCTTAATTCAGCTAGAAGTGGACTTTGTATCTCGACTGCTAACTGAATTTTGATAATCATGGAGGGAAGTGCACAAGTGCATGAAGGATGGGAATTTCATCATAGTCAACTTGTCTTGAATTTTACTTTGCAAATTTTCTATGAACATCTTTTGAAGGTGTCGGTCGAGGACCTTAACATCGATTTGGGAATAAAGCGATTGATAGCATGAGATAAAATCAGCTATCTTTTCTTCTTTTTGCTTGCATCTCATAAAATTGACCAAGGTCATCTTGGGAGAAACATGCACTTGGAAATGGTTTACAAACACCTCAACAAGTTCATTGAATGAACGATTTGAGATGTTCGGTAAAGAAGAGAACCATTCCAAGATAGTATCTTTCAAAGACCTAGGAAAAAGTCACTACATAAGGCGGTGTAGGAATTAGCATGGTTAGAAGGATCTCTCTTCCCTCCATATTTCTCAAATCTAGGCACCTCTACACCTTATGGAATTGGTGTTCATAATATCTCCAAGGAAAATTGACTACTTTTGACATAATATGTAGGTGGACCATTTTGATTTTGGTTTATGGTGGAAATTTTCTTTTGAAGGGATGAAACAGTTTGGAAAAGTTGTGTTATGAGAGGGTCATTTCTTGTGTTATGAGATGGAAGTCAAAGTGGTGATGGAGTGTATGTGGTCATAGGACAAGTGAATGGAATGCTTATGGTGGGAAGGTAGGAGATATAACTTGTGATGTCACATAGGAACTAGGGATGCTAGTAGGAATACCTAGGGAAGGAATCACATTACTAACTTGTTGCGTTGTTGTTGTGACTTGAGGGTTGGTGTAGGTAGGTATTGAGGAAATTGTTGTGGGAGCAGGAATTTGAGTTCCTCCTTGACTTGTAACATTTTTTGTTGACAAAGGACAACTATTGGTTGAGGGAATATGTTTTCCAAAGATTTTAGCTATGTTTTGCACAAGGTCAAGGACATCTTCACTTTCAAGCATACGGTGAATGTTTTCTATGGTAGGAATTGTAGTGGTTGAAATGTTTTCAAGGCTTATTTGATGTTGTAAGTTTGCTAGGTCCTCATTAATTTGAATCATGTTTACTTGTGGGATGTTGTCATTCCTTGGTTCTATGTGCATGCTACTTGAAGGAAAGGAGTTGCTAAGGGTGTTATCCATGCCTAGTGTACTAGTGTCAATACTAGGAGTGGAAGCTCTAGATAACCCAAGATCCACAATGATTGTGCTATTGTGGGATGACATGAGTCTCAAACTTCTTCTCACTATGGTATTAGCAATAGGACACCAAACACTCATGCAAAGGCTACTAAATGCGGGGTGAATGCAAATGTAATGTAAGCTAAGAACAATGAAATGCTTATAACTAGAATTCTAGAAAGTGAAACAAAAATGCATAAACAACAAACAAAAACTCGAAAAATGTAGTAAAAAATATGCAAAGGGACTGATTCACCCTAGGTGGCAAATGAGTCCGGGTACTAATCTTTTAGAATTTTTTTAGAATTTTTTAATTGAATTTTATGATTTTTAGGTTTTCTGATGCAAATAAGAATTTTGTTGATTTTCAATGAAATTATATGCAACAATGCAAGCTATATGAACTTTTCACTAATGCAAGAATTAAAACCCTAGAATGAAAATTAATCAATGCAAAACCTAATGCAATGTTAATGCAAGCTAAATATAGGATATAAATGCACTCCAAATTAGAATTATGATGATCTAAATGAAGGTTCACCAAAATGAAAAGATGAAAATGTGTGTCTCTCTTTCGTTTCTAGGGTTTTGGACCTAAAAGGAGAGAGGCTATTTCCTTACTCTTCACTCAAGAACAAACCCTTGAGATTTCAATGCAAAGGAGATTGAAATATGGCAAAGGGTTGTCCTAGGGGCTGGATGATATCTAATGAGGGGTTCACCACCAAGTGTAAACGTGGAAAAGACAATTAAATGGAAAAAACAGTGTGGAATGAAAACTAACTCTAAATGACCTAAGAAGGTGCACAAAATGTAACAAAAAGCTATGAAACTGAAAGTGTGCACCTGGAAGACTGAAGAAGACAGAATGGAGTTTTGGATCACTAAAAATTTTATTGTTGATGCTAACTGGGACCCATTCGCCAAGCTAGGAAAATCAGTCCAGTTTCTAGGAAAATGTATAGGAACAGGTCTCAACCAAAATCATATTCAGATCTATAAAAATCTCTGCCAGGTCTGTACAGTGGGACTCATTTGCCAATAGTGGTGAAACATTCCACTTCTACTTTTTTGGAAGTTCTAAAATAGAAATTGTGCCTCTCGGTCTGCTTTGCTCTATTTTACTAGTTTTTAGATCTGAAACTACAAATTGCCACCTATAGACCTTCTCCAAGCTTCTCCAAGGCTTGATCACAATTTTGACAACTTTGGCAATTTGACAGCTTTTCTCCAACATAGCTTCTTGGTAAATTTTCAACCTAGGCCTACAAATCACACACAAGAAGAGGGGAAAATGTTGTGGGGTTAGTGCATAGCAATTTTCCTTGGCTAAACCCCTTGTTGGTAATTAAACCTTGAAATGAAAATAAATGTGAAAGGATAATGATGAATGAACAAAAGATAATGTTGCAACTCACCAAACCCTTGCAATAAGGTGTTGCAATGATGCTTGAAATGGCTACAATAGATGTGGTTCTTGAATCTTGCTTGAATGATGTTGGTCTTTCTTGAAACTCTTGCTTGGATCATGAAATCTACATCACAAATGTTATCACTATAACAAACATGAAGAATGAAATCTTTGACATGATGATTGGTACTTTAAGAATGCTCTTGAATGCTTGATAATCTTCCCTTGAAATTCCTTGAATGCTCTTGTGAACTCTCTAAGTGATCTCATGAATGCTAGGTATGAATACTTGAATGCTTGGGATGAAAATGAGTGAAAGAACCTTGTATTTATACTTAATTATGCAAGAATTCCAGAAATTATGACACTACAAGTTGACATCAAAACTGAGAGAATAAATCTCACCAAAAATTTGATTTAAATTTGAATTTTGGTCACAGGAGATTCATTCACTCAAGGTGGTGAATGAGTCCCATCACACATAATGTATGGGACCAAAAATGGAAAATGCTTAGAAATATGTGAAACCTACATTAGGACCAAAAAGACCTAGGTGGGACTCATTCGCCCAAGATGGTGAATGATTCCTAGACACTAAATCTAGGCCACACAAGCCAAGAACACCATAATTATGATTGGTCACTGACTGGTGTTGGGATTATCCTGAAAAAGATGCAATAAATGATGCTTTTGGATGCAAAATAGGGCCAATTAAAGCATAAGAAAGCCCAATTATTAATGAAAAGCCTAGAGGTATGTTAAAGTGTGTTATAACACTTTACAACACTCCAAATAAGTCAAGATTAATGCTAATTATGATTAAAATTATGTTTAGTTAATTGATAAATCCCTAGAAAAGTGTGAAAGTGTGTTACAACACTTCACAACACTTTTGCAAGGCACCATTAAATTCCTTTAGTTCACAAGGTCCCATGACCTAATGTGAATGTGTTATCCACATTACATCACTAAATCAAGGCAACATTAACCAAAAATCCACAAGGAGGACTGGAATGAGTGTAAAAATGTTGAGGGACCAATTTTTTGACACTACAACTAGCTGGTATATCAGCTACCAAAATGTTGAGCTTGAGCCATTTGTTTGGATGAGTTGCAAGTGAAACTTGTGCATCTTTGATTTTCCCAATTAAGGTAACTTATTCAGACTCCATGGAATAACATTTCCCAAACATCTTGGTTACCTTCAATCCATGAGCCTGAGAAGTTTGTGCGGGCATAACACTATTAGAGGTGCCAAAGACAATAATATAGTTATTCAACCTGAACCCATTTATAAAAGTGACACATAAAAAGGATTGGGTTTATCATCAAAAATTTATGGTGAAGAAACTTTACTTCAAAATGCCACATTAGCGGCTGAGTCCTAAGAACTAATCATATGTTCATCTAAGCTAGCATGGGACTCAATTTGTCCTAGTCTAACAAACTCAATTAGTCTGTCTAGTTCTTTAGGATTCATGTGTAAATATTTTGCTTGTGAAATTTGCACTTTTGAGTTCTTGCAAAATTCAAAAATATCAAAGGTTCCATGATAATTTTTAGTAGATGACACATTAGAAAATTTGGAAAAATCTTATGTGGTTGTGTGTGATAAATTTTCTCCCTTCGAATTGGCACTAGCTCTAGTAAGTAAAACTTTAGGAGAATTCAGAGTACCTCTTTTATTAGTGTTTTATTGTCCTCATGTGATAATGGCACAGGTAGGCTTTTCCAAAGTGATGTAGACATCTCCACCTCTATCATCATCAAGTTCAAACTCGAGGTACCCATTTGCAGAGTTTCCATACTAATTAGAAGGATTTCCTTCTTCAGTAACATCTTCAATGACCTCCTTCATAGTCACCATCTACATGAATCTATTCATCTCAAGGCATTCGGATCCATCGTAGTATGAAGTAAGGTGAAAGGCACACATATTCTTCTTTTTATCTCTCAAAGGAGCTTCTATCACCAACCTTTGTTGAGTTGGAGGCAGGGGAAGGTTCTTATTGCCTGGGTAATAATTTTCCTTTCTTGAGAAGTCTTGATAAGGACGATTTATTTTAGGTAATTTCCTTTTAAGGGAAATAATGTTGTTTTCCAATCTCTATATCATAGGATCTGATGAGTTATTTGACTATGTTTTATTTTTATGCATCTCTCTTTTCCACTTCCCCACTATGATAAAGTCATCTTCTAATTCAATCGCAAGCATTTGTGTGGCATCAAAAGTATTCATTGGTTGTCTTTTTAGGAGAAAACCAATATCTGAGTATTGTGCATTGATGAAGAAACACTTCTGCATATCCTCGAAGGGTCTTTTAGAACCATTGATCCAAGATACCAATCTATTAAACTTTGCAACAAATTCTCTCCTCAACTCACTTGCCTCTTTCTTCATTTATGTTACTGGTGCTATCAAAGAAATATCATCATCTGCACTTTTGAGCTTAGCTTCAAACTTACTTAGCATAGAACTGCCCAATTGTTGATTGAACCACACAATAGTTGATAAAACCATTGTGTTGCATCATCCACTAAAGATTCTACAAAAATCCTAACCACCACATCTTCTTCCTATTCTCCAAGCACACTGTAAGTTGCAAAGAAGGAATCAATTTGCTCCTCGAGTGAGATTTTTCCATCACCCCTGAAATTGGGTAGATTTTTGTGAGATTATTTAGGTAAGTTATGCAAATTGTTTCCCAAGCTCAAAGGACCTATAGCAGCCCCCCATGGGACATGTGGTTGATTAGCCATAATGTGAGGGAAATTTACAACTATTGGAAGGACAGTTTCATGTAACATTAAAGCTTAATAATTCAAATAGTTTGGGGGTTCCCTAGTTGAAGAAGCAAGTCTACTTCTAGCCCCAACCTTTATTCAAGAAGGAATAATGTAGGAAAAATTATTTCTTTGCAAAGACTCAAAAACAGGGTCTGAGATACCCCTACTTCTTTCTCCCCTAATAAGCCTTCTGGAATCCAGGGTGAGCTTAAGATGTTCAATATGTATAACCCGGATAAGGTAACTAAAGTTTTATTTGATTCATTTAATCCCCAATGGATTCACCAAAAATTTGTTGGCTAACAGATTGGGAACCTTTAGAAATAATGATTTACTTTTCTTGAAAGGTGTGATTGTTCCCAATAGCTCTGGAAAGTTCACAATTTCATTTGTGAATTTCCTCTAAATTTTGGAGGTACAACTCCCTCGTATGAGATGGAATGAATTTCACTAAACTGAATAACAATAAGTATGTTTTTAACTAGAAAGCAGGAAAGGAAAAACTCAATACAAGGAAAATTCCTAATATCAAGTGTAGAGAAAAGTAATAAAGGTACTAGCTCAAAGACCAGTTCGCATATAAAAGATCATGAAAATACTGGCACAAAGACTAGTTTGCTTAAGATGAACATAAATATAAACCCAATATTACTTGTAAATTGAAATCAACTACAAATATAGATGCATACACCAATGTACATGAATAGCATAAACACCAAGATACACCTAAACACACAGATTTAAGAATATTAGATATCTTTGTAAGCTAGATGCATATAGACAACTAGGGATTTCATTTCATAGCAAAATTGTATTCAAAATAGCATAATATCAAGTCCTTTCAGTAGTGTTTAGAGAGAGATAGTTTAAAAATAAATACATATATATAAGCGAGTGAGTAACCACTTCTTTCTTTACCCATAACTAATTTTTAATTAAAATTATTTTCAATAAATAAAATAAACTAAAAACTACGATGGTAGTGCTTCACTTCTAGCTTCTACAAATGTGGCAAGTCAGTTTCGTAAGGCCTAGAAAGCCTTGATGACATGTGGAAGTTCCTTATGGTGTGGAATGGTTATGTTTCTCATTCGCAGTCTCCATGTCAGCTGGTTATCCCTAACGGCTTTGATTATCTAATCATAAGTCTTGATGAGTCCCATCGCCTAAGATAGGATAAGATCCAATTCGTTGAATTTCCTCAAATGCTTAGCATTAAAAGACTAAGAGTTGAAAATTCCATCAACTATTTTTTGAAAAATTGCTCTCCAAGGCTTTAGCATTTTCATTACTCCCATCTCCTCCCCTTTCAAATTGTAATCCAAGGGTGACAAGGTTTTTATGAATCTCCTCTAAGATTGTATTACATTCAATTCAGACCTCCTGAGGCTTTTCTAGGCCCTGCTTTCTGACCTGCAATTTCCATTCCACACTTTTATTCTAGATGTTGCAGCAATGTTGGGTATGACTTAATCAATGGCTAACTTTTCCATTCCAAATCCTATCATTGCTTTTATTTCATATTCATATTGATTCCATACCATTTCTTCTTTCTCAACAGTGACAATCTCTTCTTGAACTTCTATTCTCGAAGTATTTTCCCTTTATAGGTGGTTAAGAGATTCAAAAATAATCTGATTACCTCTTCTGATTAACCCACCACTCCATTCCTCAACAGCCTTACAAATTTTTTTGTAGCTCTTCATTTTGCTAATTGCCTCTTTTCCTATTAAGGCCAGGGGATCAGAGGATGACTCAACTTGAGATATCAGTTGAGTTGGAAAATCAAAAATCGATTTCAAGCATTCAATTAAGACTTGGATTTTCCTTTTCAACTCATCTTTGCTTTCTTTATCTTTCTTGGACCTCTGAATCATTCTCTCTACAAAAAGAAAGAAGTTGTGCACATCTCCATCCCTTGTAGGGGGTCCTAGGTTGATTCTTTCAATGTCAAAGTCACTGGATGTTGCTTGAGTGAATTCTTTTTGTGTAGTGGGATGCATAACTTCTAGGCATAAATTTCCTCATCTGACATCATCAATTAGTTGAGCATTAGTTTTCAACTTCTTTGGCTTTGGAGAAATTATCCTACCATGTCTTGCTTCGAGAGACCTAGTTGTACTTCTTTCCTCTTTCTTGATAGATTATCTTCCAACCAAATTGGAGTATCAGGAACATTGGTTGCTTTAGAACTGGAGGAGTGGAATAGTGTTTTATTCATGGGAGGAGTATTTGTCTAGACATCATGTGAAGAGAGTGTTGAAGATCTTTGTTTTGGAGGTACATTAACCTCCCTAACAGAGGATGAACAATCTAATGAAGAGGAAGAACTAATATTAATATTACCTAAATCATCTTCTTCTCCTTCATCTCCTTTATCCTGATCCAAATTGGGTGAATTTGGGAGGTCTTATCCACAAGTCAATTGAAGCACATTCATGTTAGGAGGTTCTTCATCATCATCACCTTGAGTCCCAGATGGCATTGAATGTGAGGAAACCCCAGAGATTCTTGCAATCACAGAAGGTTGGATATCTTCTCCTACTATTTGGGTGTTTTGTGATCTAGCATTAGGATAGGATTGCTCTATCTTCTTTTTAGTAACCCACTCTTGAGTCTTGTTGATGGGTGTTTTAGCACTTTCTCAACGTAGGTAGTGCCTAGGTGCACTATCTCTCTTGAAAGGCAGTCTCCAACAACAAGTTGTTGAAGATCACCCTAAGGTCTCTCGGGTGTTAGGTCTTGATAGTGCTTGGAATACCTTAGTTGTTTTGATCTGATTTTGTTGGTAATCGCAGGGCAGACTTATGAAGTTAAGTTGGAGGAGAATCAGATCTTCCAATGGAGTTCTTAAGATGGGAAAGTTGATACACAATTGTTGTAGGTTCAAAAAATAGTCTAGAACTCCCTTTTCAACTTTAGATTTGGCTTTACAATGTGCAATGAACCTTAGCTTAGGTTACTTCTAAAAAAAGGGAAAAGGGGCAGGGAAGAGAGGAAGTTCCTAGACTTGAAACTAGCAATGAATAGTGACAATGGAGGACCCTACTATGGACAGCCTTCCTAAAACTAAATTCCACTTAACTAGATTATTTCACAATCTCATGAAACTAGTGCAAGCTTCTAAGGATTGTAGATATTCAACCATTCATTCACCATAAGCATGAATAAAAGATAGAAATTTAATGCAGCTTTTGATACATGCTCAAAATAACTTTACACAGCCATTTACCATCAATAAATAGCAAAAAGTATGGACAAGGAAGGTTTCCAACACACAAAAAAATTCTTCAATATCAATGACTAAAACATTAACTAATCTACTAAATCAAGCTAAAACATATAGAACAACAAAGTTAATCTACTCAAACTCACTAACTAAGAGAAGAAGAATCATGAAACATGGAAAGGAACTCAAGAATCCACCAAATTCAATGAATTTCTATTAAAATTCTAGCAGCATGTCATTACAACAACTCAACTCCCTCTTGAAAATGAGAGGAGACCCCCCTATTTATAGTGTCCAAAAAGAAAAATGAATGGCCAAGATTGATTTGCATTGTGTGGCCAAGATTCACTACAAATTAGGGTTTCACCTACCCCAAAATATATTATAATTTAAAATTACATCCTTGCCATTTAGCGTATTTTTTCCTCTAGTGAGCAACATTGTAGCTCTTTTGTCTTCTTGCTAATTTCCCTTTGTTGCAGCTACACTGTGAGGAACTCGTCATCAATCACAGGAATTCTTTCATTCCTTTTGATGGTTGCGTACTCCACAAATTTTTTGATCAATGCATGGAGCTTGTTCCACTCCAATATATCTTATTGAATCACCTAGAAATTCAATCTCCTAGATTTGTTTGTGAGCTCATTCTAGTCCCTATCATACCTTTGTGAATTCTTTATCACCTGTTCAGATTGGGCAAAGTCCCATGCAACAAAACCCATAAAATATGGTGTAAGTACATCTCTATTTCCATTTTCCATCTTCTTATGAAAGTATGGCTTTATTTTCTCTAGATCTAGCTCAACGGTGGGCACATCAAAATTTGTCATCAGTTGTAGATATTCTTAACAGGATGCCCTAACTTCCTTGATCTAATCAATTTCTAGGTCCACCTCATGGAGCACTCATTCCAATACCTCCTTTCTATGATCTAGGCTCAACTTCTATGTCTCTACAAGCCAATGGCCACCTCTACTAGAGCAAACTCCTCCTAGGATTTATCAGATATCTTGAGAATAGCCTCAAGCTTGGGATATGTGATCCTATACAGCTCTGGGAAGTTGGTGCAGAACTTCTTTATTCCCTTGAGTACCTTTTGTACTTCCAGGAACTTGTTTACTATTCTGACGACATGACCTATGCCCATGTTTCCATTGTAGAGGACCTGCCAGAACCAATCCTCTATGGCCTTCGTCCAATTTTTTCTTTTCTCTAACTGGTCAATGTGGTCCTTGGACAACAATTGCAGTGGTGTTGAGGATGTAGTAGGGGGATCTTCAACTAATGACCATTGTTGGATGTATTTTATTAAGCCAGCCACCTGTGCTTTCAATTCCTCCTTGGAAATCTTATCTTTGTGCATTTGGTGCACAATGGTGGCAACGGATCCTTGGAGATGGTTAATATTTTGTTCCCTTGTTGTCATTCCCAAATCAAGGATGGAGACATTGTAGCTTACTCCTTCTCCCACAATTGGAGTGGCTAACTGCACAGTTCTGGATTTGGATACATCCATTGTAAGCTGAGATCTGACCTTTGGCTTCTTCTCTTTCTTCATGCTTATTTGGGCTCGAGCCAAGGTTGCCTCCAGCCTTGCCCTCAGATCCTTTGGGGTTGGGACTTTCTTCTCCAATTTCTTTTCTAGCCATTTTGGCATCTGAGATTCTCCTTTTGGTGATTCATGATCACCTTCTTCTTCACGGGCATGTTGGATTTCAATTTCTTTGTTGCCTGGAGCCTCTTGTTCTGTCTTTTCTCCTTTCCTCATCAGAATCATAGATGAATAATGTTTCCTTTCTCAGGGACTCAATAGCTGCATGTTCCTTGGGATTGTCCTCCCCTTCAGTGTTCTCTTCTTCTTCTTGGTCATGCCCATGTTCTTCATGATATTACATTTCTGGGCTCTTTCGGGCTTCAGTCTCTTCCTCGAGTTTATCATCTTCTTTATTTTCCTCTTCTTTATGTTGAGAAGGCACCTCTTCATCGTTCTTAAGGCCTTCTTCTTATTCTTTTGACTGAGGCATATCCTTATCATGCTCAGTGTCTTCCTCCATTTCTTCTTCAGCATTCTTGTCTTCATCAAAAGGCTACCTCTCTACTTCCTCTCCAACATTCTTGAGTTGTTGAGACAACTCCTCCTCAAGGTCTGGGTCAAAATTTTCCACAATATATTTGGTACCCGGCTCCTCAATGTCTTCCTTAGATGACTGTGTTTCTTCTTCCTCTCCTTCACGCGCTACTTTATTGATCACTAGGTGTTGGTACTCAGGGTGCTCATGGTAGTCATCTGCCTCCTCTTCCATTTATTTTGTTTCCTCTCTTTCTTGCCACTCTAGTTCTTTTGATATTTGCATCGTTGCTTTCATTTCTGGTGGCTCAGTTGGAGGAGGAGTGGGGAGATTTGCAACAAACTGTGCCAAGGCAGATTGTATGGTCGGGTTCATTAATACCCTAGACAACTCCGTTGGGATATTCTGCATGTGGCGACTGAAGAAATCTTGGAGTGATAGAGAGAGCATTGGCATAGTTGTTGTAGCTAGTGGAAGATATGTTAACGGAGACATGGAGGAGGAGGAGAGTGGAGAGGTAGTGGAAGAGGAGGAGTCTATTATCATTACTTGTGTGGTAGGTGGAGTGGAGGCAAGGTGGACTGAGATATCCATTATGGGTGGAGAAGTAGCAACTATTGTCTAAGAAGCAGGCAGTGGGGCAGCAATGGTGGTAATGTCAGTAATAGTGGTGACTACGAGAGTAGAGGCAATAGGTGGGAACTTTTGTTGTTCGGCCTCTAGTTCTTCTCCTTCATGGAACGAGTCCTCTTGAATAGTGGGCATCTTTGTGAAACTGCCCGATGTCTTTGGCTTCATGGAGGGTTCACCCTCCGAGGATTTTCTTGAATACACCCTAGGTGTAGGCTTCCTTTTAGCCGTCTCTTTTCTTTTTCTCAACCTAGTGACAGGAGGATATTTTGAAGTTTCTCCCATCAGGGCAGCAGTTGTCCCACTGTCGATTTCACTTCCAAGTTCATCTTCAAGTTCACCATATGTCAAGGTGACTCTTTCTAGCTTTAATTGGGAAATTTTCCCATTGATCCATTATTTGGTTCTTGCCTCAATTGGATTTGTTAGAATATTGAGGTCATTGACCTCTTCTTCATTCTAGTCAATTAATGGTAGTGGGAGATTTGCAACTGCACCGTATTGAGGATCGATCACTATATTTTCATCCTCCACCACTTGATCCGGCATAGGGAACAAGTTGACCCTCTTGACAAAGTACGCAGTCATGCGCATGTAGCACCTCATTCACACTTCTTTTTCATCCTTGTTGTTGGCCCAAAATTCCTCAACATCATGCACATGGGCGTGTTCAACTGCAATCATCTTTCTAAGTTTTTTATAGGGGTCCATCCGCAGCTAGGCAGTGTGGAATTGCAGGTTATATTCAACAATGTCTTTATCTGAATGGTTTACACACTGGGATGTGTGGAGCTCATCCATCCCTTGGCCGAAGGAGAGGGGATAGGGAATCCTTTCCTTATGTTTGCTACTTAGGAGGGTGTGTGCACATTGCAGCTATCGAGAGAGCTCTAGCAATATTATCCGATCATTTGGGTACAGGGGCAACTTGTATGGTTTCTCTGAGAAACCTTCAGCTCGAATGTATGTGAACTTAGGGAAATGTATGAACGAGAATTTGAACTGATGGATGTAAGAATTGGCACTATGGGAGACTCTCCTTTCGAAGTCACCCCCAAGCAATCTGATAATATGAACTATAAAAGCGTCATTGACTCTACAATAATCCCTCTTGAAATTCCTGTATTGGAGCTGAGGGTACTTGTCATAGACCTTTAATTCCCTACTCGGGGCCTCATCTAGAAATATAAACAAGCCTTTGTATTGCATCTGATCAACTAGTAAATAAACCAAGTATGAAGTCATATAGAAGCGTGGGGTCTTCTTTACAGCCACAAATTGCTCATGCAAGCTATTACTACTTATTCCTACCCAATAGAATTTGGTTTTTCCTCGGAGGATCTCTTCTACGAAGTATAACATCCACTCCTGGAAGTAGGCAGCATTCAGAAGGCCCATTACCCTACTCAATAGGGTTACCAAGTCATGGTAATCCTCATAGAAGTCATTGTGGAAGAGCTCTTGGGGTACCTTAGTTGCACTGCCCCTCTTTTCTTTCAACTAGTACTGGTTGATGATATTTTTGCACTTGAGGGGGTCTGAATCCCACATATCCTTGTCATCTTCTTTGGATGCTTCCTCCATCTCTCTGAATGTAGGGATATGAAAAGCCTTCCCTATTGACTTGGTGGACAAGTTAACCAAAACATTCCCATCTATGTCCATTATTGTTCTAGACTCTGGTTGATATGCCTCCCTACAAACCATTACAAGTTCAGGAGCAATGAGGGTAGGTGGAAAACCGGAAGCCTTGGCCAACCCATTGCTTCTAATCTTTCTCACATTTTCTGTTGTGGGGTCGATCCAGACCCTCTGCTTGAATTCATCGATATCTATGTGTCTGATATTTGTATCTGAGACCTCCTTCCAATCTATGGTGACCTTGGAGTTGAGGGGTTCCCCTTGGAACTTGTACTTCATTTGATCTTTATCCTCTTTTCCCCGAGGTGCTTTGGTTGACTTCTTTCCCTTGTCTTTCTCCATAGCCACCTCTAAAGGTCTTGCACCTAGGTCCATATATCCTACGGATGGGAGAGCATATTCAAGCATAAAACATAAGAAAAATTAGTCAAAATCCTGCAAAACAATGTTAGATTAGGAAATTCACCATTTAAACATCCTAACATCTCTTATAGATCAACATCAACCTTTCACAAGAGGGAGTTACAGCAGTTCAAGCCCAGGGGTGTTGACTTCCCTAGGCTAATGGCTATTCTTGATCAGCTGTGAGAGGGACGACAATCAAGGCATAACAGCCAGCATGTCCCAACCTGCCTTAGGATTTGATCATTGTACAAGGGTCCACTGAAGATGAAGAACCATTTTGGCACATGGGTCAAAGTCAATTTGAAGTTTGGAAAACACTAAAGTCACCTTTGGGTCATGCGAGTCCAAGGCAGGCGGAAGTAGGAAGTGGCTTGGTCATTTTGAGGATCCGTCATTGAAAACTGCATTGGCAAGACAACATCCCGTAGGCGGCATTCCACCATTCGGGACTCGTAGCTATGGAGGATGGCATCTCAGTGCACTTTTCGTTTAAGTCATCACGGGCTAGAAGGTGCGGATGCATGTTGGATCATGACCGTTTGAAACAGTGAAGGTCAGACGGTGGTCCGGTAGGAGAAACTCATAGCATCAGGTTCGCAAGGGCTCAAGGCATCATTCTTTTATCGTCTAATAGTCTAAAGGAGATGAGGAAGTCGGCTCCCATGTAGCAGGCCAATAGGAATCATTTTTTTGTTTGGGGACAACAGGACTAGGACATAGTTCCACTAGGGGCCGCCCGCGAAGATGGGCTGTGAAAGGTTCAACACTTAATCGTTTTCATCCTTACATACAAGTAGACACGACGAGCTCAGAACCCAAAGGGCGGAAGCTTGGCGATTAGGGGACGTTTAGGACGATGAACTCACCACGACCATTCATGAATGGAAGTCCACAATGAGGGGCCCGCAAAGAGGTTTACACCTAGTCATTTAAAAGCTTGGAGGAATAAACAGAAATGACAGAGTCGGGACCCACTGGTCAAGCGAATGCTAAGGCTTTGCAGTTTTGGGTAGCTGTTCATTCATCGGCGAAAGGAGAACAGAAGTCCACAAAGAATGATCCGCCTTCTTAAATTATTACTCTTTGACTTGGATGGTGGAGACAAGGACGGAGTTCGCTAGGTGGGAAGACAGGTCATAAAAGTCGTTTGAAACAACAAAACCTAGACGAAATTCTGCAAGCGGAAATCCACAGGGAGGAACCTGCAGCAAGCCCAAACTTAGATATTTTGATGAGTTTGAGTCTGATGGGAAATCAACAGGGCAGGGTCCGCACACCGAGAGGTCTGGGTTGGATGGTCGTTTGGAATAGCAAAGTTTGAAAGGCATTTTGTAGGTGAAAACCTGCAGATGCAGACCCAAGTATGCCCAAAGATTGTTTCATTTAGACTTTCAAAGTTTGAACAAAGTTTAAGGTGGCCAAGTAGGGGCGTCCTCCCGTGAGGGTGGACCTAGAAGAGGATATCGCCGTTTGTTTTGAAGTTTGATTTTTCAAGGAGGGGGACAACGACAGACACCTTGTGGGCCTACAGAGCATGAATGCTCTAGTTGAAGAATGACCGCGAGGAGCCTGAGTTCTGCCAGTGGCGTGTGAGGAAATCTTGGAGTTTGTCAAGATTTTAATTCATGGGTTTTGTGCGCCTTGGTTTACTCTAGCTATTTATCAAGTTTTCCTCCTTCAAATTTGTCAATTTTACATAGAAATTAAGCAAAAATTGACATAGGGCATGCGGCGAAAAACCAACCTTTAGAACCCAATGAAGGTGGATGACCAAATAGTTAGCAACGACTTGGAATCAGCAAATGAACATGATGGGCATGACAATGACATTTGCAGAGAGCTCTGACTCACTTCTGAATAGTTGACAAGTGAAAATGACAGCTTAGGAGGGGCTATTTATAAAAAATGGTGCATTTAATGCACTTCATTAATGGTCGTACAATGGCACTAAAGGTTGGTGAACAATCATTTGAAAACGTTCGTAGGAAGGATGGAGTCTGATGGGCAGACGATAGCCAAATGATGGTCACTCGGACATTTGGCAATGGAAAATTGCTCCAGAGGTTGTGGATTCTGTGGGGCGGAAGGGTGATGGGTGATGGCCATTTGGAGTAGTTGGGAGGATAGGGAAACCCGCATGGGGCAACCCCCAGGGGTGGACCCGCCCAGCCCCAAGGACATCAATTCAAAGAACAAAGGAAAACAACTAAGGGAGCTTCACAAAGGCCTAACACCTTGAAAATTTGAGGGTGGAGAAACATGGCCAACTCAAGATGACTTCTCTAAAGCTCATTGAACATCCAGGACACAAAACAGGGACACGTAAAATGAGGAAGCGACAAAAGAGACCCGACGAGGCAAAAGAAAGAGGGTCCTCGTTCCAAACGGGGTGTGTGTGCTATGGGCGCAAGTCCTTTCCAAAACATCAATAGTCTTTGCTCCAATAATTTATTTCTCTTTATTGCTCCAATCCATAGCAAGAATAGGTTGATTTGCTATTAAGTCTATGAAAATTGGGTCCACTAGGTCTAACTCATCATCTTCAATTCCTTGTACATCAAAACTCAAATTATAGATGATTATTTGTCTCAAGGACAATCTCATCCAACTCCTCTTTATTACTTCAAATTCATCAAAACAATCTGCCCAATAATCCTCCAAAGTGGGCATATGGAGAAAACTAGGACCTAATTTCAAGTTATCCTTCACATAATCCATAAGATCAAAAGGAAAACGTTCATCATAGGTCTACAGATTGTACCTAGTTATTTCTTTCTCTATGTTAAGTGCATCCTTCATGGACTCACCAGTGTAGGGGTTGAAACCAACTAGAAATTGCATTGTTGCTTTTCTCCACTCTTGGAATCTCTTATTGACATTTTCTAGTTGTCTATAGACCTCAATCATCACATACTTCTCCTCTAGGTGCCTTGGGAGTTTGATGGGAAAACCAGTGAAACCACCAACCCTAATATAGGAGAACCTCTAAAATTGGATGAAATGGCTACCATAAAAATTGACGAACTACATAGCCTTGGGTGAAAGCCACATTTCCATTTTTCCTTGCAATTATCTTGTCATTCTCATAGTCAAAGTGTTTGATATCGTCCGGTGATGAGAAAAGATCTTATTTAGTTGCAATTTATCAAGGTACTAAAAAATTGGTGCCTAATCATGAGGGAGATCACTTGGCCTCAATCCTGGCCATGGCCTAGTATTTGCAATGGAATAAATCAAATAAGAGGACATGAAAAATGCCTTGTCAATAGGAAAGTAAATCAGTAGGTTGTGTAACCTATCACTGATAAGTGTCACCCAATCTAGAAATTGGGTTCCTCTAAGTATAATCTAGACAAAGAAGTACATCCATTCTTGAAAATAGAAGGCATGTTCATTTCCCTGGACTCTATGCAATAACATAATCATGTTAGATATCTCTCCCACAAAATGGTTCATGTGTAAATTCTAAGGTAATTGAGATTTTCCTCCCCTAGGTCTTGCCAACCAATTATTTTCCATTATGTTCTGATAGTACCCGTTCTTGAGCGAAAACTCAATTTGAGTGCTAGTGAAATCCATGGGCAAGTAGGGTTCTTTTTCAGGGATTCTCAAGCATGAGGCAAAGGTAGCTCTTTGAATTTTAACCACCAGCCAGTTGTCCCCAATTCTTATTTCCCGAGTCTAAGCATTATAATGCCTTATGCATTCAATAATTAATTCACGACATTAGAAAGCTACAAGGATGGTGGTTGGCTCTACCAATATGCTTTCAATTACTCTCTGTGTGATAGGTGGTGGATTGGGAGCATTAAATTTTTCTTTCAACTCATGCATATTTAGTGGCCCTAGCTTGGTATTGTAATGATAGAAAATGTATCCCTCTACATTTCCACATTTTTTGGGGCCCTCCTTGTCAAATTGAGCTTAACGTTGCCTTGATTTAGTGTTGTAATGTGTTTAACACATGAGCACATTAGGTCTTGGGCCCTTGTGAACTAAGTGGACCTAATTGTGCCTTATTTAAGGTGTTGTAAAGTGTTGCACCACACTTTCACACTAATCTAGTGTTTTATTAATTACCAGAAGCCTTAATTAATGCATCTTTCCAAGGATAATCCTGACATAAACTAGCATTCAATCATAATTCAGGTGTTTTTAGATTGTATGATCTAGATTTAGTGATCTAGGACTCATGCGCCAACTTGGGCATATGGGTCCCATCTAAATTTTGGGGCCTCAATCTAGATTTCACATGAATCTAAGCTTTTCTTGAAAAATGTGTCTAATAGCCTAGCCTAATGGGACTCATACGCCACTTCTAGCATATGAGTCTCGTGTAGCTGAAAATTAAATACTCAAATTCTTGGTGGGATTTTATTCGAGCCTAGATCTGATGTCGGCTTGTAGTGTTGCAATTTCAAGAAATTTGGCATAACAAGTATAAATACAATTTCATTCATTTTTCTCCTAGCAAGTTGAATAAGCATCCTTATAACAAATTTGAGTTCACAGGAGCATTAAAGTGTTTACAAGAGAATTCAAGAGTCTTCAAGAGCTGATTATCAAGTGTTTTGGAGCATTATTAAAGCATCAAGCATCATGTCAAAGTCATCATGCATCATGTTTTTTTTTTAGCTAACAATTGTGATGTAGGGTTTCATGATTCAAGCAAGTATTCCATTCAAGATGTATTACATTCAAGAAAGATTCAACATCTACATCCATTGGAGCCATCTCATACATGTTTGCAACACTTTATTTCTAGGGTTTTGTGAGTTGTAACATTGTATTTTGTTCATTCATCATTCCTCCTTTCCATTTGATTTCATTACAAGGTTTGATTACCAAAACGGGGTTGGACCAAGGTAAACCCCTTTCCACTAACAAAAAACATTTTCCCCTCTTTGGTGTGTGATTTGTAGATCTAGGTTGAAGACATATTGAAGAGAAAGATTGGAAAAAAGTTGTCAAGTGTGCAAAGTCATCAAAGTGTTTACCTTGTTTAGAAGATCATTATGAGGCATCTACGGAGCAAAATTTGACATTTAAAATCTGGAAAATAGGTTGAGAAGACAGAGTAGAGGTTGAAGAGCATATTTAGACTTTGACTTTCTGAAAAGGCCAAACTTGATATGCCACTTCTGGCGTATGAGTCCCAGTTCAGTGAAATTTGCAGTTTTTAGGTATTCCAAACATATCTTTGCTAGATTTATGTTCCTTCCCAGAAACCCTAAGTTGGGACTAAATCACCTATCCTAGCATATGAGTCCCATTCTGCATTAATTTCAGTATTTTCAACATTTCAATTCTCTATTCAAGTTGCTACATATTTTTAGGTGCACCTCTGTACCTTTTTGACTTTCTAATTTGTTTTACATTCATTTCTAGGTTATTTGTTGTAGCCTTTCATATCATTAAGTTTCATAATTAGGTCCTGCATGTTATTTATCTTTCCAAGCCCTAGCTTGGTGGTGAACCCCCTGTTAGTCTCTAATCAAACCCTAGGACACCCTTTAGCAGATCTCTTTCCTTCATTCCAACATTGGAGTGAGATCTCTAGGGTTTCCTTGAATGTAATAGTAGCGAAATAGGACATCCCCCACTAGTAGAATTTGACAAATAAATGACTACGTGACTAAAAATTTTAGTCACAACAACTAAAGATGACTAAATTCTACTCATTTTTTGCAACACAACTATATATGACTAATTTGATCATCATAAGTGATTAATTTGATTGTTGGGTAAAAAACACAACTAAATAATTAGTCACACAAATAAAAATTAGACAGTATGATATTAAAGTGGATAATTAAAAAAATATTTCAAATTAAGGAAATGGGTTATATTATAATATAATATAATAATAATATATTATATTACAATACAATATATTATATTATAATATAATATGATATTATATTATATTATATTATTACTATATATATTATATGATATTATATAATAATATAATATTATAATATATAATATTATAATATTATATTATATAATATTATATTTATATTATATGATTAATATTATAATATATTTAATAATATGTATTGTAATTTATTTTCTTTGAATTCCATTTTAAAATCAGCGAGAAAATTAGGGTGGGAAAATTGGGGTGGGAAATTTTTCATTTTAATAAACATACTCTAAAACCCTTGTCGAAACCTTATTTTCAGGTTGCAGCTCACCAAATTGGAGAGGTAAATGGTGAATACCAGCAAGGAAGAGCATTCGTGGTGAATGAAAAAAAAGAAAACCTAACATGTTTAACCTAATCACTATGCTTGTCTTCCTCCCAATGGAGATGCCTCCACCATAGTCTGCAACAAGGGATGTTTGTTGAATGCACTATAGGCAAAGAACCATGATTAAGGCTCGCCATGAAGAGGGATAATGCTACAGAATAAGATACCTTTTTCTTACTAAATACACTTTGATGCAATAGGAATAAATAGTGTTTAGAGGCCAGAAGGTTCATTTCTAAGTGAATTTCTCCACTACTTTGTCCCATAATGTTTTTTTTTCTTTCTTTTCTTTTACCTGTATTTTTGTTTTGGGTGACCAACCCTATATACATTACTACATAGGGTAAAGGGGATTGTAATGTTAAAACCTAAGTGTGCTCATTATTAGGATCTTGGTCGTAATTTTCACTTTGATAAACATACTCTAAAACTCTTGTCGAAACCTTATTTTTCAGGTTACAACTTGCCAAATTAGAGAGGTGAATGGTGAATACCAGTGAGGAAGAGCATTCACGGTGAATGAAAAAAAGAAAACCTAACACATTTAACCTAATCACTATGCTTTTCTTCCTCCCAATGGAGATGCCTCCACCATAGTCTGCAAAAAGGGATGTTTGTTGACTGCACTACAGGCAAAGAACCATCATTAAGGCTTGCCATGGAGAGGGATAACATTGTAGAATAGGATACCTTTGTCTTACTAAATACACTTTGATGCAACAGTAATAAATAGTGTTTAAAGGTTGAACTATGTCCAGCAAGGTTAATTTTTGAGTGAATTTCTCCACTACTTGTCCCATAATTTTTTTTTGTTCTTGCTTTTCTTTTACTTGTATTTATGTTTTGAGCAGAAACCCTATATAAATTACTACATAAGGTAAAGGAGATTGTAATGTTAAAACCTAAGTGTGCTCATTATTAGGATCTTGGCCGTAATTTTCTCATTGATAAACATACTCTAAAACCCTCGTTGAAACCTTATTTTTAGGTTGCAACTCGCCAAATTGGGGAGGTGAATGGTGAATACTAGAGAGGAAGAGTTTGGAGGAGCTGAAACCAATAACAGTGGCGAAAGCAACAATCTTCTCACCAGAATATGGCCTCTTATCTCCCTATCCAAGCTGTCATGTGTTGATTTGAAAACTTGGTGGGTTCTATATGGGCTTGGTATGTATTGTGTTTCCCATGTTTGTGGCTGCAATTTATTTGAATTTCTAGATTTGTTTGAACTCTACTTCCTAATGCTTAGGATGAGTTTGTATTGCCATTGTTTTCGAAATCCAAATGAATTTTAGTTTCTTATTATTCTAAGAAATAAGGGTATAATACACTTAGAAGATGAGTTGTAATTGCAAGTAAGAACATAAATTCAATCTCTCCTTTATAAGTGTAATGTTTGGGCTCTATCTTGATATTATGATTTCCTTTTGTAGGAGTGTGGTTATCTAATTGCAATTGCTCGACCTAGACTTCATGTTTCTACTCTGGTGGATACTAAAACAGGAAAGGCATGTATACTATAATTATTGTGTTTTATTTTGTAAAAGGGAATGTCTTGGTCCTATTTGCTTTTCAATGTACATATAATTTCTTTTATTCTGAATTATCAAGAAAATATGTGTGATTTTTTGCACAAAGTTGATGCCTTGAATGACTAGCACAAATTGGCTTGTCTGAAAAATATGGGAATCTTAGCCTTATAGTTTATGATTAGTCACCATGTTCGATATTTATCTCTCATAAAATTGGACATTTCCAAATATCATTGCATCCCAATAAACTTGTCTAACAATGATGATTTAATAAATTGAATTAAAACAAAATGACTATAAGGTCAACATTAGCCAACAACTAAACATTTTGCTTCTTTTTGAGTTTCTTTTGTTTAGTAACTTACCAAACAAGTGTTGGATTGTACTAGCAAGATTAGAATTATTTAGTTTGATGTTTGCATTGAGTGGTCTTTATTTCATCAAAATTCATCTTTGAATTTACACCAATCTTTGTCTGGTATTTGAGATGAGCTTATTTTAGGGGTTTCTTACATAAATATCATCGAAGATTTTTGAAACCTATCTCAGGCTCATCTCATGTATTCTTTACTGCCATATATTCTCTCCAAGTTAGTCTCCATGGTACATTTTACAGTTCTTTCAGTTTTGTGATAAGGAGAAATGAAATACTATTTTTTTCTTTCTTTTATATCCTTTGATGGAATGTAATGCACATAGTAAACTTATTTCATTTTTATTATTAGTATATTAACATGTATGAATTAGTAGTTTGGTAGCGGCCATGTCTTATGGGCTTACTTGAATGGCCATGGTTTTCATTCATAAGGTAGTTCTCGTGGAGTATCCATATTCAATTACTCTTCTTACCCTATAGGTGACATATAGGTTTCAGAATAAGAAATTTATTAAAATTTTCACTTGGCATTTTAAAAAAAAAGAGCAACCCTTTTCCTTATGAATATCCTACAAATTGTTCAAGTTTTGATATTTCTAGTGGTGGTGTTGCAGCAATTGGTAACATGGGTTTAGCACTACAAGCCTATGATTACTTAGATATAGTCATATGTCACGTGATTGATCTGCAAATAGAATGCTACCCATAGCTTTGGTCGTCATCCAAGAGAGCTTTCCAAGATTTAATGGATAGGAAAAAATATGAATGCATTCACTATGTGGAGGATACCATGGAGATGCAATTTATGGTTTTCACCTAAATGTGCTCATTATCAGAGGTTGAGTTCTATTGTGGGAAGTTTGTGGTTTTCAATTGTTGCCTTGTTTTCCAATCTTGTTCTCTATGCTTTGTTATGCTCTATATAACAAAGTATAGGTGGATTTCTTGGATATTTTTTTACACATTTGTATGATGTTTGTAATTCCTTTGGTTATGTAGTTGTTTGATGCTTGTATATTTTCTTTTTTCATGTTAATCCAATACCAAAAAAAAAAAATTGAATATCTATGATACTTGAAGTTTATATGCATAAATTTGTGAGGATTAATTTAGATTTGATTTGTAACTTGAACCACTGATTCACCCAAATAAATGACTAAACCATGACTAAATAAATGACTACCGTGACTAAAATAAATGACTACTATGACCAAATAAATGACTACAATGACTAAATATATGACTACTATGACTAAAATAAATGACTAGAATGACCAAATAAATGACTACAATGATTAAATATATGACTACCATGACTAAATTAAATGACTAAAATGACTAAATAAATTACTACCATGACTAAATAAATGACTACTATAAATAAATAAATGACTACCATGACTAAATAAATGATTACCATGACTAAATAAATTATCAGTTAATAAAAATCAATGACTAAATTAATGACTAAATGTGCTACCAAATTGATCAATCAAAACAACCAATAAATGACTAAAAATGGTTTAGTCATGAATTTGGTTGTGTTATAAATGACTAGCAATAAACTACTAATGGTCATGTGACCAAGCTAATGGTCACGTGACCAATTTTTAGTAGTTTTTTTAGTCATTTATTGTTGTTTTTCTACTAGTGCCCCCTTGTGCTTCATCTCCTAAAAGGTGGAGCACCCTATTTCCACCATTACAGGTATCGCCTATCTTAAGCATGTTGCATGTTAACCCTACAACGTACTCATACCCTTGACACTCAATTCTTGTCATTTCTAGACTACTAGGGTTCAAATAGATTTTCACCAGGTAATCTAAAATGTAGGGAAAAACAAGCCTGAAAACTATATGCTCACAAGGGAAAGATAAGGATGAAAATACCTTAGAATGATCCTAGATTCTGAGGGCGAAATTATGTATTGGCATGCTCCCTTTCTTCATGTCTCCCAGAGTGAATGTCATAGTTGAAGAATGTTTTTTCTTGGCATAAATTTCCTTTAAATTCCTCATGAGAAATGTGTAAGTAGATAAGCATTAAATGGCATCTCCCATTATATAGGCATGTGTCAGATTTCACATCACTATCCTACTACAACTACTTTTCAAAAATTTGAAAAGGAACAACTATACGAGCAAAGAAGTGGGTGGTTCACATAACCTTGTAAATCATCACCCAAATTCATCCTTAGCTATAAAACACTACCTGCTTCTCAATGAAGTTAATTTTTTTTCACTGGGCGATGAATAGGAGAGTTCAATGAACTTAATAACACACCACCCACACTACTTGGGATAAAAAATAGACCAAAGAGGAAATTTAAGAAGTTCATATTACTAGGCAAAACACCGTTGGTGCTCAAAACAAGCAAGGTGAGTTACAAAGCGGGAAAGAGGAGAGTTAGAGTAACTTCATAAAACACCACCCGAGTTATACTTCACACTCTAAACAATGCCAACACATGACTTAGCCAAATTTTGAAAAATAAGCATACTTTAAGGGGGGGCCAAAAACTAGGTAACAATCTTCAAGCATCCAAGCATGTCAACTTAGGGTTTGGTTACAATCATTGTCGCTAGGGTTAAAATTTTATCACTTTAACTATGTTGGATTTAAGAGGTTTTATGAAAATATGTTTAAACTTGTTATAAACTGTGATCCCTTAAAGAGGTATAAAAGTTCCCTAAGATGTAATTTCACCATCCTATGCAAAGGTTCTAACAACAACCAAAGGTAGGTTTATCTTTGAAAATCATGCCATAAAATTTATAATGGGTGTGTGCGATGTCAAAAATTATAGTAAAAACATGCCCTAAAATTTAAGAGTCAAATTGCTACAAGTATTAGGGTCTCCTCATAGATGTTTTGAGATCTCAAACTGATTGGATGAGAAAAGCTTTACAGAAAACCCCGTAGAGGAATAGATGTAGCCAAATGACAAATAGGCCATGAACATTCAACTATAGGGTTATATTTCCTCTTTGTAACATACTCACTCATACTACAAAGTAAATACTTAGGTTTTTACCATAGAAGTAAATATATAAGCATATGCTTAAAAATAGGATAGTAAAAAAAAAATCTTTTTCATACATCATTTATTGCACATGATCATGATATAAATGTATAATACTTTTAAAATTGAACTATATTAATTTTCAACTTGAGAAATAAGATAAAACTTTTAAATTATAATTCATACATGTAATACTCTCAAGTATACAAGTTTACATAATACAATAATGATACAAGGTCAAGTCTTTTGTATCTAGAAAATGATTCTATTTCACAAGCCTCAATGTTATCCTCTACAAGAGGGAGAGCATCTCCTAGATGCTTTACCTCCAACCAAAAACCAACAATCCTACGCACACCTTCCAACTAGAAGTGGTCCTACCCTTCGTGAAGAGTATATACTAAGGAACCCACAAGCATGTCATCTGAGTTTCTAGTGTTGTGTCCTACATAACCAATCAACCATACAACTTTAGACATATCTAACTAAGCATGACCAATCTAACTAGATATGCAATCTAGTTCATAGTGAACAGACTAGTGCAAGTAGATACTTTTGCATTACTTTGGCCAAAGATTTGAAACATATCAAACACTTCCTTAGGAAGTCAAGTCATAAGTTTACACACCTCTAACTCGACTTGGAAACCAACTTGACCTAATTTTTAACACATAACTAACTGTTTGACTAGCTTGATTGACCTTTTATTAAGGATACTTAATCATAAAATAATAACTTAATAATGTTGGTAAATGAATAGAATGGATATGCTTTCCTAACTTTGAATGTACCCATGTTAGGTTCTCGTAACATCTTGGAACTTGGCAATGCCACGTGTTCAAGTACTTGCAATCAAACCTTAAGACTAAATTACTCTCCTATTTTCATGCACATATGGTTTACAAAGATATCAACAATGTCATCGATTTGAGACACTTTGTCTCACATTTAAGTTCTTGACTACTTGTTAAATGAGTAAAATACAATAATAGTCATCATTAACAAAAAGATCACTTCTTCTTTTAAAATACATCAGATTTTCTATGTTTTTCTTCATGGTTCTATGCACGAGAACTCAATAATAGTGCTAGTTAAAATACCACTTTTTATCCCAAAGAATAATATGTTTAAGTGTTTGAAAATATTACAACAAATCAATTTATAAAGCTGATTTTATTTAGTTAACTCAATAGTGAAAGCATCTAGCTTATCTCTTAACTTCATAATCATATAACATAAAATATCCTTTACATAATTTTAATATAAATATTTATATATATACATATATATTCTTGTATATATATTACATTATGAATGTATATATGTATTGTAAGGTAGGGGGACCAACCACACCAAGGCTCTAGGTCACAAAGAGTTGAGAGCAGAGGACTGCCCTATCTTACCTCAAGCTACTAGGTGTTTACGACAAGAATCAAGAATGAAGAGCACTCTCAAGTGCTTATGTCACTCTACAAATCTGAAAGTCTGAATGAGGCTAGACGAGCCGATTTATGGAGTCCAAATTGCACCTTAAACAACTCTCTATCCGAGGACGGCAACACGGGTCTGGTATGATAGCGTGGTGCTCTAGAATCTCTTTGGTGCATTGGCATCTATATGACCATAAAATGTGAAATATAGTACAGAAAGCAGAAAACAACTTGCTAAAGGCCTAGCTAACTAGTTTTAAAGAAATAAATAGAATAATGAAATACGAGAAGTAGCTATGTAAATGATAAAGAAGGTAGATGAAGATTAGGGTGATGAATATCAACTCACTAAAGCTTCAGTTCACCAGTGAGCTCCACACACACATTCACCTAAACTCAAGCAAGAGAGGGAAAAATGTTGGGTTGTATAGGGGTTTTCCTCAATCAAACCCCCACTTTGGTGTTTCCACCTCCACAGATAGACAGAAAAACCATGAAGTAGAAAATATGATAAAGGAAAGAAGAAAGGAAAGTATTGAACACTACAAAAGATACAATGCTACTCTATCAAACCACAACAAAAAGGGAAGTGAAGCAATACCACCTCCACCCAAAGGCTCTCAAGGCCAATTAAGGGAGAATGCAAGGCAATGATCTTGGAAAAATTGATACAGCCACAACAATGAGGAAGGGAGGTCTCACAAGACTCCAAACTTGTAGCTTTTATGGTAGAGCAAAACGTACAAAGATGAAGTTGATGGAGAAACAAGTTGCTACAATGCTCAATGGAGTTGTGAAAAATGCTCAAGAGAATGCAATGGATTGCTAGAAAGATCATGAATTGCTAAGAGGATGAAGTGATAGGGAAAAGTATGCATTTGAAGGAAGATTAGGAGGGAAAGAGTCATTTTTTGGGTCAGCTAATCGACACAGAGGCGTTACACTTCATGCCCAATGGAGAGTGTAACGTCCCTGTGGACACCAGAGGCAAGAATCTATCAGGGATGGCAGCGTGCCATGTAGACGTCCATGTGTCACGCTCGTGTCCCTGACAAATATTCTCCCATCGACACACAAGAAGAATGACAAGTGGATGGAAGGTGGGTGTGTGATGTGGAATTTCACCTTTGGGTTTGATTTTCTAAGGTGAGTGGATGCAAAAGGGAAATTTACACAAGAGGTGCAAATTAACTCCTATACATTTTGCCCCCACTTTAGCAAACACAAGTATTGATGAGTGTTTGGTAAAGTAGATCGAAGAGTTAAAAATGCATACCTGAACCATTGAGGAAGCAGAATGTGATCTAGAAAACTCGAAAGTGCAGGGCAGGAAAAGGACTCCACAAATACTCTCTCCAAAGGATGTTTGAACAAAGGGACTTCGTAGCTTCACAGAACTACGAAGTTGAAAAAAGTACACTGAATCCCATAGACCAATGATGGACAAATCCGCAGGATGCAAGCACTTCACAAGCCCTCAAACCTGCAAAGAAGGCACCCCCTGAGTACTCTCTCTTGAAGGAATCCCAATGTAAGGGGACTCCATAGAGTCAGACTGGAAAGTAGCTTCACAGGTGCACCTACAAAGAAACATGTTAATCCACAGATAAAACATGTTAGAAAACAAAAACAAGATAGTCATGCAGACAGTCAAACAATTGAAGGAAGAGCTTTCAAAGGGGTCCCTCGGGAACCCTTCAAAAGAAAAGGGGTCCACTTAAGGGACTCATTGTTTGAAAGTGCAAGAATTTTTTTTCGAAAATCAATTCAACATCAAGGAATCCTTTTGAAAGTTGTTCACTTCGTCAAGGAATTTGAAAGGAAGAAAATGCTCCCTTGCGAGGGGAAGGTTAAGGCTTCTCCTATAGGAAAAGTTGCTCCCTCCTCAGAGGAAAGTTCTTAAAATTCTTTCTTTGTGAACCCATGATGAAGGAAACACGTTTCGTTAGGGGTCCAAGTTGAGAATGTCATTTTTGAAAAAGTTTGCAAAGATTTTCAAGGAAAGATTTGTTGGCTACTTAATGCATTTTTCGAAAATCAAAGTGACATGATAGCCCACCCTTAGGATGGTGCATGTTGAACACAAGGCACATGGCATCCTAAGGAGAGAAAAGAAAGAATGAAAAGGTGATGTTGTGGCTCGCAGGTTATAGCAAGATGTCATTGTGGTAATGTTGTTGTGCACACAAGGGACAATGCATCAACACCACAACATGACAACTTAAGAAAATAAGAGAGAAAGATGACAAACAAAGGGTATAGGGGTGGTCTGATATTTTGGGGTCAAAGTTGCTCATAAATATGTATAAGAATAGTAATATTATATTGATGAATTGTCATCAACCCCCTACTATATCAGACCATATGAAGAATGCATGAGAAGACAAAATAAAAATAAAAAATTGGGTCAACATGGAAGGGAAGCCTAAATTCCCCCAACACTTTGCATCATCCCCAATTTATTGAAAATCAATACACATAACAAAGGAAGAATGATGCCACAAATAGAGGAAGTTTTACGACACATAATCACTCATGTATCCAAGTACCTACATGGGTGACAAGGGTCATCCAGGAACACATAATGCAAGCAGGGGGGAACACAACACAACACACACACATCTAATCTAAAGGTAAAGAAGAAGTGCCCCCTAACACTCATCAACCAAGAGGTCATCAGCCTCCCAATCTAGATCATTATACGAGGAAGGTGGATGAGCCTGCAAGGGTGGAATGTCAAGGGGGGAACCCTCTCACCCTTCCACAACAAGAGCTAAGGAAGGAGACTCTTCGAGGTCTCCCCACTCAGTTCCTATGGAGCAAAGGTCAACAATTTTGTGAAGATCACCAATAGGGTTGGGACTTCATCCAAAGAGTTAAACATGCAGCTCATAGGAGTGCCATGTGTTACCTCAATGGACAAGGTAAGCGACACCCAAAATTCACTGCTAGGCTCACCGAGTGACTCGGGAGCAGTAACGAACTCAGGGGATGCTGGAGCTTCCTCCATCACAAGGATGGTACATGCTAATGCAGAACCACCCTTTGAAGAGGGTGGACTCCTCTTTCGACTCGTATTGCTAGTGGGGCCATTCTCCACCTTCCACTTTGTTGGAGGGTGCGAGACCCCCATAAATGAGGCAGAAGGCACAAAGGAGGAGGAGAAAACCATGGTGGACACCACTAAGGTGTTTGGCATGTCCATGGGCTTAGAGAATGGTGGGATTTCCTAGAGGGACACCAAGAGAGGGGGCTCAATTGAAGGAGCAATAAAAACCTACGTCTTTTTAGGGTTAAGGGTGCCTATGCTCATAATAGGAGCCATAAGCAACATTGAGGTTGACTGAACTAAAGTAGAGGGGATGGGAGATGAGGACACAACAACAAGCCCTAAAATAGGGGTGGTCAACTCCCATTCCTACCTCTACAAAGTGGCCTGCTCAACTACCAAAGCCTTTGTCGGCGCTTGCGCTCACATGCAAGGCAGTTCCTGCAACTTCGAGAGCTAGAGGCTAGAAGCTGGGATGGGACAAAAGCCTCCTGCTCGGCCATCAGAGTGTCCATCATAGCTATTTTCAACAGAGGGAGAGTCTCTTGGAAAAGAGCAAGAGGGAAAGACTAAAAGGAGGTTGGAGCAACAGCGGGGGGAGTTGGCTCTAACACCTCGACAACGAGCCTCTTCCCATTCACTACCTTGGGAGCAAGAGAAGTAGGAGGCCACAGAGGTTGTGACATAGATGATTCCCCATGGGGACCCTTCCTTCTACCATACAGATAGGGCCAGGGTCTAGGAGGCACAATAGGAAGGTCTAAAATAATAATCTTGGTTTTATGCCAAGTAGGCACCATCGTACTTCTTATGCAAAATCTAGGAGTAGTCATCCAAAACACCTCTTTAGAAAGGGGGCAGAAGTGGGATCCTGATGATGGGAAGGCCTCTCCTTTCCCTTTCCAGAGGAGGGTGAAACTTGTTGCTGCTCTACCGGAGGGGTTACTTTCGGCTGTCCCTTGCCCCCAGTTTTATATTTTACGTAGTTTTGGTAAAGCAAGTCCATTCTAGGGGGAAGAAGATCGATCGAGGTGGACCAAAAATGATCTAATGAATAACCCCACAGGGTACCAACTATTGATATCTAGTATCATGTACAACGTGCACAACACCTTCGTGAGAGAACTTTAAACATTTTTTAATATCGGAAGCGATTTTGTTCATAGAAGCTAGCCACGAGATGCCCAACTTCACCCTAAACAGATTAGATTCCAGAATCACATCAAAATTTGTATCCATATCCCTAGGTCCAACTAGGATGGAGAGGGTTATGAATCCATATGGCTTCAGAGAGAGTTCGTCGTGCATATGTATGGTAGACTTTGTTTCTTCATATTCCTCCTTTTGTAATGAATTTATCCATAATGTCTCCTCCGTGATAACATTCACCTGGCTCTCGAGGCCAAACAGGACTCCTGTCACAATGTTCCCATTGAGGTGAGCAGGAATGTACAGGGGAGAGGGCTTGTTATTCAAGGGCAAGTTCTACAAGGTGAATGTCACATCCGACAAGCCAGTCGTAGGCTACAGGGGAGGAGTAATCAAGACCATGTTAACACACATAGAGGGTTGAGGAGAAGCATCAAAGGGGTCAATAATCAAGTTTGTAAAATGAGTCAGAAATGGGTTTGTGTAAATCTGCAACTCACTATTGGCCTTCACTATCGATTTATTCACATTTTGTTTTGCCCCATTGAGACGAATGGTACTGTCATCAATGCGATCCTATATTTCATGATGTATGAACATACAACGTCAATATCACGCTCGTTAACATGATGTTACTAAAAAAAAGTATTCACATGATACCAATTAGGATAAGGTTCCTTTAGAGGTTGGGGGTTTTCCAAGGTTATGATCTTATTCTTCAACAACTTTTGAAAAAAGGAAGAATAAGATTCTGTTAAGTTTGTAAACTTCTTGTTGCATCTGAGGCCATGATCATTAGTCGTGGCAACTACATTCACAACAACTTTTCCTTTTCCTAAGACAGACACAATAGTCTTTCCTTCTGAATGGGAGTACAAGGAAGATCCCCTAAATTGAACTACCATTTGCTGATACTCTCGTAATGCGGCACACAGATGCACAAAGGAAAGATATTTCATTAGGGAAAAAAATTTCTGCTAGGCTCACTGCAGGTTGCCTATGAACACCTTCTACACATCAGAGTTGAGCAACGGGTATGAGATCTATGAAAAGAGCACCTAGTATCAGACTATAAAATCAGTTATCTTCCTGTTATCCCCTTTCTTACATCGGATGAGATTCGAGAATGTCATCTTCAGACTAATGTTAGCTTGGAATTGACGAAGAAAATTATTGACAAGCTAATCAAATGAGAATATAGAATTATCGTGCAAGGAACAGTACTACTCGAGTGTTGTGTCCTTGAGAGATCAAGGAAAGAGTTTCACCATCAAGGCATCATGATGAAAGAAATCCATACACATGGAGTTGAAAGTTGACACATGTGTTTGTAGATCCCCTTTACCACCTTACTTTTCAAACTTAGGAATCTCCATTCCTTACGGGAAGGGAGTACTCAATATTGCTATTGTTAATGGGCTATTTCGGAAGAAAGGTTGAAAAATAGGCTGGATGGAGGCCTAGGAAAGGCTCACCAACTGGTTTTACATCTGACCCATGTTCTGAAGAAGAGCATTGAAAACAGGGTTAGAGGATGACAAAGGCCCATTGGAACCTCCAAAACCACCTCTGAAGCCACCTCTGGAGCCACCATCGTGACCATCGTTGGAGCCACCACCACTAGTAGGGCCTCCACTAGAGCCACCTCCACTACTGAAGCCACCGCCATGGACCCCACCAAAGCCGCTTTCACCAGCAGTGCCTCTGCTACCAAGGCTGCCACCACTCATTCCATCAGAACCCCCACCATCAGGGGTAGTAGGAGGGGTGAAACTAAAACCAAGGGGTATTCTACTCGCCTTGACAATAGGGGGCTTTTGAAAAGTAGAGGAAATGCTAATCAAATGACATGTTTTAGCCATGCATACAGATGTGGTAGGCATCAAGACACCTATTTGTCTCTCATAGGCATCGAGCACCTCCCCTCAGGTGGTACCCAATCTAGTCTTTTACAAGGGGATATAGGTTTCAGTTAGATCAATAAGGCCATGTAAGAACTCTATGCCTGTCTCATCCTTCCCTAATAGATATCTCACCTCGCTAGCAAGCCTAGCGGCTCTCACCATGGTCGGTGCTCTCTCTAGATGATTCACAACATCTAACAATCTATTATCCAATGCCAAAAGTTTTTTGCAGGGATATGCACAACATCATTCTCATCCACAGATGAAGCCGTAGGGGATGCTGGATGGGTAGGAGCATGAGTGGTCTCATCTATGAAACCCATCATGTTAGTAAAACTTGTAGGAAAACTAGTAGTAAAATTAGTAGCCTAACTAGTAGAAAAACTAGAGGTGAAACTAGAACTGACCTCCATCTTTTCCATCGGTAGGTGTCGCACACTTCTCCTAACAACATATGCAAAAGTCATGGATTGGGTTGTGATGATCATAAACCTTCACAACACTCAAGTTTACAATATTCACTGAGTGTGAGGAAAAAGTCTCAACACCAGCGAATCGATAAACGTTGTTCACGTCGGGTTCACCAAAAATGTAAGGCAGTGGGACCAACCACACCAAGGCTCCAGGTCATAGAGAGCCAACAGTGGAGGGTTGCCCTATCTTACCTCAAGCTACTAGGTGTTTAGGACAAGAATCAAGAATGAAGAGCACTCTCAAGTACTTTTGTCACTCTATAGATCTGAAAGTTTGAATGAGGCTAGGTGAGCCGGTTTCTAGAGTCTAAACTACACCTCAGACAACTCTCTATCCAAGGACTACAACATGGGTCTAGGACGACAGTGCGGTGCACTGGTGTCTCTCTAGTGCGCTAGTGTCCATACGGCCAAAAAATGTGAAATATAGTATGCAAAGCAGAAAATAACCTACTAATGGCCTAGCTAACTAGTTTTAATGAAATACGAGAAGTAGCTATGTAAATGATAAAGAAGGTAGATGAAGATTAGGGTTATGAATATCAACTCACTAAAGCTCCAGTTCACCAGTGAGCTCCACACACGTTCACCTACACACAAGAAAGAGAGGGAAAAATGTTGGGTTGTATAGGGGTTTTCCTTAGTCAAACCCCCGCTTTGGTGTTTCCACCTCCACAGATAGCCATAAAAGCCATGAAGAAGAAAATGTGGTAAAGGAAAGAAGAAAGGAAAGTATTGAACACTACAAAAGATACAATGCTACTCTATCAAACCACAATGAAAAGGGAAGTGAAGCAATATCACCTCCACCCAAAGGCTTTCAAGACCAATGAAGGGAGATTACAAGGCAATGAGCTTGGCAAAGTCAACATGGTCGTAGCAGTGACGAAGGGAGGTCTCGCAAGACTCCAAACTCGTAGCTTCTATGGTAGAGCAACATGTACAAAGATGAAGTTGATGGAGTAACAAGTTGTTTCAATGCTTAATGGAGTTGTGAAAAATGCTCAAGAGAATGCAATGGATTGCTAGAAAGATCAAGAATTGCTAAGAGGATGAAGTGATAGCGAAAAGTATGCATTTGAAGGAAGATTAGGAAGGAAAGAGACATTTTTGGGTCGACTGGTCGACACAAAGGCGTTACGCTTCATGCCCAATAGAGAGCGTAATGCCCCTGTGGACACTAGAGGCAGGAACATGTTGGGGATGGCAGTGTGTTGCAAAGACAAATCCACGCACCGCGCTTGCATCCCCGACAAATATTCCCCCATCGACACACAAGAAAAATGACAAGTGGATGGAAAGCAAGTGGGTGATGTGGAATTTTTCCTTCGGGTTTGATTTTCTAAGGTGAGGGGATGCAAAAGGGGAATTTACACAAGGGGTGCAAATTCGCTCCTATACATGTATATAAATATTGTGGGTGTGAAATGTGGGAGAGTTAGTAAATCAACACAAACACCAATGAAACAGATTTTATCAAAGATTTATATCAAATAAACTACTCTATTTTTCAATTAAACAAATCTTTTAAGAACGTCTCATTGTCCTCTATTCTCAAGGATTTATTAAACCATTTGGCCCTTAGATTTCTATGTGCACTATGGTTGTTAAAATGACAACTTGAGAAACGAGATAATATTCAACATGCAAGCGAATTAAGTTCCTACATAAAACTATATGATGAAAAAGATAATGGATATTATGATGAATGGATAATTGTGTTAGATTATACAATGTAAATGCTATGATATGAAGCTAGGATGATTCTACATATGCTCAAATGCTAACTATGAATATACTAATCTAAAATGCAACTATAAAGCAACATATGATTCTACAATGCTAAATATGAAGCTAAACATGATTCTATATGCAACTACAAAACAAAACATGATTCTAACTATAAGACTCCAAATGCTCCAATGCTCAAAGCTATTCCTGCATGATAACTCTACTCAAATGTGGGATACAAAATACAATGGCAAAAGGTTGTATTTATAGGCTTTTTCCAAGCATCTTGTGAGGTGGCAACGATCAACGGTCCAGATTCAAACAAGAGGGATGAATGATAGAGATGAAGAGAATCAAGAAGGTGTCCCCTTGATCAAAGACAACATGCCAAATGGATGGAGGAATCTCTTGACCAAAGACAACATGCCAAATGGATGGAAGAATCAAGTGTGTGAGAGAAGGACCATGTGTTTGAAAGTTTGTTGAAGAAGTGTGTGAGGAATAAGCCATGTGTTTGAAGATAATTCTAATTAAAAATTAGAATTATTTAATTTCATGTGATCTTGGTGAGGTGGCATGAAAAGTTGTAGACATGTGCTTGAATTCCTAATCTAGGATTAATGAAACTTAATTAAATAAAACAAGCTTATGGAAATTCGTTTATTTAATTAAGTTAGAAGAATATGATTTTAGATTTGAAGAATTAGAAAAGGGTGAACTATATAAATAAATTGAGAATTTATTTATAGGTAGTTAAATATTAGTTAATTAAATGTCTTGACCGATTTTAGGTGTATACAAATATAAATATAAATATTTATATAACAACCTAAAATTATTTTCTTTCTAAGAAAATAGAATAAATATTTCAATTTAACATAACAAATAAATAACTTTCTACTTTGTTGTCCATCTCAAAGTGAAAGAAAGATTAACAAAATTCTTGTTTCAAATTGAAAAATTTAGATTAATCTTTCTTTGTTTTAACATAATATTTTTCAAGATAAATAACTATTCATTCTCTTTTTAAAACTATAAACTATAAAAGGAAATTATGAATTTTCATAGAAATAATAAACTATTTAAACACATCTAAGTTACTCTCTACTCTGCACTTTTGAAACTCCAAAAATCACAGTCACAATGATTGACACAATTTTCCCAAGAAAACTCACCTTGCAATTATTGAAAACTCGGACTTTTCTTGCAAAACACCTTCAGCAATACCAAAACTAACAGCAAAAAATATTTCTCTACTCAAAATATAGAGTAGTGTCTATATATTATACGTATATAAGACTTAAAAACATGGAAAACTGAGCTCAAAACACATATATATTTGTCTGAACATATGCTTTCGAACAATTACAAGCTCTTTGCAATGACACATTCCAACACTATTCATTTCTCTTCTTTTTCCTTGCAACAAGAATAAAAGAAAAAATTAATGAACAACTTCTATGCCTAATGCATCCCTATTGCTACCCTCTTCACAAAAGTTTAGAAATAAATCACAATACAAAAAGAGAATGATCATAAATTATCTCTTCTCTACCTCTAATCTCCTCAATCGTTGCTCTCTCCAAACTCAATAGTGAATAATGAATAATCTTCCTAATGAAATGCTCTTTGCTTTTCTAATGCCCATGGCTTCTTCCAAATTCGTTGGTATTAATTACCAACTCACTCCTTTAAATTTTGGTTCTTGTTTCATAATAATTAACATTCCAAATATAGTAGTCATTGCCCCCATAAAAAGGCTCGACTAACAAATTATATGCCTCTCTTTGCTACGACTTACACAATGGTTGTTTAAATTGTAACCATTGATAGTGTAGACATGAAAATTATCCCGATTGATAACACATACTTGATTTCAACTTACTAACACCAGTTCTTCTTTAATCATCCTCTTTACTAATTATTTAATTAAATAATCCTTATTTGATTAAATTCATCAAATTCCTCTTTTAATTAAATAAATCAATCTTTATTTAATTAAATCTCAATTCTCCTCTTTTGATTGAATAAATTAACTTTATTTGATTAAATCATAATATTTCCTCTTTTAATTAAATAAAACAATTTTTATTTGATTAAATCATTATCTTATGTTAGTTAAATAAATCATTTTATTTGATTAATCCTAAAGTTCATTTCTTGTAATTAAATAAATTAACCTTTATTATATTAAATCTAACATCATCCCTTTTAATTAAATGAATCAAACTTTATTTAATTAAGGCTAATATCCACTATTCCTCTCATTTGATTTAAATAAATCCAAAAATCTAAATCAAGTGTCAAATCAAGCTAATCTCCATTTAAATCAATCAAATCCTGATAAATCCTAATCTTAATCACTCAAATCCTCTAGCTTTTGCAACTTGCTCATGGAAATCAATTTAATTAATTTATAAATCTTCCTTTTTTATTCAAAAAGGCATCAAAGGATGGAATACTCCTCAAATTTAAAACCTCCCCCCAAAAGTACTTGTCCATCCAACAAGGCATTAAAGGTCTCTTACATGTCATTTTCTTGAGCCAAGTGGCATTTAATTCATCTCTCATCTCCCTCCAACTTGTCACTTCTCCAATTTTGAATTTTCACCTAATTGCGTTAATGTGCACATTCATCCAAATGTTCACCTTTGTCCACTCACATGTTGACAAGTGGCATTATGCTATTGGTTGGTGTTTGATCCCACATTCATCTATTTTCCCTATTCTTCCATCATTCTCTTCTATAAATAGAAGGCTCTCATTTTGATTTTGCATCCACAATCTTAGGCATTTTCATCTACAACTTATGCAAAGTTCTCATCCATTTTCATAATTTCATAGCTAGGTTATGGAGAAATTTTATCAAGGAGCATGAAATCTTCACCATTGATCATCAAGCTTGCAAGGAATTTGGGAAAGGGCCATTTTCCACATCAATATGGCACCAATTCCCCCATGGGATTGAGAGTTTGGACATTAAAATAGGATTTAATAGCTTTTTTACTTGTGTTCTTCACTTATTTCTTGTTTTCATGTTTCAAATGAATTTCATGGGGAATGTTGTTTCTAACTTGCATATTGGACTAATAATGTGTTTGAGTCGGACAAGGCATAACAACCCATATCATGTTGAATGTAAAAACCACATTTATACTAAATTTGAGTAAATTATTAAATTAATGGGTTTTTCTTAAAATTGTCATTGACATTAATGACAAATTGAAACACATTCTTGAGGATATGCCTGCAAATGATTTTAAATGATGATTCCTCATGATTATTTCATACATGATAAGTTTTTTATAAATTCATTCATTATGTTTTTATTTAGGAATTATGTTGAGGTGAAGTTGACTAGCCTAATAAGGCTTGCATTTGGAGTTATTGCCTTGAAAAATGTACTAGATTTATACAAGATGGTGTTATGTCAGTTATTGGAAATTGTGTCAATATATTTATGAATTGTTGTCCCAAGTTATTTTATCTAAGGAGCCTCGGAAGGTGTTATTTTTCCTTTCCAAGACCAAGCTATAATAGAAAGGTTTAATGGGAGATAGACAAGAATTAGATGTTCCAAAATTTAATGTCAAAGATATTTGAGTTGTGTCAACTATTCAAGAGCCATTTATCTTTGAAAAGTCAACAAATGAGATGTATTTTATCTTTTCTAAAATAAATTATAATTGAATTCAGTTGGAGATGGATAATAAATATTAAATGTTCCTCTAATTATTTAATGATGATGTAATCTCGACCCTTGGTGATGGATTAATCCTCACCCTACATTTTATTCTAAGTTCCTTTTTCCTTCCCTATAAAAGGCATTCATCTTTCCTTGTACAATTTAGTAATAGTAGAGAGTAGCAATAGAGAGTAGAGTTAGAGATTAGAGGTATTAGAAAGATCGAGAATTGTTGAACTCAAGACTATTTTGAAATTAATGCAAACATAAGCATTGAGTTTGGTGTTTTGTGGATGGGTTCAATAGTTCTTCATGGTTCCTTTTTGAATGCTAGAAAAAGTTCAATTGTCGTGATGATGATGTGTTTAGATATATGATGGATTTTTGGTTCATCCCATTTGTGGCTTGATGATTGTAAGTTGCTTTGTATGGTTAGTTTGAATGTATATTTGAATTTAGTTCAATTTTGAAGATTTTCTTGAGTTGTGCCATATTAGGGGTATTTAAGTGATTTTTTTATGGTTTGAAAATATTTTATATCCATTGAATATCACATTGTTTTCATAGCGTTGCGGATTTTCCTAGTTAAGAAGAAATTGATTTATTTGAATGATTTGTTTATTTGTAGCACTGAGTCATTATTGTAGTTGTCCATAGGAGGAACTATCCTTTTCCTTCCTCATCGTTATCTTTTCAAATTTATTGAGAATTAGTAAATTAGTTAGGATCATAATCAAGTTTATTGCCAAATCTGATGATAAAGATCATTCTTAGATCTCAAATCTGAAAATATATTTAGATTTTTCATATTTCATACTAATCCATTCAAAAATCTCTTTAGGTTTCTAGTTGATATAAGTAAGGCTCCTTGTGAAAACAACAAATATGCATTGAACTACTGGTTATTTTACACAATCAAGACATGACACTTGAAGCCTTGGGGTAGTCATTTTCTAATTCATTAGGATCTAATTTCCTTTCAAGAGAGATAAGATAATCAATATTCTATCTAAGTTGTGTGCAAAAATACACATCAACACATTGTTAGTGACATGAACAATAGGTTGATCCTAATTTCCTTTCAAGAGAGATAAGATACTCAATATTCTATCTAGGTTGTATGCAAAAATACACATCAATACATTGTTAGTGACATGAAAAAAAGGTTTTTAAGTAACTTTTCATAGAGTATTTTGTTTAGCAAGAATAGAGCTCACCCCTAGCATGACTAATCACCCCTAGATGGATGGATGAATATAAATTGTCAACAAATAGCTTGAAGGGTATAAAATAAATTATGTTTTTGGATAGCAAACAACTTGGGTCAAGTGGTTACATTTGGGAGAACATTGTTATAACACCTACCATATGTTCATAGGTGTGTCATATTTCATGGCTTGGTGTGGATATAACGCTCTAAGCTTTGTGGATCTTATAATCACATAAAATAGAGAGCCTAGACCAATAAATATGATCAAGTAAATAAAGAGGTATTAAAATCCCTCAAGGACCACCCTCAACATGCACAAAACCAACAAAAGCTCTATGTAGACTAGTGATGTACTGAAAAAGTTTTTGAAGTTGGTGATATGGTTTACCTAAGGTTGCAACCCTATAGATAGTCTTAATTGACAAATAGAGGAACATTGAATTTAAAACCTAGATTCTATGGTCCCTACAAGATTACAAGAAAGATGGGAGAAGTAGCTTATGAACTAGAGCTACTCGAGAATAGAACCATTCACAATAATTTGGTGAAGTGGAAGGATCTACCAACTAAATTCATTACATGGGAAGGAGCCAACATCTTGAAGTATCCAAATTTGAATTGCTTGAGGGAAAAAAATATTGGGGAGGGAGGACCGACATGTCCTTTTTATCCATAAGATTATAAATTGACCTATAAGTTCATTTTTCATTTCTCCTAGGCTTAGAGAAAGTAACTTAAGGAAGTGTAAGTTTTTACATTAAGCGTCGTAATTATGGGGCATGAGTGTTATGTAATAAGCTGGTCATTTTAATAATGGTGTCAACCAACAATTGTGTGTGGGTGTATTTTGGAGAGAAAGAAAAAAATTAAAAGTTGCATATTTAATCAAGATAGGGTTCAAGAGAAGAGATGTTCATTTTATCCATTGATTTCAATCGAACAGATTTGACATCCTGTTTATCTATAATTGGAGATTGGAGGATGGAGACCCCCTGATTTCCATAGTTGGTTAGTGGATGAAAATCACTAAACTAGTCATGATAGTCTCATATAGGGATTGTATTTGGGATTCACTGATTTGTTGTTTGAGTGACTTCTGCAATGCCTGTTTGTCTAGGATTTAGGCGGGGCCCTCGAAGTGCCTAGAAATTGTAATTCTATTGCTATAGATTTGCTATATTTCTTATCATCATAATGTTGTAGTTGTTCTTGAAATAATATATAAACATTGGTTTTTCATGAAGTTAAATTAGTTAGAAATATACAATATATCTATTTGGGATATTAGAGGACGTGATCAATTAACTCTTCATCCTTACACAACACATATTAGAAAGGAGGGATTTTTATTTTTTTTAATCATCATCTTTCAAAAGCTTAAAGATATTGCATATGAACATAACACACTTATTGAACCTCTAGAATGGACATAACACAAAATAACTCAAACATAAAAATATCTCACAAAGATCTAACACTTGCAAATGAAGAATGAAAAACAGTAAAAAGCATAGGTTTTTCTAACCCCAAATTGATTTAAGTATTAATGAATATAAACTAGCATACATATATTAAATATTAATATATATAAAATACACCGAGAGTTATCATTCTCTAATTTATTTATTTGTTCTTTTTGTTTCATCAAATCTCTTTTATTTGTTTTTTTGTTACTCTTACACTACTGTGGTTGCACTTGACTTCCATCTGCCTGTCATTGTAAATGCAGCTTCAAAAACTTTACACAAATTGTTGGATGCCATTGTAAACACCTCTCAGCGTAATTAAAAATGCATCCCAACAATGAAACGTTAAGATCAATTGGTAAAGAGGGTTCTTATCCCATGTCCCCATGTGGATGCTTAAATTTAAGTAGTTAGAGTGTTCCCATGCATAAATTTTATTATGGAAAAAGGATAATTCAGGTGCGGCTAATGTTTAGGAATTGAAAATATTCATGGAGCCACCAGCTCCACAAATAACTCCTAAATGAGTTGAGGAGTGGTTGCTAGCCTAAATAAGCTAAACTACTGAGGACCTACCCTAACTCCTAAAGACTAACCAAGAGATTCACAATAATTAATAAATTAAAAAAATTGCCTTTTTTTTTCCAAAATAGACAAAAATATATTAACGAAAAAACAGCCAAATCCTTCAAATCAAAATATACAGAAAAAAAATGCCAAAGTTTGCGCAAATTCCCTGCCTGAAAAAAGATTGTACGGAACGGCGCACATGCACTCCGAGGTTATGGATTGGATCTGCACGTTACACGTTTGGGAATTTGCGCAATACCTGGCGGTAGGCGGTCCCATATTTGTTCGAGGCGATAAGATGGGGAGTTTGGGGAAGGGATAATGTTCGTAAGTTATTTTCGTCTCCACGTTTACATGCAAGAAGGACACCTATCCGAAACTACCGTCACGTGTAGAAAGCAAAGAGGCAGAGTCGTGGGGCGGGGGTACACCAGCAAGAGAAAGAGCAAGAACGAAAGAAAAGAAAGCGCTGCTTACCAAACCCAATATGGAAATGCATGCATTACCGGGTGGACGGAGCGTACCACGGAGCAGAGGTAGCAGCTGAGGTTAAATGTTTATTTTATATTGGTATCTGTGTCACCTCTCATCTACCATTGGGGAAGGGGACACAAACTTTTAATATCGTTGGGGGAGGTTCCAACTGAAGGCGGCACTTTGTAATGTCCGCACGCCCACGGCATTTGCATGTTGTCGACAGAATCAAGGTAAACAAAGAATGATGGGCGGCGGGACGGCGCGCATCCACGTGACTCGTCAATCCTACCGCTGCGACTGCCCGGCCCCACAACACCGACCTCAAAGAAGCCCATGATAAAACTTTAATCCAAATTTAAGCTGGAGCTGGTAAATACGTGTAGCAGAGGTAAGTGCACTTTTGGTCCCTACGTCCGCAGCCCCATTCACGTCACATCACATCACATCACATCACATCACTATCGCCACCGCCAAATGAAAGGCCGCCTAATAAACAAATATGATGGCCGGCCAGCCGGCTGGCGGCAGCCCGGCAATTAATCCATGGCCGTGTTGAATAGGTAAATACTGACGAGTGACCCTACGCATGTGACCAGCCGTCGGCTTAATTGATCGGCCAACGAAATCGGCGCGGAGCATATAACGTGGGACACTGCAGTTTAAATGACAGCCAGGTCGATGGATCTGCAACGGGCCCACCACCTTCCTTCTGGTGTCAAGGAAAGCGATAATTTTTTATTCCCGCTTACGTCATTTACGGCGTAAAAAACTATTCATTAGTCTGGGTGCTTTCTGGCATATCCTTGTAACGTACGGAGCTGATTAAGGTTTGGCAGGGGAACAGGCCAACTAGAACGGGACGGACCGTTCTCTATCTACTGTTTTTTTAAGTCGCCGTTTCTATGCTGAAACTCATTTCGATATATGTATGCGTTGAATTTATTCGGGTCGCGTGTTGTTTTCTCTGTCAGAAGTGCGCGGCCCCGGCCGCCCGCCCTCTGTTTTCCCCCGCCCCGTTAAAGAGAGCAGCTGTGTATAATTCATTGCGCAAAGCTAGCTAAAAAGGAAAGAGAGTAATCCGGCGGCAATCTATCGTGTACTTGAGCGAGACAATATATAATTTTTAAACAGTGTAGAGCAAAGAAATCTGATGACATTTCTGGAATTCGTTCGTTTTCTTAAAAATTACAGATCTGGCCCATTTTACGTGGACATTAAATTTCAAGCTACACCCAGAAAGCTACCTATTTTATTGGATCTAATCTGTAATCTGTAATCTGTTCTTTTGATACTTGGTTTCGATGATGAATCCACACGCCTAAATGTCTTGCGTTGCAGAGATATGCTTCTAACTTGTTTGTCCAACAATGTATGCCACGTATCAAAAGAAGTATTCCGAGAAGGGAATAGTTTCCCAAAATCGTGTGATTTAAAGATAAAATATGCTTCAGCACACTACAGCTGTTAGCAATATGCGTACCCGCGGATAGAAAAGTTGGAAACAGATGTCGAAGGGGGTAGGTTTTCAAATAATTTTATAACATTTTTTTTCTCCAGACAAGCGAGCGACCCATTTACAGGTAAAGTATGCCAGTCAAAAATAATGTTAGCTTCACCTGAGATGACAAGCAAACCATTTACAGATAAAAGCATGGCAGCCAAAATTCATATTAGCTTCGCTTGAGGTGGCAAGCAACCCATTTACAGAGGAAAGTATCGCAGTCAATTTATATTGGCTTTGTGTGAGGTGGCTGAATCTAATGAAGAAAACAGATCGAACCGTATAAGAGAAACGCATACGTACACAGAGAAAGAGATCATGAAATCTCGGAATATTTTTTCCTCATAAAAATTGCATGTTATAACTGTACAAGAAGGGTACCCAAAAATGCCTGTGGGCAGATCCTTCGAAATTTCGAAGGAATTCTTGCCACTTCTTTCTATTTGAAACAGAAAGGCAAAAAAGACCATCTCAGTCCAAAGTACTCTCAGAGAAATAAACTCTACTCTACATCATTAGCAGCAGGAGGCAGATTGAGATCTAGGAAAAAGGGTGGTCCTCGCCGTAGTGAAGAGGTAGTGGATTCGTCCTTACACAAGTCCGAAATGGGAGTCCCAAACAACTTCTGCCGCTTGTTGGAGGCCGGTCGGTTCTCCGCCGCCGCGTACTGCGAGACGGCTTTAGTGACGTATGAACACGCTTGAAAATCCATACGTCGCTCATCAGCCTTTTTGGTGTAGAAGGACGCTCGCCAATCTTCGCTTGGCTCGGCAACGGTGACTCCGTGGTTGCTTAGCAGTGAGGCAGCGGTAGCGGTGGCGGTGGGAATGGGGTTCCGTAGGTGGTGGCGGTTGTCGTCGTCGGCGTTGAGGGCAAAGTTGGTCTTAGCCTTGGGGCCGCGGAGGTTTCTGGCGGCGGCATCGTAGGCCCTGGCGGCCTCCTCTGCGGTGTCGAAAGTGCCGAGCCAGACTCTCGTCTTCTTCCACGGATCTCTGATCTCCGCTGCAAATCGCCCCCACGGCCGCTTCCGCACGCCTCTAAAATGCGTCTCCTTGACAGGATGAGACACCGACACCGACACCGCTACGGCTGATGGATCCTTCTCGCATCCCCTCAAACCCATGTTCATGTTCATCCCTCCGCCGAGCCTCGCCATGTTCATTGTCTCCACCGCCATAATGAGATCTCAGACGAACAGTTGAGTTAAGCAGATTACAAGGAAAAACACAGTGCTCTGCACCAGCGCATGCGAAGAACAGACGCCCGAGGAACGTTTAACAAGACTGCTATACTTCCGAGTTGAGAAAATAAGATTACGACGAACGAACGAACGAGTATGAGAGCATACTAGACTAGTGGAGGCAGTTGCTTGTATTTATAGCCTTTCCCAGCTTCAACTAGTAGGTGTTGTTTCCCGCATTACGCATGGTATTGCTATGCAATGCATGGCATGATGATACCTAAAGATGAATATGATGCATGGGTGATGGAAGCCAGCTTAGGGCCCATGTGATTAGCAAGTATTTCCCGGAAAGGAAGCCGAGAACTGAAAAGAGATTATCAAATTACTGTCGAGAAGACGGCGGCAAACAGTAATGATTGAAGGAGGAGTGACGCGCGGTCAACCGAGCTGGCTTGACTCGCCGCCGACGCTACAGCTTCCCGCATGCGCCGCCTGCAACCGGCAACAGCCCATAGCCGTCGCGAAATCGTGTCCCAATAAACTCCAATTTAAGCGCATTACGCGTCCGCCCGTCGGAACCTCATTGGCTTAAATGTGATGCGTATTTGTCCATATTTAATTATAAAATATGGGAAACAACCGAGAAATTATTAAAAAAAAAAGCCCAAAACGGCGGATTAAATAAAAATATTTGATTACGTGTGAAATCCTTAGAGATTCCAAAATCTATCACACATATTTCTTACTACCCGGAGAAATTTTCGGTCGGCCGTCAAATTTTTGTACCAAAAAAGAAGGAATATATTTATATATTTTTTGTGTGATGTTTCCTGTTTTTCAACCCCGGTATCTATCCGATCGCCGTCGGAGAAAGTGGAGTTCACGGGCAGGGCAGGCCAGGGCGGCAGTGGAAAGCGGTGGAAAGGGAATCATGGGCGTCATACAAGGAAGCGTGTGGCTCCCACAAGCACGGGGCACCTCTTTTGAAATGCAGGCGGGAGTGGGACGGCAAATTACATGAGCCACATGTCAGCTGCAGATGCGCCGGCTGAGGTTCACGAGTAACGGCGGCGGTGCTTGGAGAGCGGGCGGCAGCGGCAGCAGCGGCAGCCTGCAAAGGTATTTTAGTGTTTTTCGCTCCTTCCTTACAAACACACGAGCTGTAAAGTGGCCCACCATCTGCAAATTCACTAACATTAACATTTCGGGAGTCGGGCCCGCGCTCGCAAAGGACAAAATCGGGGCTTCCTGCACTTTTATATAAATAAATAACTCTTGCACGGGACGGTCTACATGCAATCCAAGGTCTCGGGAATTAATCTGTGCTTTACACTGTTCAGTTATTTGACCTCCGCCTATATAGGCTAGATAGAATTTGAGGAGAGTTAGTAGATCGCATTTCTTCGTTGATTTCTGTGCGGCGACAACTCGCATTCACTTCCTCTTAAAGTCTCTTTACATTTTGGGGGATTTTTGACTATCTGCCAACCACCAAGAGCGCAGCTCATTATCCATTTGCCAAAACTTGTAAGGTAATTGGAAACACTAGGATGATAACTTGAGCTTCTAATCTAAGGAAACGCGCTAGAACATAGGTATAACTTTTCTTATGGACCACAATTCATCTCAATCTTTAAGTCACATCTTTATTGGACTTCTCAAGCTTTTTTAAATTAGTGTAATGGTGGAATTTGTATGTTAGGTTACTATTTTTTAGTTTTATCTTTATTTTAAAGGAAGTGTTTTGGTGTATAGGTATATTTATAAATGGTGAAATTTTATGTAGGGTCAAGTTATTTGTATTTTTTAATAATTTAGGGTATTTCCGCAATTCAAGTTCAGCGTGTTCTTTTTATTCGGCGAGCTTGAGGCGAGACTAGTCCTTGGGATGCACCAAACCGTTCGTCGAGCCAGATGCATTGGGTAAAGACTAGGCCTCAGAGTCGAATCCAAGGCATTAGGGAGCAAACCCAAGACTCAAACCAACTATGTTACCCGTTTGGGCCAAGTTAATTGTATTATGTTATCTTTCTATTTTTACATATCTTTCAATATACTTATATTTTATTCTCTTTCTTATATTTATACATTTACTTTATCCATTCATTTATTAGTTTGATGATTGCAGTTATTTTTATACACACTATCTATTGTGATCTAGCTCCTTGTATGTCTCAAATTAGCTTGTAGTCACAAGATCGCTTTCGCAGTCACAAACTTGTCTTGTCTTAGATTATTATTTTTAATTCAAATTTGATAAACTTTCTACTAACATCCTTCTCACCTAAAGCTAACTGAACACAAGTTGGTGTGATATGTTGTCATGTCCTTATATTTAAAAGCATTCAATGCATTCATTTTGATTATCTAGGAATCAAATAAATAATTCAAATATCATTCACATTTACACACCTTAATTGGTTCTCTAAAAGGAACCACAATAATTGTATAAGCATTTACATGACTAAGGAGTGTTGTTTTCAATTTTTGTTTAATTAAAAAGGGTTTGATCGTGGCACAATACCCTTGTGGCTTGGTCATATGACAATCCTACCAAGTTATTTGTCAATGGTGTTTTCCTTTATGGATATTCAAGAGCATAAAAGAAATCTAAAAAGTTTGGGTGAAGTGAAGAACAACATGTGGATAACATAAAAGCAATGAATAACCGAGGTTTAATGCAAGAATGGCTACATGCACCTTATTTGATAAGTGATTTTCAAACTAAAATGATGAAATAGTGAAAGTTTCATATATGAACAAACATGCAAATAGTCATGAGACAAGAATATGCATAACCAATAACTCATGATACATGAATAACACATGTTAGGTGATGCAATACATATAGATAAGAGAGGAGGTAAATACAACCAACAAAAGAGAAGTAACCTAACTAACAAAAATAAGCAAGAGTTACACTCATGGAAGATCTCATCTTCCCTCATTAATGACCCACTTTGAACATCATAAGTAACCTAAACAAACATGTAGGAAAAATACAATTAACCGAAACAACATAAAATAAAAGCCTACACTACCACCCCCTTAAGTGTAGCTTAAGTGGGTGAAAAGATGGATACTAGCAAATAAATATTGATGAGATATCCATGTACACATAAATCCCCCCAAAGAGAAGAAGCCCCTCTAAGAAAAGAGAGGTGAGGCTCCTAAATAGAGAGAAAAAAGACCCCATAAATTAGAGAGACAAATAGAGGATTAAAGGTTGGGATGAGTGTGAGATCATCATGGGATAAATAGTGGCAATGGACAAAAAAGTATGTGTATACTTAGCCAAAATCATGAAAAGGATATTGACTTTTTGTCAAGTTCAAATAGAATTTTTAAAAAGGTTTGAAATGTTGAAGCAAAACAAACGTCCATTCATGATCCAGATATCTTTTTATTTTGTCCCTAATTACCAACCACAAAGTTACAAGTTGTAGGTTTGTTTGCTCTCATCAACAACAATACTAGTTATCTTGAATATCTATTTTGGGCTATCCTCCACACTCCCTTGTGCTAATTGTTGGAGGATGCCAAGATCAAAGAGCATGAAACAAACTTTCACAAGTGGAGAAAATATGAGCACAATAGTATGTCTATCAATATACAAATGAAGATTGTATAATACAATGAGAAACCTTATGTATATAAGCAAGGTGGATGAGGTAGGAAGGTAAGATAGAACAATTGACTAACCCTCCAAAGATGACACACTTGTGAGCTCACTTGAAAAGTGTGTAAGCAAGTGTCAATAGGTGTCTTGCTACGCCCTTAATATTAGTGTACGTCAGGTTATGAATAGTCGGCTTATGGCTATCTTAACTCTCTATTAAGTTATATTATCATTAGTATATTATTATTTAGTTGTTTAGGTCAGCCTAAGACTTATATAGGTGTGTCTAAGTCAGCCTAGGTGATATCCTACTCATAAATAGGTATATATAGGAGGTTGTGAGTCTTATTTCATCATCAAGTTGTGAAGTGTGTTCTCATTAGATATATTTGGAGGTTTTCCCCCTTGAAGTGGCTTGTTATTCTCAGTTATTATCAAGTATTTGCAACATATTTCATATCATATTCTTCTATTACAGTGCAAGTTATTTCATAACAAGTGGTATCAGAGCATGATCTTGGCACCGTAGAGGCAAAGTTTTTCTCAATTTTGGAGGCAATTTTGGGAAGAGCATATCTTTCAGATTTTGGTGAATTTTTTATTTATTTTTAAAGGGTTTTTGAAGAACATATTAAAGAAGCTAAAATCCATATTTTAGAAGAATTGGAGCATAATTAAGTGAATTATTACAAAATTAGGGTTTTTACACTTTTTTTTTGGAATCTGCATATATAGCACATATTGTCGAATTGAAGTCTTATTTTAATTGGGTTTTTGAAGACATACTAAAGGAGATTAAATTAAAAAAAATTGGAGGAATTGGAGCACAAATAAGAAAGTTATTGAAAAATTAAAATTTTCACAATTATCACTCTCCACGCAACAAATCTACTTATTTCTTGGAGATTTTTCTAGGTAAGATTTATTTTGGCCCTAGTAAGTTATAGTAAAAATTTCAGAGAATTTAAGTTTCATTTGTGTGATTTATTTCAAAATTAGTGGTTCCTATCATGACGGGGCCTGCAACAAGGGGCAAAAAGAATGTTGTCACTTCAGGGAAGACTCCTGATAAGGATGGGGTAACAATAGAGGATATTACTCCTAATGAGGAAATCAATAAGGTCAAGGAATACATTTCTTCAATTAATATGGATATGTGTGACCTAAGAAAAGATATATCGGACATACGAAACATGTTAAGCACCTACATGGTTGAACCAAGAAAGGAGTTCTCAAGCGACCAAGGTGAAAACTCTAGGTCAGCTACCATTAACACAAGCTTTAGTACTCCTATGGGATATAGGAATTTATTTCCAAAGGTGGATATGCGCAAGTTCGATGGCAAGGATCCTCTAACATGGATAAACCAAATGGAGAATTTTTTTGAAGTACACCAAATCCCAAATGGACAAAAGGTCATGATGGCTTCCCTATATCTAGAACTAGATCAATTCATTTGGTATCGTTGGCTTTGCACTCATCAAAGTAAAAAGGGGCTCACCATCTCATGGTCAATTTTTATGGAGGAACTCCAAGCACAATATAGCAATATTGTGATAGACAACTTCTTCAGCCAGCTAGCTAAACTTCAATAAATAGGATCAGTTAAGGATTATATTTAGGAATTCCAAAATCTATCCTTAAGAGTGGATACAATTACGGAGGAAAACTTGAATTATTTATTCTTCGGTGGTCTCTAGGATCACATTCAACATGAGGTACGCATGTTTTGTAGGAGTTTAGGTGAACTCCTCAAACCCCCCAGAATCACTTGCAAGACAAAAACTTCCACAAGAGAGAAATGGCAGAGAAATCATGCTATCATTAAGATGCAAGGATGCCAAATTGAATATGGCATTATTACAAATGTACAAGATGCCTGATTATATAGGCATGAGAGAAAACCTAAGATGCATGAAATGTTGCCATGTGTCTTGATCTAACAACATGTGACAACATGTGAACCCTATCTAGATGATTATTAAATGTTGAGATAAGTTCTAGAAGGACAACTCATCTTCTAGAAGGAATCTTATCCCACCAAACAAGGAAGGGAATATTATCCCATTTATTTATTAAATGATTTATCTAATAATGCAACCTAGGACTTAATTAATTAAATGCAAGACCTAAGTTAACTTATGCTAGTGTAATAATTAATTAATTACACCAACACCCCCATAAGTGCAACTTAGGGAGAAGCAGATTTATTATGCAAAGATGAGTACCGACAACAAGGCCTGATCAGGTACTCATTTACAAATGCAAAGATGAGGTAGAGAAGGAAAACCCAGTGAGACAAAACCCCCCTACAATGAGATGACTGCTGCAAAGAAGCACTAGAAGAACTCTGTGGAGTAACACTGGAGCCGCAATCTGACAAGCAAGGAAAGATACTTCTGTCTACAACTGAAACCAAAAATAGAATCATCATATGACAGCAGACCCAATGCCACAGAACACTGAAAAACTCTCATACTAGATCAACCCTGAGATCTGTAAGCAACAGTAGATGAAAGGATGAATGGACCCATAATGATGACAAATCTGAAAGTTGTGTCTCGCGAAGCCAATGCCAAACTGAAACTAAAACTGCCCATAGGACGAGTACCATCAAGATTCTAGAACATTAACCATAAAAACATGGCCCTCAAATGAGAAAGATATGAACCAATGCGGATCAAGAACTATAAAATCCCAATGTGAAGTGTGAACCGAAGCAAACCAAAGATGTGTCCAGCTAAACAAGAAAGAAGCTAAAAGGAGACAACAGGAAACCAGATAAATTCATGCGAATTGTCACCAACATGAAAGATGGATGCAAGAGCCCCCCTTGATGGAACTTTATATCAGTTCATTTATTACAATACCCAATGATTGCAAAAGGAGAGAATGTAAAATATGCATAAACTACAGAGAAAATGTAAACGTAGTGTATGAAAATAAAACTAAGTGCATGCACAAACCAAGGTTCACATCTGTCTCCATGATTAAAAATAACCTCCAATTTGTGTAGAGGTCAAAACTAGCTTTCCGATGATATCTCATTTGTGAAAATCTGACGCCATGGCCAAAAGTTATGATTTTTTCAAAAAAACTAAATTCAGCCTACAGGAAATGGGTTTTCTAGCAAAAAAAGATTACTTCTGATTTAATTTCTACAAAATCTGTTCACAATGAGTGGAAAAAAATAGAAATCAAAAAATATTTTGAAGCTAAGAACAAAACCCAGAAATCGTTTTTTGATCCAGCAAGCAGAAGATGAAAAAAATAAAAATTTAAACCTTCAGCCAAGAGAAAAATGGCGCATGCCAATTTTTGTACTACAATTTTCTCCAAATCCGTACAAGATATCAAAAATCTAAAAAATACCCAGTTCAGATTTTGCTCTGGCTACAAAACCCAGAAATCATTTTTTTCTGGAACTGAGTGGAAGCTAGATTTTTGAATGAAAAAGTTGCTTGCATCCAACAAGACATTCATGCCAAAAAATGATCTCTCATATTTGAGAATAAGTCTGCAGCACTGAAGCTCTGATACCATGTAGGAGTTTAGGTGAACTCCTCAAACCCCCCAGAATCACCTGCAAGACAAAAATTTCCACAAGAGAGAAATGGCAGATAAATCATGCTATCATTAAGATACAAGGATGCCAAATTGAATATGGCATTATTACAAATGTACAAGATGCCTGATTATATAGGCATGAGAGAAAACCTAAGATGCATGAGATGTTGCTATGTGTCTTGATCTAACATGTGACAACACGTGAACCCTATCTAGATGATTATTAAATGTTGAGATAAGTTCTAGAAGGACAACTCATCTTCTAGAAGGAATCTTATTCCACCAAACAAGGAAGGGAATATTATCCCATTTATTTATTAAATGATTTATCTAATAATGCAACCTAGGACTTAATTAATTAAATGCAAGACCTAAGTTAACTTATGCTAGTGTAATAATTAATTAATTACACCAAAACCCCCCCATTAATGCAACTTAGGGAGAAGCAGATTTATTATGCAAAGATGAGTTCCAGCAACAAGGCCTGATTAGGTACTCATTTACAAATGCAAAGATGAGGTAGAGAAGGAAAACCCAGTGGGACAAAATGTTTAGCCCTAGCTCCATAAATGAGTTTTTTATCTTAGCACGCAGGGTAGAGGAGAAGTATTTGATTCTTAAGAATCAAGGGGCTAATGTGACAAGAGAGAAAAGATATTCAACACAACCTACTAAGTTGACTCCACAGAAAATTGAGGAGAAAAGAGCGAAAGGGTTGTGTTTCAATTGTGATAGCAAATACAGTCGAGGACATAAATGCAATGAAAAGAAATTATTCTATATTGAAGGTCCAAGTGAGGAAGAAGAGGAGGAACCCATAATAGAGGGTGAAAGGGAGTCAAATGAGGAATCACATGATTCTCAGCCAATCATTTCTTGTCATGCACTCTCAGGTTTCAGTGCTCCACAAACTCTCAAGGTGGTGGGGTTCTTAAAGAAGCAGAAGGTAACAGTGTTGATCAACTCAGGTAGTACTCATAATTTCATCAACAAAAAGTTAGCTACTCATCTAAATTGTTTTATGTATCCAGCTCCAGAGTTTCAGGTTTTGATTGTAGATGGGGGTACAGTTAGATGTTCAGGGAAGTGTCATAGCATTAAATTATCCATGGGATATTATCAACTTGATACCCCAATGTATGTGATATCCATGGGTGCAACAGATATTGTTTTGGGAGTACAATGGCTTACTACATTGGGAACGATTGAGATGAACTTCCAAGAACTATTCATGAGATTTCAATCAGAAGGAAGGCTAGCAGCTAAGGGGGTTGAAGGAAAAATCCCCACAAATGGTAAGCTCTCATCAAATGCAAAAGTTGCTTAAGAAAGGAGTGGATGGATTTGTGGCCCAACTATGTTCATTAGAAGTCTCTCAATCTAATGCTCCTACTCATCCAGATTTGCAAGCTATAATTGATCGTCACTCAGTTGTTCTTGGAGATATGCCTAAAGAACTTCCTCCTAAGAGGGATCATGATCATGCCATACAGCTAGTCCTAGGGAGCCAACCACTGAACATCAGGCCTTACATGTATCCACACATACAAAAGAGTGAGATAGAAAAAAATATTGAGGAGATGCTAGAGGCAGGAATTATTAGGCATAGCCAAAGTGCTTACTCCTCGCCTGTGGTGATGGTACGTAAGAAGGATGATACTTGGCACATGTGTCCAGATTATAGAGTGCTCAACATGTACACCATTAAAGATAAGTTTCCTATTCCAATCATTGATGATTTGCTAGATGAATTGAATGGAGCTATGTATTGTGCCAAGTTAGATCTTAGATCTAGTTATCATCAAATTCGGATTAAGGAGGAAGATATTTGTAAGACAACATTTCAGACTCATGAGGGTCATTATGAATTTTTGGTGATGCCATTTGGTCTTACCAATGCACCATCTACATTCCAAAGTTTGATGAATTCCATTTTTAAGAAGTTCTTGAGAAAGTTTGTGTTAGTATTCTTTGATGATATATTGATTTATAGCAAGACTTGGGAAGAACATTTGCAACATGTGGATCAAGCATTACAAATATTTGAAGATCATAAACTCTATGCTAAGCCATCCAAGTGTGCTTTTGGTCTTACGAAGGTGGAGTATTTGACACATAGTTTCACATGAAGGAGTAAAGGTGGACCCTAACAAAATTAAGGCTATCATGGAATGGCCTATTCCAAAAACCATTAAGAAACTAAGGGGTTTCTTGGGATTGACACGGTACTATAGAAGATTTGTGAAGAATTATGGTCATATAGTAGCACCTCTCACCACTCTATTGAAAAAGGATTCTTTTCATTGGAACAAGTCTGCCAATACAAAATTTGAGAGATTGAAGGAGGCTATGTATACAACTCCAGTGCTTGCCACTCCTGACTTCACCAAGGAATTCATTGTGGAATGTGATGCTTTTGGAAATGGGATAGGAGTAGTTCTCATGCAAGAAGGTCAACCAATTTATTTTGAGAGTCATCAATTAAAGGGTAAGAATCAACTAAAACCTATTTATGAGAAGGAAATGCTAGCAATCCTCCATGCAGTTAAACAATGGAGGCTTTATCTATTGGGTAGACACTTCAAGGCTTAGACAGATCATGATAGCCTAAAATATTTTTTGGAACAAAGACTATCTTCTGAAGAGCAACAAAAATGGGTCACTAAGATGTTAGGATATGACTTTGAGATTGTATATAAGAAAGGGAAAGAAAATATTGTAGCAGATGCACTTTCAAGGAAGGATGAGAAAGATGAAGCCTTATTGTGTGCCCTTTCAATATTACAAGAAAATTGGGTGGAGGAAGCCAAATCAGAGTGGCAAAATGATGTTACGACAAGTAATCTCATCGAACAATTAAAAATTGATCATAGTAGTTCAAATAAGTTTTGTTGGAAGGGAGATACTCTTTGGTATAAAGAGCGTTTGTATCTCTGTAAGAATTCCACTCTTAAACACAAGATTCTCACAGAGTTGCATGAGTCTCCAGTGGGTGGTCATTCAAGATTTTTGAAGACATATCATCGAGTCAAGCAAGATTTTTTTGGGGAAGGGCTAAAAGGTGATGTTCAAAAATTTGTGGCTGAATTTTTGGTTTGTCAAAGGAATAAAGGGGAGACAATTAAGACACCAAGTCTCTTGCAACCCTTATATATTCCTAGCCAGTGTTGGGAAGAGGTATCCATGGACTTCATCACATGGCTTCCCAAATCTAAAGGTCATAATGTCATCATGGTAGTAGTTGATCGCCTCACTAAATATGCACATTTCATTGCATTATCACATCCTTCTACAACAAGTGCAGTGGCAAAAGATTTTTTGAAGAATATCCAAAAGCTACATGGTACACCTAAGGTTATTGTTAGTGATCGTGATCCTATCTTCACTAGTCACTTTTGGAAAGATTTATTCTCATGTGTTGGGTACTCAATTGGCTCATAGCTCTTCATACCACCCTCAATCAGATGGGAAAACTAAGATTGTTAATAAGTGTTTGGGAGGATATCTACGTTGTTTCACTTTAGAGAAATAGTCTCAATGGGTAGATTGGCTACCACTTGCAAAATGGTGGTATAACACTTCTTTTCATAGCTCATCAAAAATGTCTCCATTTTCGGCACTTTATGGATATCATCCTCCTTCCATCACAACATCAATAAAGGTGTCACCAAGAGTTCAGGTAGTAGAAGACCACTTGCTTCATCAACAACAAGTACTTTTAGGACTCAAGGAGAATTTTTCCATGGCATAAAATCGAATGAAACAAAAAGCAGACCAACATCAGAGTGAAAGAAGTTTTGAAGTTGGGGATTGGGTCTTCTTCAGATTACAGCCTTATAAGAAAATCTCACTAAAGCAACAAAAAAAGAATAATAATTTGTCTCCAAGGTATTATGGTCCATACCAAATCATGCAAAATATCGATAGTGTTTCCTACAAGCTATATTTGCCAACAACAACAAAGATACATCCAGTTTTTCATGTTTCCTGTTTGAAGAAGGTAATTGGGCATAATATTCCCACTCAAACAACACTACCAAAGCTCAATGAAGAAGGAAGAATCATTATGGAACCAGAGTGCATTCATCAAACACACACAAAGAAGCTAAGAAATAGAACTCTCACTAAGTATCTCATCCAATGGAAGAATTTACCAGTTGAAGATGCCACATGGGAGGACGAGGAGTTCATTCAAAATAATCCAAACTTGATTAGCATTGAGGACAATGCTTCTTTGAAGAAGGGGATCATGCTACGCCCTTAATATTAGTGTACATCGGGTTATGAATAGTCGGCTTGTGGCTATTTTAAGTCTCTATTAAGTCATATTATCATTAGTATATTGTTATTTAGTTGTTTAGGTTAGCCTAAGACTTATATAGGTGTGTCTAAGTCGGCCTAGGTGATATCCTAGGCATAAATAGGTATATATAGGAGGTTGTGAGTCTTATTTCATCATCAAGTTGTGAAGTGTGTTCTCATTAGAGATATTTGGAGGTTTTCCCCCTCAAAGTGGCTTGTTATTCTCAGTTATTATGAAGTATTTGCAGCATATTTCATATCATATTCTTCTATTGTGTAAGTTATTTCATAACATGTCTCAAGTGATGAGGACATGTGTCTCAATGCTATGTATGCCAACTATAAAATGGGATTCACTAAACAAGTCTGATATACCTTGTAAGTAATCATCCTAGTCAACTATAGTGAAAACACAACTATGAATATCCTGCTACCTTGAATCATGAGAAACTAATTTTGTAGGAACACTCAATACTGAAGATGTTACACACCATTATGAGATCACCAATTACTGTTACTTTTATAAGTTAAAATGTTAATAGATGAATATGTTTTTGTATATATATTTCCATGGAATAAAATAATTGAATTTGCAATATATTATGAATTCTTTAAATGCTTTGAAGATGAAAATGGTATATGATGTATTTGAAAGTTATGTTATCAACTAACTTCTTGTGTGATGCACTAAGTTGGATGCAGGAAAGAATCAAGTCCTCCAAAAAGGGAGGGGGGGTATCACCTAGGAGAGGAATTTGGTTTGGTAACCATAAATGAACCTACTTGAGCTATCACACACTCACATCCTAGTTTGGTCAAGTTAAGTCAAGTTAGTTTGGGATTCAATAAGTAAACCTTTAGTCTTAGTTTTGGGAAATTTGAAATGTTTGCTTATTAGTCTTTATTCCTTTGGTTATTTTTGTGATTGTTTCCTTGGCTTGAATTATAGTGACCGAGTCTTTGTTTTGGGTAAATTTTCTTCATGTATTTGATATATATATGCTAATCAATATGTATATACATTAGATGTATATATGTATATGTGATAACTTGTGTGCATGAGCATATACACATATGTGCACACATAGGTAGAAATAGTTACATATACGCATATACAGATATCCCCATATACTTGATAAATCGATTGGATATATATATATACACACACTTGGTATATATACTTATTGATAAATATATATATGTTATTATTATTAGATGTTAAATAATGATATATATGTTTATATGTACGTATTTGGTAATACATACATACATACGTATATACATTTGATATATATATAAATATGTATATGATTGTCAACTGAATGGTTTTAATATATATGTTAATACATATATATATTATAATCACTATGCATTACTATATATATATATATATATATATATATTGAATAATATGAATAGTTTCCAACACATATGTAATGTAAATTATATGAATAAAGCAACGCTTATGTTGAGTGGGCAACATAGATATAACATAACATAAATGCTATGCATATATTCATATATGTGTGAGGATTAATATTGCTGCAAATATCAAGCAAATGATATAAAGCACATGGGAAACATTTTTGAAAGGCATTTAATATGAAATATGATTTGATGTGCCATGTAAGGTAGTAAGATATAAGTAAATATTAAATGGCTAGTGCTAAAAAAGCCACACACAACATATTATGTGGTGATGGACTTGGTCAAAGCCATGAGTTGGCAGTGAATAAAAGAGTTTGATTTGCATTTGTTTGATAGCCTTCTTTCTAAGCACAATAGGTAGTTTGTGGCAAGCAACCAACATCAACAATAAGAGTAAGAAACATGTAGGAAACTATTGTTGAGTTTAACTAAGTTAATTAGCTATTATTGGCAGGTTTTGGAGGCGATTTGGCCAAGGAAAAGAAGTTGAGTTTGTTGGGATTGTATATGTGTTTGTATTATGTTTCTTTTACTAGCCACATTTCACCAATCTTGCTTAGTCAACCTATTTTGGAGTAGAGTTGGTTTTAGAATTGTATTTGTAGTTTAGAGGTGGCAAAAGGAGGGGGAAAGGTGGTGAATAAAGAAGCTAAACTATAGCCTTAAGCTTCTCAATGTTTAGTATAAATAGAGGTAGCATCTTAGTCTTTTGGCATTCATTAGTTTGGAGTTCATTTGTTTCCATTATGTTGTAGCTTTTTTGTGCAAGTAGTGTTGAGTGCAAATAGTGAAGAGTGTGAGATTTCTTGAGAGTTTATGAGTTACTAGTGAGAGTTTCTAAGTGTTGGAAAGAGGGATAAGACTGAAAGTAGAAGGAGTAGCAAGTGTGTCTTTGGGATTGAGATTAAGATAAATTCTCTATTGGAAGCAAATTATCCAGGCATGTTAGTCTTTCTTATTTGTCATGTATTTGCAAGTGCTTGAGGAATTGGTGATTGCATTTATATATAAAGCTTGCTTAAACATGGAATAGTGAAATCATATTAGATTGAATATGTGTATGTCCATTAAATAAGAAGTATGTAGTTGTATTTGTTTAATGAAGGAAACTAGAATATATTATTATAATATCTAGATTATCGTAGGTCCAATATATGATAGCATTAAATGTTATGTTGGGAATAATAGAAAGATATAGAGGTATTATGTTGGAATGTCATAGGTGATGTTATGTAAACTTGTATATATGGTTTGGGGTTTGTTCCTAGGATTAGGATAAACCAAAGTTGGGAGTAACCTAGATGGTCAGCTAGATCACTAAAAAATACATTATCCTGTGGGATGGAATCATGTTTTGCAATAAATTCGTTAAGAGTTAGTATGGTCATATTATTTACCAAATTGAGCAATAGGGTGGGTGAACATATGATGTCCACTTCATAGAGGTGAGACACCACTTCTTAAAAAGTGAATTTGAACGTAATGATCAAATCTTTGGCCAAAGTAGTGTAAGTTGCCACTAATTACACTATTGGTTCACTATGGAGCAGGGTTGAATAACTAGGTTGGGAATGTCATGCATGTAGGTGGGTATCAACTATATGGTAGCTCTAGATATATAGGACACAACACCAAGCTCAGGTAGGCTATTATTGAATTTATGAGGGATACCAGACCAAACTCTTCATTGAAGGGTAGGGCCATCTTACTAGTTAGGTAGATGTGCGAGGAACCACAGTAAGTATGTGGTTGGAGGAAAAGAACTTGGGTGATGCTCTCCCTCATGCAGTCGGTAGCTGAAATTTGAGGATGTATGCCAACAAGGACATCTAGACCATTTGTACTTTATTCCATTGAGCTATTAAAAACTATGTATGTAATCATCATCTTATATCTTTATGAAAAATGTATATGAATATGTGATCATTACTTGGGATTATGTAATGTTACTCTATTGGAATGCAATGGAATTTGAAATGGGATTATTTCAAATGTGTATCTTTATTATTGAAATAGAAATTATGGAAAAAAATTATTGTTATGTGATGGTGAACTTAAGCTATTCACATATGGGTTAAACTTAGGTGAAAATAATAGGTAAAACATCGGGCATGTTACATGTGGTAACAAAGCTATCGGGTTTAGCTTTGGAACCTATGAGCTCACTATGTTAGTCTTTCATCCAACATTAGGAGAATCTAATGTTTGGACCTCTTGTGCCAAGATGGTGCGTCTTAAGAAAACTGTAAGGAAGTCAGTGATTGGAAATGAGCGCTACCTCAAGGCCAAGAAGGAAAGGGAATCCATTGTTAGAACCATCAAGGGGACCAATTATGACAACACAATATGGCTTAGTGACATGGAGACCATTAGTAATGCTTTATCTCATGTCAACCAAGAATGAAAGAAGATGCGAGAGGCAGCTAATTTTGTACCAATGATTTCTCCAACAAGGTCTGAATCCATACTACTTTCCAAGGATATGCCCTCAGAGTGGAGCATTAGTCCTAATTTGATCTTTAAGGATCCTCATGTACCCTCACTATCTGAAATCATTGTAATTGCCTCTAGTGGTGAATTAGAGCGATGTCCCCCAAAATTATGTATTTGAGAGTGAATCTAAAGCTTATGTACCCTTCGACTATATATCCGAACAACAATTTGAGGGATATTTCCCACTTAGCTATGTATCAAAAAGTGAATCCAAGGGTATTCTCCCCTTGACTATTTGAATAGTCGCTCTATGTAATTCAAGGATGATTTAAATCCTTTGATCTTAATAAAAATCATGATTTAGAAAAACTTGTACAAAGAATTCTTTATTTACTTTATTGTATATGAATGTTGGTTATTGAAATTTTATGTTAAGTAAACCTTCATAGGAGCTAATTGAAATGGAACCTCCAGGTGGAATACTACTTTGTAGAAATGGTTAGAACAAGAACCAAGCTTGGGAGTAGCCATGAGGTGGGTCAAAGTGTAGAAAACTCTGAGGCCAAATTGGATTGAATATTGGCTATGATGAATGAAACCAGGGAAAGAATTGGACACCTTGAGCAAAAGGTGAGAGGAGTGAAAAGGCCAAAACAAGAAGTTATGAATGAAGAGGAGGGAGAGAACTCCAATGGTCATTCAAATTCAAGCGATCATGATAATGATAAATCCCAATCTAGATCTGAGGGAAGCAAGATGAAACAACTTAATAATGAATTATCATGGGATATGAGGAAGGTCACCCCTCCTCAGTTTGAGGGAACCACCAGTGGGGATGCTATTGAAGCATGGCTCATAGAAATGGAGAAATATTTCTAGATCAGGAATTACTTTGAAATAACCAAGGCCATATGGGGATCCTTTCAGCTAGCTGGTGAAGCATCCACTTGGTGGATGAAAAAGAAAATGTAGCTTAGATTGAGTTCCTTAAGTCTCACTTGGGACAAATTTATGGAATTTTTCTAAAAGCGGTGGCTACCATAACTTTACTTTGATCAAAAGCTAATGGAATTTTAGAATTTAAAGCAAGGAGATTCCTCAGTGAATGAGTATTGGGAAAATTTTACTCATTTTCTAAAATATGTACCTCAATTTTAGAAGGAAAAATGGTTTTGAATTAGAAATTTCATATTGGTTCTTAATGCCCAAATTGGAGAGGTGGACATACACGGTCCTACTACTATGGACTTGGTGTATGAAAAAATCTATCAAACAAGATCATAAGCTTAAATCTATCTCTACCTACCATGAGAGGAAGTAGAAAACATTTAATTGGTCTCAAGCCAGTCAAAATTCTAAGAAGTCAAGTGATGGGAAAGACTATCAAAGGAAAGGAGATAAGGGATTCCACAATAATCAAAATGAATCTAGGAGAGACCATAGGGGAAATAAAACAACAACCCTAGCAGAAATGAAGGCAGTTCTAGGAATCCAACAACAAGGCATGGCTTGATAAGAGGATGTTTCACATGTGGAGGAGATCACTATGCAATTCGGTGTCCCAACAAGCCATCAGGGACGCAGCCACATGGAAACCCTCTACCTCCTCAACGAGAAAAGTTCCAATAGAAAATTCATGCAGCGCTAGAGAAAAAGCAGGTAGAGTATCAGATTACTCCTATAGAAATCCCAGGTACTTTGTTTGGCACACCCATTTCAATTTTAATTGATACCGGTGCTACAAAAAAATTTGTTTCTCCAAGTGTAGCAAGTAAGATTTCTATAAAAGGTAGCTATATGGAAAAGTCAAGTAGTCTATTGAGTATGCAAACCAGATAAGAGCTAAGGTAGAGCAATGCTTATTTGAACAAAGGGTTGGAATTTTGAGTTTCTTTATGGAAGTAAATTTATATGTAGCCCCCCTAGGTTCATACGATGTCATATTAGGAATGAATTGGTTATGGAAGAATAGAGCCAAGGTGGATTGTCATGCTAAGATTGTAGAATGTTTAGATGACCTTGGGAACTAGGTATTCTTGCAAGGAATACCTAGGGAAGCTAATTTGTGACAAATCTCCATCATACAAATGCATAGAGCTAAGAAGGGGTGTCAATTTTTTGCTATGAAAATGGAAAAACTGGAAGAGTGCAATGAGTTCATCTCTCAGGATGACGTAGTGCACTATGGACCCCAAGATCTCCAAGAAGATGAGGATGGTGAGATAGTGGAATTAGGAAAATTAGATATGGAGAAATATCCAATTTTAAGGAACTTTGTGGATGTATTCCTAGATGAACTACCTGGGTTACCTCCCAAAAGAGTTTGATTTCTCCATTGATATTATTCTAGGGTTAGAACCTATATCAAATGTTCCATATAGGATGACCACAACAGATTTAATGGAGTTGAAAGCTCAATTGGAGGAGTTGTTGTCCAAAGGATTGATTAGACCCAATGTTTCACCCTGGGGAGCGCCAGTGATCTTCATGAAAAAGAAGGATGGTACACTATGCTTGTACATAGATTATCATTTGTTGAATAAGGAAATGATAAATAACAAGTACCCACTGCCACGTATTAATGATCTCTTTGATCAAATGTGGGGAGCTACTGTGTTTTCAAAAACTTATCTACGATCAGGAATCATCAATTGAGGATAAAGGATGAAGACATTTAAAATAGCCTTCAAGACTAGGTATGGTCATTATGAGTTCACAGTCCTAACTTTTGGACTAAGAATGCACCTACAACATTCATGAACTTGATGAATAATGTATTCAGGTATTTCCTAGACAAGTTTGGGTTGGTCTTTTTGGATGATATTCTTATCTACTCCAAGAATGAAGAAGAACATCTCCAACATCTAGGGATTGTTCTCCAATATCTAAGAGAGCATAAGCTTTATGGAAAAATTTCAAAATGTAACTTCTTTTAGAAAGAGGTGTAGTATTTGGGTTATGTGATTTTAGCTTATGGGATTGCAGTTGATCCAACAAAAATTAAGGCAGTGCTTGAATGGATAGTGCCAAAGAATATGCCAGAAGTTTGAAGCTTCGTGGGTTTGGCAAGATATTATCAAAAATTTGTAGCAAACTTTTCCACAATAGATTTTTCCATCACAACTTTACAAAGAAAAGGGAAGAATTTTGAATGGTCGGAGAAATTTCAAGTGACATTCAACCAACTTAAGGAGAAATTAACTACAACTCCAATTCTAAAAGTACTAGATCTGGAGGGTGGTTTTATTTTCATCATGGATGCTTTAGGAGAAGGTTTGGGTGGTGTGTTGATGCAAGATGGGTGAGTCATCACCTATGAGTCTAGGAAGCTAAAGCCTTATGAGAAAAATTATGCTTCCCATGATCTAGAATTGGCAACAATTGTTCATGCACTATAGATGTGAAGGCACTATTTGTTGGGGAAACCTTTTGAATTGAAGATCGATCACCATAGTATGAAGTATTTGTTTAGCTAGCCAAATTTGAATGCACGATAAAGGAGATGACTAGAGTTGATATCAGATTATGATTTTAATATCAACTATATCAAGGGCAAGGAAAATCAAGTTGCAGATGCCCTAAGTCATAGGAGATATATCTCCTCGATGATATCAATTCAAATTGATTTCAAGAGTCAAGTGTTGCAGAAATCCAAGGGTGACAAGTATTATGAGCAAGTCAAGAAAGCACTCTTGGATAACTTGCAAGATCCAAGGTATGAAGGATTTCATTTTGAACTTGATGGTTTATTAAGGTTTAAGGGAAAAATTTATGTACCTGACTCTAAGGAGTTAAGGAATACAGTTTGGAAGGAAGTTCATACCACACCTTATTCTAGACATCCTGGTGTAACTAAGTTTTTGGATGATGTTAAGCCATTGTATTTCTAGAAAGGAATGGAAAGGGATGCTACAAGATTTGTAGCAAGTTGCTTAGAATTTCAAAGGGTGAATGCAGAGCATCATAACCTTGTAGGACTTTTGTACCCTCATGAAGTTCCATAAAGGAAATAGTAGATCATAAGCATGGATTTTATGCAAGGTCTTCCAATGTAAAGGAATAAGAATAATGCCATTTTGGTAGTGGTGGATGATCTTACCAAGGTAGCTCACTTTATTCTAGGGAATCTCACGGATGGAGCTCCTGTTATAGCTCCAAAGTTTATGCAAGAGTTGTTTAGATTACATGGAGTTCTTGAAAATATTATTTTAGATAGGGATGATCATGTAACATTTAGGTTTTGGTAAACCCTATTTTCTTCACTTGGGACATAGTTGAATATAAGTTCATCATATCATCCAAAAACTGATGGTCAAACTGAAAGGGTGAACCAAGTGTTAGAGGATCTACTAAGAATTTATTGCATGGATCAACAATAGAAGTGGGGAGATTATTTTCCTTCGATGGAATTTGTGTATAACAATTCTTATCATTATGTAATTAAGATGGCTTTATTTGAAGCATTGTATGGTAGGAAATGTTGAACTCCTATAAGTTGAGATAAGCAAGAAGATAGGATAAGCCTTGGGCCAGAAATGCTATCAAAAATGGAGGAGAAAGTTAGTATAATTAAGCAAAGGCTAGTGGAAGCTAATGATAGGCAGAAGAGTTATGCATATTCTAAGTGGGTACCCAAACATTTCTTGGTAGGAGAGAAGGTTTTTCTAAGAGTTAACCCTCACAATTGTTCTATAAAGTTTGGGAAGTGATCCAAACTGAATCCATGTTATGTAGGTCCTTTTAAGGTTCTTAAAGAAGTCAACCATGTTGCTTATTGAATTGATTTACCACCAGCTCTTGCTAGGATGCACAATGTCTTTCATGTGTTGTATCTTAAGAAGTACATGCCAAGAGATAAACATGTTATTGATTGGAATTATTTACAAGTATAGGACCTAGGAGTGGTAATAATCAATCCTCTTAGAGTTCTTAGAATGCATAGGCTTCACCATGTGGTATATTTGGTTGGTGTTCACCTTGTTGATTTTCATCTACCTGTAGATTATCATCATAACTTTCCACCTCAACTGGAATAACTTTTGTACTTTGTTGTTCTTTACCTCATTGCATTGAATTTTTATTAAAATAAACATCTCAGCTAATTATAACCTTATGGGCAGCAGTATGCCACAACCTATACCCCTTTGTACCTTCTACATAACCAAGAAATTTGTGGACTTCATTTCCAACTTATTCCTATTCTCTTTAGGAATATGAGCATAAGCATCAAAACCAAATATATGAAGAAAAGAATAATCAATAGGTTTACCTATCCATACTTTTTTAGGGATTTTATTATCAAGAGTTGTAGTGAGTGATCTACTGATCAAGAAACAAGTTGTAGAAACAACCTTTTCCCAAAAATTTTACTCTAAACCAACAGTGCTCAACATACATATGGCTCACTCCATAATTATACAGTTCATGTGTTCAAAAACACCATTTTGTTGTGGTGTTTTAGGAACCATCAATTTCCTTGCAATACCAAACTCATTGCAAAATTGGTTAAACTCTCCTTAATAAAATTCTCCTATGTTATTTATTCTCAGACATTTTATAGTCTTACTCTTTTGATTGTCTACCAAACCTTTAAACTTCTTAAAATAAGAAAACATGTCATACTTCTTCTTGAGAAGATAAATCCATACCTTACGATAATAATCATCTATAAATGAAACAAAATATGACAAACCCCCAACAGATGTAACAAGAGCTTCCAAAGTATCTAAATGTACTAATTCTAACTCATCTCTACTTTTGGTAGTACTTCTAGAAAAACTTAGTCTATTCTATTTTCCAAACAATGTTCACAAAAATTTAAATCTTTACATTTGGCACTTGGGAGAATATTTCTATCTAGTAATACCTTGAGACCACATTCACTCATATGGCCTAGTCATTGATGCCAAGTTGATACTGATTTCGTTTCTACATAAGATGCCACTGCATCTTCTCCATTGCTAGTTTCCCCAACCAACCTATAGAGATTGCCAACCTTTTCTCCCTTGAGCACAACCGACACACCCTTTGTTACCTTGAGACAACTATTTTCACCACTGAATCAATAACCTTGTTCATCAAAAACTCCAAGAGAAATTTTTTTTTCTTTAATCTTGGAACATGTCTAACATGTTGAATAGTCCTTACCATTCCATCAAACATCTTGATTCATATGTCACCTTCACCAATAGCTTCACAAGGGTAGTCATTTCCCATGTAAACCATACCTCTATCACATGACTAATAAGAAGAAAACAAGTCTCTATGTGGAGTCCTATGAAAGGAGGCACCAAAATCAAGAATCCAAACATGAAGTAAAGAACCTCTCAGGTTAGCAGTTTGATACCTCTCTATCTTCCAATTGTGTTTGAAATTTTGTTGTGTTTGCCTCAGAGTCCTACCAAGTAGAATTTCTTTGCTTGCTTTTGGAAACCTGCAATCCTTTCTGACATGTCCATTTTTTCCACAATTCTAGCATTTTACTCTTTTTTCTCCTTGGATTTGGACCTATTTTTTCCATGCTCAATATTTCCTCTTTCCCGAGTTCTACCTCTTGCAATTAGGGCTTCATTAGAAGAAGATCTATGAGATGTATTTTGCCTAGAATCTTCAAAAAATACAACGACCACAATATCTTCAAAGACCAATTTCCCACTTAGAGCTGAGTTACTAAGAGCCATAACCAATTGATCCCAATTTTTAGGCAATGAGCACAATAAAATTGATGCCTTATCCTCTTCTTCAATTTTCACCCCTACTGAAGCCAACTCGCTTGTCAACATGTTGAAATCATTCAGATGATTTATGATAGATGAATTGTCATGCATTCTCAAATTATACAATTGCCTTCATAACATAATTTTATTTTTCAATGACTTTGTCTCATACAGCTTTTTGAGCTTAGTCCACAAGTCATGTGCAATTTTCTCCTCTACAACATTGAATAGTATTGAATCTGCTAGAGACAATTGGATTGTTTCTCTGGCCATGTTATCCTTTTCATTCCAATCTACATCACTCATGGCTGTAGGTTTTGATGCTACCCCTTTGAGAGCTAGGGCACATCCATCCTTCACCAATAAAGCTTGAATCTTTAGCTTCCATAGAGCAAAATTAGAACCATCAAAATTTTGCACCTCAAATCTAGTAACCATGCTTCCTGACATTGTTTACTTCCCAAAAAACTCAACTTCTGCACAAACAACCTTGCTCTGATACCAACTGTAAGAAAATTTACAATGCAAAAAATAGAGAAAAACAATAAGCACAACTTTAACACAATATTTACATGGAAAACATGGTAAAATTATACTAGGAAAAAACCACGAGCAAAGATCTTTTTTATTTTATTTCTCGGGAAAATTCACAATTACAATAATCTTTTAAAAATCTATAGAAAGCATGATTTCAACAGAGTATAAGAAATCTAAGTTGTAGATTCCTTGTTGAACACAACTTTCCAAAAATAGAAAGTGTGACTCATACAACTACAATGTGTCGAACATTTAGAAAAATGGCCAAAAATAGAGAGTCCCAAAAAAAATCTAACATTGTTGGAAATTCCTTTAGTGTGCAGGGGGCTACGACAACCCCCTTGGGACCCCTCGTCACTACAACCTTTGGTCATGCCAGATGCATACCTTGAATGCTAGATATCAATGTCGACTATCTGTCACTATTGGAATAACAATAAAATTGACTTCATATTTCAATAGTCTTGGCCTCAAATAACTTAAGTTGCAAGGTATAGGTTTGGTTATTAAATGGATTTTGAAAGCCTCTTAGGGGGATGAGTTGTGGAAATTTTGGTTAGGAATAAAATTGTTTGCTCCAAACCTAAGAAAGGGAAAATTTGGGTTGCTCTACACCCTCATACTAAGCTTGTACTAGCACTCTAGTTATGCCTTTGGAATCCTTATCTTGGTTAATTTTATTTCCTCAATGTCATTAGTTATCACTTATTAAGAAATCTCCCCAACAAGATATCCTCAGGCCCTTTTGTGCCTTGGAAAAAATTGGGAGCCACTCCACTATGACTCTCTAGTACTTGTTGGTGTAATTAATATTTAATTACACTTGCATAAGTTTACTTAGGTAATATTTTAATTCCTAGGTTTATTGTTGTCATCCTTATCTTGTTGATCTATCTTGTTGCTCAAGATAAGATTAGGGTTATGCATACATTGCTTTTATAAAGCAATTTATCCCTTGTAATTTTTGTATTCTTGAATAATAATATTTTGCACATCTTCTTGCAATAGCTTTGCTTTTATTTCCTTTTCTCTTCTTTGGAAGGTTTTTTGGTTTGCATGTCTGATCTTGGTTTCTAACAATGTATCAGAGCCTTGACTTGCAGCCTCTTCTCAAAGTTTTGGAGAGATTCATTGTAGAGTTCGTTAGAGATTCCTCACGGGTATCATGTCTTGAGTTCATCTATGCAACATTTTGGATCAGATCGGGCATCACCATTGGATTCAGAGCGTTGGAAAAAGTCAGGATTGGCTTTTATTTTATTCATTTTGGTCATCGTTTGCCAGATCTATGAGGGTTTTAGGCTCAATGATTTTTTGCAAGCTTTGGAGGTAGCCAAATTTTCAGAGTATTTTGGGCACAAACGGAGGTCACCATCGCGTTCACAGTGGCCAAAAACCCTAAGATTTCCCTTCATTTCATCAATTTTGGTGAAATTGGTCTGAAAGGAAAAAAAATTGCTAGGGAGGTCATACAGCCTCCCCAACACGCAATATGAGGCACGAAAAACGAAAAAAAAAATGTGTCTCATTTTTTGCATTGGCACTCACAGTGTAAAATAAATCTGCCACCCAACGGCCACCAGGTGGCCACCAGTCCGCCATCGCCACTGGTGGCGCCTGCCCATCCGCCACCAGACACACTCAGCGCCTGCGGGCTAGTATGCACCATCGCTGGTCATATGGGGGACCGAGCGCTATGCACCCAACCCCCGGATGACCTCCCAACACAAGCCGTGGTCCTATGGAGGACCAGGGGCTCCACCCCAACCCCCTACTCGCTAGCCCGTAGTCGCGCACAGGACCAGGGGCCAAATTTTTTTAAGCCCCTTGGGCTACCTACAAGCCTTATTGGGCCTTTTGGAGCAACTTTCATGAAAACGGGCATAACTTTCTCATACGGTGTCATTTTTTCGCAAACGAGATACCGTTGGAAAGCTGGTTTTGAGCTCGATCCAATGGTGAAATTTTTTTCTATATTTTTCTTTAATTTTATTTTTCAAGTCCTTGAACTTTGATGAATTTTTTTTTGCTCCGGAGGGCAAATCTTTTGACTCGCTTATCAGTTTTTCACCATTCTTGTAGCATTGAAAAGCTGGTTTAGTCCTCTACACAGACCTAAGGTCCATTTTTATCAAGGAGGTGGTTGTAAACTTTGGTTTTTTCATGCACTCATTCTTGTTTTCTTGCACTAGGTTTGCTTTTTCTCTCTATTTTATGCATGTTTTGCATTCTCTCCTTTTACAATCATGGGTTATTGTAATAAATGCTCTGATACCATGTTAGAAACCTAGATCAAACATGCAAACCAAAAAACCTTCCACAAAAGAGAAAATAAAATAAAAGCAAAGCTACTGCAAGAAGATGTGCAAAATATTATTATTCAGGAATACAAAAATTACAAGGGATAAATTGCTTTATAAAAGCAATGTATGCATAACCCTAATCTTATCTTGATTAGAGTGTGCATGCAATTTGATCTCCATCTTGTTTTTTGATGACAACTTGCATGGGTTGTATTTGGTTTCTTAGTTTATTTTGGCCACATTTTGCTCTAGCTTGACACATATCAGATTCACATCGGTTCCCACTTCAAATTGAGAGCCTATGGTTAATGATCTACATTGGCTCACATCTCAGTTTGAGGGCCACTAAATTTGTGGTTAATGTTCCAGAGTCTTTATGGTATTTGTTCCCATGGAAGAGTTTTAGTCTCAGTTTGGCATCGACATCGAGATACACGGTTTCCAAATTTTGTCATCATATCATCTACTGTTGCTTCACAGATTCCAGGGTTGTTCCAGTTTGTGAGTTTTCTAGTGTTCCATGGCATCGGGTCTGTTGTTGCATTATTATGATTCCGCTTTGGTTTCTTGTAAACAAAAGGATCTTTCCTTGCTTGTCAAATTGCGGTTCCAGTGTTCTTCTAGTGCTTCTTCGCAATAGTCATCTCATTGTAGGGGGGGTTTTGTCCCACTGGGTTTTCCTTCTCTACCTCATTATTGCATTTGTACATGGGTACCTTATCAAGCCTTGTTTCCAAGACCCATTCATGCTTTCTTGCATTCATTCTAGCATTTAGGTGCATGCTTTTTTTTAGTCTCCCCAAGTTGCACTTATGGGGGGGTGTTGGTGTAATTAATATTGCATAAGTTTACTTAGGTAATATTTTAATTGCTAGGTTTATTGTTGTCATCCTTATCTTGTTGAGTTATCTTGTTGCTCAAGAAAAGATTAGCTTTATGCATACATTGCTTTTATAAAGCAATTTATCCCTTGTAATTTTTGTATTCCTCAATAATAATATTTTGCACATCTTCTTGAAATAGCTTTGCTTTTATTTGCTTTTCTCTTCTATGGAAGGTTTTTTGGTTTGCATGTCTAATCTTGGTTTCTAACAATACCTTCATCTTGGGTTCATTGCAACTCATCACAATTGAGTGTGGCATGAAAACAAGGCACAAAAACATGGCATAAAATTTGGCTCACAAAATTTTAATAAGATCTTAATAGAATCGTTACTAAAATCCATGGTGAGTCATCTTTTCCCCCATTCCAAAACATCCAAAAATATAATTTAAAATCAAAATTTTCTAAATAATTTTACATGCAAAAACCAATAATTTTTCCCAAAACTCCATTGTTGAGACCTTAAATTTTCATTCTTTTTCAATTTCAAAAATTCAAAAACAAAAAATACCCTTTTGCTCTAAAAATGGACAACAACCGCATTGTGAAATAAAATTTGATTTCCAATAATTTTGATTTTTTTTGGTATTATGAGGGCACAAAATGGTAATATGGAAAATTTTCAAATTAAAATTCATTTCTACTATACTTGATCAAATTGAAACCTATTGGGGAAGTCCTATGCTCCCTTAAGGGTTAGCATGGCATCCAAATGGAGAAGCATAAGCAAAATGAGAAGGAATGAAAGAATTACCTCGATTTTGGAAGCACACAAACAATGAAACGAATGTAAATTTACCAATCTGGAGAAAAAAAGATCCCACGCACACCCTCACAATCCTTTTCCTATCCCAATATATCCATCTCTCAAGCCATTCCCATTCAAATCCACCTAATTTCACCCAATTTCCAATTTTCCAAAAGAGGGTTTTTGGAGCAATTTTCTTCACAAAAATGATTTTTAAAAAAAAAATGTTTCTTTCTTTTGACCCTTTTTACAATTCTATTTTCTAATTTCTCAAACTTTTCATTTGACTAAAATAAACACACAACACTAATTCATTTTCAATATTTTATAGATCAAATGATTAATTTGAATATATACACATTTTAAACTTGAAGGAATTTCAAAGGAATTTTTTTGAAATAAATAAATAAATTTATTTGTATTTTTCCCCTTTTTCCTAAAAAATAGAAATATTTTGATAAACATATGCAAATATTTTCATTCCTGAATTTTTAATTATGGAAAATGATAAATTAAACCATTAAATTACATCACATTATTGGTAATTCGCAACATAGACTTACTCTAAAATTGCCTTTGATTTGGATCTGTGTTTAGACAGGGTAAAATATGACACATATCATACTTAATTCGAGTATAATCGGGGAATATAATAGGGAGGCCCAATGTGACATCTCCAAAATAACCACCATTGGGGAATAACTTAGACTTATGTAGCCAAGTGTAGAAATAACCTTGTACCTGTAACCACTTAACACACATGTCAAGTATACTTTATATATAATAGTTGAAGCATAGCATAATCACCCAAAGGGGTACAACATCATATAAATATAAATTAGTGCTTCCATGATATAAAATCATGATAACATTCATTTAAAGAATGAAATATAATATGCATATCCATGAACAAAATCATAATGAAAACCAAGTATTTAAGAATCACATAGGTGCATATATAACACCAACAAATAACATTTCAAGGAACCACATATCGAAACATGCAAGTCGTTTAAACACACCATGCAAAGAAAAAACCAAGGACACAACCAAAACTCATAATAAAAACAGTGAAGTTGAACCACTGATAAACATCTAAAGCAACAAGAATAAGAATGACCTATGCATCCAATGATACATAGTCAGAAAACAATGTCAAGATCTAAACATCTCAAGATGGAAAACGAGAGGGCATTACATTCTTGACCTCAAAGAACTTAAGTTGCAAGGTATATATTTGGCTATTAAATAGATTTTGAAAGCCTCTTATGGGGATGAGTTGTGGAAAATTTTGGTTAGGAATAACATTGTTTACTCCAAACCTAAGAAAGGGAAAAATTGGGCTGCTCTACACCCTCATGACTTAATGTTTGGTAATTTTTATGTTATTCCTTTTGGTTGTTTTTTTTTGGTAATATATGAAGGGCTTGGGAGAGTGTAAAGGATTTTCTTAAAAATGAAGAAGCCTTCTCCATATTAGAGAATTTTTTTTGAATGCATATCAATATGGTGGAACTTGCATTGGAACAATAAACCATTGGCCTTGACTAAAGGTTTTTATGCTAAGTTTCAGGCTTTAAAGTTATTATTGATTTGGGAAATGTATTTGAAAGTAGATGTATCAAAGTGAGTTTGGTATTCCTAGCTTTCAGAAGAGAATATTCTCTATTCTAGAAAAAAAATCTCTTTATGTCAATTTCCTAGTTGCTTTGAAATACAATACTAAAATTATGATGGTAAGATGGTACTATTTTTGCTAAATAACCTCCAAGAATATATATATATATATTTCTAGTTTGAGATAAATTATAAGTAAATTCAATGATAATTGGAACCTTAAGTGGTTTGATAAAGATTGGTCTTTTATTTTCAAGTTTATGTGGTGTTCTATTTGTGAGCCAAAGAAAATTTGTTTTAGGTGGTTGGTCATTTTGAAAAAAACTTGTTTTCAATGGGGCGTCTAATTTGATTATCTCAACCAATGTGTGTAAACACAACATAATATAATCTTTTGAATACTTATTCTTATAATGCATGTTAGCCTCTAAGACTTGGTCAATTTTCTTGGGTAATTGATTGGGTTGGGATAGTAAAAATGGTTTAACTAGTCTAAAATTGTGTTTGGTTATGTTAGAGTCTTTTCTAATGAGCTTAATAAGTTTTGGTTTTTTCTTACCAATGGAGTTTTGTGACATATCTTAAAAGAAAGAAATGATGAACTTTTCCAAGGAAAAATAAGACATCAAATTGACTTATTCTTTGAGCTAAAAATTTTCAACATCATGTAGGTTTCAATGGTTATGTAGATTTCAAAGAGTATGTTTTTTATCCTTTTAAAAGAAGGGATCACCTTGGTTTACAAGAAAGAGTTGGTTAGTGCATATTTCTAGCCCCGAGATAGAGATGAGTTAGACAAGAATGATTTGTAGTTCTTGAAGGAGTACAAGGACAAGAATAAGGTTAGCAGACTCAAAGTGAAAGTGAAAAAGAACATAATTTTTTTAAGAATTGATCCTATTGTGAAGGAATTGGATCTGATTGATGAGGCTAATCTTATTGTTGGGATATTTAAGTCTGATTACTATAAGAATGATAATAATCAGATATTTTATTAGGAATAGTAGATCGTCTCATTTGTTAGTCTCTATTGGTTTGTATAATATTTAAGATGCATTTTAATTATTGTACTTACTATCAGTTTGGTCATACTTTTGTTACCTAATGGTGGTTAAAAATTTATGTTGGTTGTCTTAATATTTGTTGGTTATTTTAGGTTGGACTTAGCTTGGACCTAATCATTAAACTTGGTGTGTTTTCATCTCATATAGTACCTATTTTTTTTATGGTAATGAATCTCTAATATAAAAATAGATCCTAAAGTGATAGGAAAAGTGATCAAATCAAGACGTTTATGAACCAAATTTTCAAATCCTTTTATGGTTACCACATTTTTTTGTAAATTTGTACAACCTATTTTGATGACATTTAATAATTAAAATATCCCATGTCTTTAACTATAAGAATTGATGTTCTTGAATTATGTGGGAATGAGGTAACTCCTCGAATGCAAATTAAATATTAGATTTATCTTGATGTATCACTATTAGAATAGTGATAACCTTAGTGGAGAATACACTTGATGGAATAGTTATTTTAGTTAATAGAGGATGCACATCATATAATTTATTTTTATAAATGAAGGAAACTTGTCAAGATTCTGAACAATAAAATTGATACACAATACAATACAAGTAAAATACATACATTACAATTGAATAGAAGTAAAATTCCTTGTTGAAATGGGGGTTTGGGATTAGAAATGCATTGAATGAAGTCAACTAAACCCCTTTCAAACTAATTTCTTTTAAGTGAAACACCCACTTCCTTTCTTTCTTTTTTTCTTGTTTTAGTCAAATAGATTTCAAGCCAAACTGTCTCGCCTGAATATACATTGTCCACATATACACCATGTGGTTTTCGATGAAACATATTTTCTTGAAACCTTGTCACTTGAAACAATTTTGTTGGCCAAAAGTGTGACAAAGGTTTGTACTTTTACCCATGAGAAATGTATAAGAACTCTTTAAAAACAAAATTATGGACTAAATGATTGTAACCTTGAGTTCAATTTTCACAAACATTATGTTTACAAAAAATGAAACCATGTTCATTTTTAATTCTATTTCTCATAAATTTGTTGAGATATTAGACTTGATACATTATAATGTTTTTGGTTATATTAATGTTCCTTTGTTTTCAAAATCTATTTATTGTGTTTCATTCACTCATGACCATAGTCAAAGGACATGGGTATATTTCCTTAGGAGTAAATTAAAGTCTTTATTTGGTGTAAAGAGTTTAAGGCTCTTGTAGAGAATCATATCAATAAAAAGATTTTAATATTTTGAGGATTGATAATGAAAATGAGTTTTGTTTGGTTAATTTTAACAGTTTCTTCAAAGATCATTGAATATAAATTTATATAAGACAACTCCATACACCCCTCAAAAAATAGAGTTGCAAAAAGAGTAAATATGACATTGATGGAAAGAGCTAGTAAAATGCTTAGTGTTTCATCTTGGAACAAAGGTTTTTTCGGAAAAAGGTACTTTCTACAATTTTTTTCTTTGTAAATAGGTCTCCTATATCATCTCTTGTTGATAATACACCTATTGAGTTGTGGTTGGGAAAAAAATATTTATTGATACATCTTAGATTTTTTGGTTGTGAGGCATATGTTCATGTGCCTAGGGAGAAGAGATCAAAGTTGGAGAACAAAGATGTAAAATATATCATTAGTTATGGTATTGGTGTGAAAGGGTATAATATTTGGGATCATGTGATTAAGACAATTTTATATAGAATAAGTGTTACCTATAGATAAGTAAAGCCTTCTTCTATTATATTGCATCCAAAAAGGGATGAAGAGAAAGATGTGATTCAACTATCCCTAAAGACCAAGAATTTTGAATCAAAAGCTCATGAAGGATCTAAAGTGGAAGAGATCTAAGATAGTTTAGAGAGTTATAAAGAGGAGGTAGAACCTCCACCCCAAATCTTGAGGAAGTTCACTTGGCACAAACAATAATCAAACATGTATAATCCTCTTGGTTGGAAATATTTTTGTTTTGATTACTAACAATGATAAGTATACAACTGTAAATGAGGTGATGGGTATCAATAATATAGTCTTAGAAAGTGGTCATTAATGAGGAGATGGTTTTGTTGAAGAAAAATGACACATGGTATCTAGTACCCTTACCTTATGGATGTAATCAGGTTGGATGGAAATGGGTGTTCAAAAAGAAAATTAGCTCAAATGGCAATGTCAAGAAGTACAAGTTGAGATTAGTTGCAAAGTGTTATTCCTAGGTCGATGGAATTGATTATAGCAAGATTTTATGCCTAGTTTCTAAGTTGACATCCATTTGGTTTCTATTATATATTACAACAATGTTTGACCTTGAGGTTGAGCAGATAGATGCACGAAGAAACTTTTTCTCCATGGTGATCTAGAGGAAGAGATTTATGTCATAGCCAAAGCACTGCATTGAAAAAGCTAAAGAAAATTTAGTTTGTAATTTGAAGAATTATTTGCATGGTCTCAAGAAATATCCTATGATGTGGTACCAAAATTGATACATTTGTGTTGGGATTGATATTTATGAAGTTCAAATCAAAACATTACATCTATTATAAGATGGATATTAGAAAGGATATATTTAATGAATTGAAATCTTTTCTTTAGCATTTTTGAGGTGGATATTAGAAGAGATTGAGCTATCAAAAATATTTGGTTGGGAAAAAGTAAGTATGTGAACTCAAACTTGGATAAATTTGACATGTCAAATTATAGATCTTTGAGTGTTCCTATTTCAATCAAGAATAAGTTAGTAATTGAGTTGTGTCCAAATTATCCTAATGAGATGGAGGATATGGAAAAATTAACTTATACTAGTGTTGTTGAGAGTTTAATGTATGTTATCATTTGTACAAGACCAAACATTGTACAAGCAATGGAAATCCTTAGTCATGCCATGGCTAATCCTATATGAATATGTTGGGATGAAGTGAAGAAGGTTTTTAGATATTTGTGAGGAACCTCCAATTCATTCATGTTTTATCATGGTAAATCTATAAGGGACCAAAATTCAATGACTATTTATAGATTTTTGGATTTTGATTGTGCTATCAATTGAATGAGAACTTAGTGGTAGGTTGTGGGGTACCTCCAAGTACTACGTCTAGTGGTACTATCAATTGAATGAGAAAGTTATTGGTTGTGGTCGCTTTTTCCACTACATAATTAGATTGCATGAAAACTACTCGTGATTGTAAGGAATCCATCTAGCCTAATCAATTATGTTTAGATGTGTGGTTGAGTCCAAGAGCTATCACAATTCTAATTGACAATTAAAGTGTTACATGCCTAACAAAGAATATGACCTTTCATGCAAGGAAAAATAATGTTCATGTTACCATTTTATTTGTGACATGGTAGAGTATGGGAGGTGATGTTGGAGAAATTTGAAACTTTGCAAGATTTTGTAAATGCTTTAATGAAACCATTGAGCATAAAAATTTCAAGTAGTTCTATAATTCTATGGGCCTCTCAACTCTTAGCAATTAGTTCAAAAACTTTGGTACTCACTTTTGTCTTGCAAGTTACTTGAAAAGTGGGATAATGAAAGGAAATATTTCTCAACTTTGCTCCTAATGTTGAGCTATAAAGAATGTAGATATCACACTGTGAAACACAAAAACCATTTTTTGGGCTATGGACTTTATTTTTGGATAAAATAAAAAAATTGGGTTGTTCAATATTGCTTCTAGGGATGCCTATTACATATATATTTTTAAGTCTATAATTTATTTTTAAAATCGGCTTTAATTGCCTCCATAATTAAAATTTATGGATTTTGTAAGTTGGGCCTTTTACATTAGAAAATGTAAAAACATATCCAACAAAGAAAAAAGTTGTAAGAGGAAATTACACTTGTTGACCAACTTATGATGCATGTTATAATGCATCATAAGGCAACTTTGAATATAGATATTGAATCCAAAATATAAATCCTAATTTGGTGACTACATTATGATGCACTTATAATAGGTGGAAGGAATATACTATTTTTAGCTTATGAACTCATCTTGGGCTTTTGGTGTTGGTTTTTAAATTAGGTATTTGGAAGCCTCTTGTTAGGGTGGCTTTAGTTCATGGTTTGTAATTACCATTTGATGGTTTTATATATTATTTATCCCATTTATAGGATGCTCAGATGAAGGTATTGGGTAGTGAGTTTGTAGGTAGTATTATTTTGTCAAAATTACTCAAGATCTCTAGTTTTGATTAATAGGAAAAACAAGTATTAAAGGGACCTAAAACCCTTAACAATAGAGCCACAAAATGCTGCTAAGAGAAAAACACAGTCAACCACCAACAACTACCCAACCAACAAAAAACTGACAAACAAGGGAGCTAGACAAAAGATAGGAAACAACCAACCAATGACTCCCAATAGCAAAACAACATCAAACTAACAAATAGAGACCAGAGACGAAAACAACAGAAGTAAACAGAAAACTAAGAACTATTGAAGGCCACCTAGAGTCTTGGCCATCTCGAGCTGCTAGGACTTATGTTTTTCAACCATTTCCAACAGTTCCCTTTTTTCCTCATCAAAAGCCTTCTTCCACTCTATTGACCCTCTCCCAACCAATGCCTTGTCATCATCCTTGAGGGATTTTTTTCCCTTGCCCTTAGTTGCTTGATCTTTCTCCATGAGCTCAGAGAAGAACACCTGCTCCTCCCTAAGCTGGCCAAAGCTTCAACGTTATTTTTGACCGAGATGTGGCTCACCTACAACAAATTCCTAATATCATTATTTAGACCTGTGACCTTAGCTTTGAGGGTTTTTAATTTCTCCTCACACTACTCCTTGAACTTGTTATGAGTATGTTCCAGGTCCACCAATCTGTCAATGAGAATATCTGATACCAAGGTCTCTTGGACATTATGTAGGTTAGCCTTCAGACCCCTGATTTTAATGTTGATATTGTTGAATTCCTGTAGGTTCCACCTAGCCAATTTAAAGGTACCAGTGGTACCCACCCTAGCCATGTCAAGCAGGCTGAACATTGACGTGTCCTCCTCATCTAAATAAGAGAAATCCTCTGATAGAGGGTCAATTTTCAAGGGAAAATTATCATTTTTCTTACCCTCATCCTCCAAATTCCACTCACCAACCTCCTTATCTAGAAACACTTTGTGGATATCATGCACAGGAGAGTCCTCCACAGTCATAATATTAACATTAGGGTTAATACTAACCTTGGCTTTAGCAGGAGCCTTGGGCGTAACAACTGACCCCTTTTTCTTCAAATTGGCCAGTCTCTTCGAAAGCCTTCTTAGTTTTTCCACATCATCAGTCTCCTAGGCCCCAACCTCAATACCCCCACCAACAACACCCTTATCAACAACCACTTCCCCAATTCTTGGGGTGGACCCATATGACCCTACCTCGGTGTCATCACTACCAGAAATAGCCAATTTCTTGGGGGCTCTGTTAATTTTAGAGCCTGCCACCTTCCTCTTCTTAGATCCCAAAGCTATACCAACGTATTCCTTATTCCACTCCTCCTCCTCATCTAAGGGGGAATATGATTCCGACAACCTAGATAAGGCATTAAAATCCTCTCCCTTACTAGTGATGGTAGGAACTAGGGTAATAGACTGAACATGCTCCATAATAAGAAAAATAAGCCCCTCATGAAGAATGGGGGCCCTTCTGTTCTTAAGGTGAGCATACACAAAAGACTCTAATGAAGACAATAGAAAAAAGGAAAGGAAATGAACAAACTGTGCCTGAAATGGTTAAGCATAGTGAAGTGGTGACCAAGAAGCACCTTGAATCTCCCCTCCAATGTCACATACCTCATCATCACCTCCGCAACCCTAGCCCAAATCTTCTTCAGAGAAGTCCTATCATAGCCCCAATTATCCAACTTAACTAGATTTTTCCTCTCATCGTCCTTAAAAAATTGGTCATGGCCTCCTCATTACTCTTTTTATCCTTAAAAAACTTCCTTCTCGCAGTCAGCAAACCCGTAATAGACGCAATGAGTTCCTCATTAACTTCAACCTCCATACCCTTCAACACAAGCTTACAGTTATGCCAAGCCAAAACAAATTTAACTGAAGCATCTGAGTCATGACCATGAAATCTTTCTAGAAATGGAGTGAAGTTCCCATGAATAAGAATGTTCCAAAGCTTCTTCCTTCTCTAAATCTCTCCACATGAATCAGGCTCAACATGATTCCTATCTCCACCCATGGAATCCCCAACAACACACACACAACCTTGGTGGAAAAAAACCAGAAACACACCACAAAGCCATGAAAAACCCACAAAGCATGCCAAATGGGGTGCCTTACAAGACCATAAATGCTGTCGAATTATCCCATGCCATCAATTCTTAATATGTTCCTAGCATTCTCGAGAATGATAGATCCCTCCTCTCGTGAGCGAAATTCGCTAAGGCTAACAACCACATTGGAAAAGTAATCAGCTAGAGAGTTTCCTTCCTGATAAACATGAGATATCCGAGTCTCATCACAAGTTTGTAACATTATTACCGTATCTTTGATTAACTGATCCACATTCCAACTCAGGGGATGCACTCCATGCAAATAATTAATAACATTGATTGAGTCTCCCTCCACCCAAATTTTTGAATACCCTTTACCAATGACATATTTAACACTTATGAACATAGCTTCTGCTTTCACGCAATGATTAGTCTATGTACCCAATGGGAGTTCCATCGCGCCATGAAGTTTGCCAAAACTATCTCTTAACACCCCCCACATCCTGCAGGCCTGAGATTCCCCTTCGTAGCCCCATCAAAATTAATTTTAACCCACCCTTCCGGAGGTGGTTTCCATATGTTGTTCCTTCTTGCAATGGTACTAGATCTAGGGTCCATGCTGGAATCGACGAGATTCTCCAATTAGAAATAACCTTTTAGTCATAGCCAGAAAGACACATAGTCATATCACACTTCTGAGAATCAGCTCTAATGAGAGCAAAGTTCTCCAAAATAGCCCTACAAACCTTGATAAAAAGGCTATCAACCTTAATCTTAGTTTCCTAAAAAAATCCTATTATTTCTTTCTTTCCAGAGACCCCACGCAATATGTGGGGCCATAAGATCCCAAAGAGCCCTCAACAAAGGAGAGTAAGAGGGACATAACCACTGCTCATAAAACTTGGCTAAAGATTCCAGGAAAATCCAACTCACATCCCAGAGCTTGAGGAATCTACTCTAGATCTCTAGTTAGTGATACTCCTATAAATTATTTTTCTACAAGTATATTGTAATTGTGTTTGGATTATTGAATAAAGCATTGGGTTGCTTTGGAGTGTGAGGTTTTTCTTCCAAAAGGGTTTTCCCTTCATCCACCTATGTTTTGGTATAATTATGTTTTTCTTTTATATGTGTTTCTCCTTTTTATAATTGTAAATATATAAAAGTTACACAATACTCTCCTTTAATATTAGTTTAGGATTTTTTTTGCATACCTTTCTTCCTTTCAATTATCACTATCATAATTCCTCAATGAACCCAAACTTAATTTTCTCAATTTTATGGTGCAAACCCTATCAGTTGGACCCACCATGTTAAACAATATTTTACTCTCCATAGTACTACAAGAAGTCTAGTCCTAAACCTAGTTGGACTAAATTGATAGAGTTAAATTTAAATTTATTTAGCCCTAGTTCCTATGAATAATTTATAGGAGCTTCAACCAAACTAAACAACTTGCTTTTATGGATGACTACTATATTGAATTTTAAAAACTTTCCAAATAAATGATAGGTTTAAGAGATTATTTTCTTCACTAATTTTTTCATCAGTGGCATCAAGGAGTAAATTTGAGATGAGGTCAAAATATCCAAACCTAAGGATATGATGGAAACCGCATGTTTAGAAAAAAATATAGAAAATAAGTTAACAACTCAATGTTACTTCTCTAATTTCACCCCCTTCAAGCCTCATAAGGTGAATCATCATGTTTCCAAGTCCACCCCTTGTGCCATGTCTATCAAGATTGAAGCAAAAATGAAAGATCATTGAGAGTAAGGGCTGTGATATAATTTTGATGAAAAATTTACCTTTGGTTGTTGTGTTAAATAAAAATATATTCTTGATGTGGAATCTCCACCTAAGGTAGATGAATGGGAAGATACCAAAGAATCCTAAGAATAGGAGCCCCCCTTGGTTGAGGACCCACCTTTTGATAATCCTCCTAAAATACATTTCATGCATTGGTTGGAATCTCCACAATCTAGACCATGAAGGTGTTAGGACTAAAAAATTCAGCCTCAATTCCCCACAAAAAATATATTTCCCATCAAAATACCCTATCACCTAGCATGTCATTTAAAATTTATCATTCAAAATACCCCATTTATCTACCCTATAGTCATCACCTTAAAAAATTCACATCCTTTATCCTACCCGTATATGAAGGAAGTCATGGCAATGAGACTATAGTATGTTGGTGTGAGTCACTTTAGGGTCCCTTCGAAGAAACAATGGAGCAAGACAATATGAATATTATCGAGGAGAGTATATCATGTCAAGGAATTTTGTTTTAGCATCCTTTCGATAGTCTGACTGAAATCTTATTGAAGGCACCTTGGCACAATGGAGGGTAATGTTTTTGGGTTTCTTCAATAACCCGAGACATCGACTACCAAGGAGAATAATATTTTAAATTGTATTACTTTGCCACAACTCACAGAGTAACTACACCTCAACATTCAAGAAATAGAAAAAATCTCTCATACAAGAAATAGCAATATATCGGAGTGACAATGAAAATTTGAAGAAACAATGCTAGACTTATACACCTGAAGAGTCAAAAAGACTTTGGAATGTCAAGATGAGCAATTTATGGGTCCCCTCGATATAACGAAAGTGGAAAATTTCATCGAAGAGAAAATTATATATCGAGGGGATGAGAAAATTTGTCTCTTCAATGAAATGATAGCATTTATTAGAAGAGAACAAAATAATATCAAAAAGGGTTTGAAAGGACTCCAGAATATCGAAGTAAAGTAGCTCATAGTCCCTCTAAAAACTAGAAAAGGAAAGAAGACATATTAAAAGGAGATATCAAGGGAAAGGAAATATATCGGTGAGAACCAAATATCAGTCCCTTTGGTAGCCCTAAAAGTGAACGAGCAAACAACCAAAACTAAGGAATTCATTGAAGGGAAGGATGCATATCGATAGGAAAAGGACACTAGTCCCTTCAATGAAACGATGAAACTTGTTGCCTCAGTTTTAATAATACAAAAGGAAAAGGATTAAAATATGATACAATAAACCCATAAACATATTAGAGTGATACAAGAACTTCAAAGAGACTACTTGTAAAGAAGGGTTCAAGAGGACGCTGTGATATCAAAATGGAGCCATATAGAGTCTCTTCAAAATCTCAAAAGGAAGAAAGAGTATGCCACTAAAAAGGATATTGAGAGAAAAGAGAAATATCAGTATGAACAAAATATTGTCCTCTCGATGCAGTGAAAGCATTGATAAGACAACAAAATGATGAAGAGACGATTTGGCGATGATGATGAGCAAATCAATGACCTATATTGAAAATAATTGATTATACTCAATGACATGAAAGTGCCATCAAACGGAATTAGTGAACTAGAACCGAGGGCATTAAAAAATCAAATCTTGAAACTACTTGGAAATCATTAAGCAACCAAAGAGAAAGGAAATGGAGTATAGCAGTGGATGACGACAACAGGACCATGAAAGGAATTTTATATTCAAGTAAGTACCCAAGCCTGAGATGAAATTCTCATTATTTAAAGCCAGTTGAATTATCAAGCACAAAAGTAGGGTTTTTTCTGTAAATTCATATTATGGAAAGTACATCTAAAAACCCTAAAAACAAGAGACAAAAATAGGAAACTAGACATATAAATCAGGACTTTATTTATCAGTGTCCTAGATCTAGACAAAGGTCCAAGCAAAATGCACAATTAAACCCTCAAGCTGAGAAATTGGAGGATATAAATAGGGAGGTAGGAGATACATGGACCCCAACAAGGGGATATGATTTTTTAGATACCACTATAAGAAGATGCATAGACACCAACTAGTGTCCAACCCATGGAGACTCAATTTAGGAAAGTTGGTGGTACCTAATGTGTTCATCAATATCAAATTGATTAAGGAACTTGCCAACATATATGATCCCCAAACCCGTACAATTAAATTGGAAGAAGGATCCTCTTTCATCCTTGTTACCAATAACTATATTTCCATGGTGTTCCAATTAGACACCAACACAAATATTAAATTCATGATTAAAGACCTCCTAGAGGAATACCACAATATGAGCTCTAGTTACAAAAGGTGGAGATTGCCATTACATAGGCCCCACAATGAAGGGAACTGCCTTATGGTATTTTCTATAGAGGAACACCCTCCATATTTTGTGAACCTATTTGAAGAATACTTCCAATACACATACTACTCTATTTGGTAGGTTCTTGGTTTGGATACCCCCATATTTATGGTCATAGCACCAATGGTCTTAATAGCTAATGTGCAAGTTAGGATGCTCGACCCCTTGATTTTGTTGAATACTTAGCCAATGACATTCACAATGCACTCGTTTCTATCAAAAATAATGATGGAGGTATCAAATTTAGGCATTATTCATTATTCATGCATCTCATTTTATATGAAGGACAAAGTATGGGAATGTGGAGTGGAAATTTAAGAATAAAGGACATAGATGATAATGGAAACATCAAACCAGTGCAAACGTGGACAATAATTTGGGACGATAGATGTGCAAGATCACACTATTTGTATTTTGAAGAGTATTTTGTGAAACCTTTATACAAACTCTTGGGTCATCCATATGACTATGGCCTATCACCATAAATGAAAATATTCCTTAGAAACAAGGATACAGATGAAAGAGGGAAAGTCAGTCATAACTAGGGAATATTGGTATGCCTATGATGACTACACAAAAATTAGAGTAGTATGGTTATGAGGGAGCATCATTTCTGTTGCCTAAAACATGTCCAAATAGGTCTTCATATTTAGAGATTGTAAGGGAACTAGCTTACTCAGATTTCATGCATGTTTGTTGCAAGATAGTGTGTCCCTTGGTCTTCCTTGTCCAACATGGCACTTGGGTTTGTGACATGGCTTAACCGCCTCCTATGGATCTTACATAAATCTAGCAGTTGTATTAGGCATTGACATGTCGAGATTTTGGTGCAATGACAACCACCAATGTAACAATTGGTATTAGAGCTGAGGTCACAGGTTCAAACAACTTGCTTGCACTAGGGGAGGGAGGATTATTGCAAGATGGTGTGTCCCTTGGTCTTCCTTGTCCAACATGGTGCTTGGGTTTGTGACATGGCTTAACCGCCTCCTATGGATCTCACATAAATCTAGCAGTTGTATTGAGCATTGACAGGTTGATCTTTTGGTGCAATGACAACCACCAATGTAACAATCTTATGACTCATAACAAGCAATCCCTTATGCTCGGGACACTGTGCTTTGGAGATTTTACTATGGTTTCTGAAAAGGGGTATGAGTTAATTGACAAAAGGCTAGAGTGTTATAATTTTTCTAAAGGGAATGAAAGAGAGAAATTTGACCTTGAACATTTTATAAATGATGTCAAAACAAGTCAAAAACTGAAAGGGTATCACCATGTACTTTTTGAAGACGATGTTTTAATAAGAAATGTTGATGAACATAACGCTACTAGGAAGAGAATCATGTATAATAGAGTGATGGCAACAGAAGCTTGGAGAAAATATAACAATCCCCCATATGAAGGTGCCTTTCTGGAAATTGAAGATCCCATAGAGAGGTTGGATGCATTAATTTCACATGAAGCAGAATTAACTAGGGGTGTGCCTCCTTTGGTGTTCACAAAGAAAAGAAATGAGGATATTGGGGGAATGCAAGCTGAAAGTGAAACTCCACTATGCCAACTCTCTCCTCAACCTACATTGGATATTAGCTTCTCTGTTGACACATCTATTGTAGAAGAAGAAGTGTGAGATGGTGATGAAGGTGTGAAAGTGGTTAAACTTGTGATTGAAAATTATGAGCCCCCAATGGAAAGAAACATTGTTGTAATAGAATCCTCAAATGAGATTTCAGATTATGTAATACATTGTTCCAGCCAAAAGTTTATTCCTGATGATGCTTTTGTTAAAACCTTCAAGTTTAAGACATTTATTTATGAGTATAAAGGTAAATTTATTAGGGAAAGGATTAAGGATATCACACCTGACAAGGAAGTAAAAGCTTTAAACGAGCTACAAGATGAGGTTGATAAAGAACTGGAATCCATTACACCAGAAAAGGGAAGGACATTGCTAGAAGAGGTAGGGGTCATGCTACTCCTGAGGTGGGATATAAGCTCCACCATTATATTTGACAACTTTTGGAGAAGTCAGAATAAAACCCTATAATTGAGCACATAAGGAGTAGATAGAGTGTACACTGGATTAGGTTACAATCCAAACAATGCAACTTTGTTAATGTGGGCCTTATACCCACCAAACAAGAAACCTGTAGTCATTAATGATCCTGACAAGGCACTTGGACACCTCCTTGTGCAACGGGTTGAAGATAGTGATCTTCTGGAAATAGTAGATTTGAATGTTAACATTGTTAGGTTCACCAAAGCCCATATCAAAAGGTTAGTGAAAGATAAAAAAAATATATGACTAAAAATGAGAACCTGAGACAAAAAATAGCCATTTATAAATATAAGTTACCATCTTCCTCGAGTACCTACTCCCCATTGATAGATAATAATAACAGGGTATTAGAAGCCATGGAGGAAAGTACTTATTAGAGACATAGGGTTGAGAGATTCCATAAGAACAGTGATAAATTGGAAGTGGAAATGAAGTATATCAAGTTCAATATCGTCTCGTAATTGTTAATAAAAGGTTTGACAAAATGCTCGAGAATGTCGACAAGGTATGAGTAGTTCATAATAGAACACATGCTTCTTTCTAAGAACATAAAAGACTGCATCTCAGAATGATGGAAAAGAAGGAAGAATTAACAACTAAGGAAAATTTTGACAATCAGATGTTCAAAATTTAAGATGAATTGATTGCTATGCATGACAAACCAACCCCTGGACATGAAGTTTCCTAATTTCTTTGATGATGAAGGATATCTAAAAGAATAAAATGTATGGAAGAATGAATTGGATTAATTGCTTCCAGAGGTTCTCGACAAAGTAAATGACGAATCAATTGTGGTGGAAAATACACATTCACAATTAGAGAAAATCTTCACTTTAGAGTATGTTATGAAAGACATAATCACCAATGTTGATACATATGTTAGCCAAGACTGTATTGAGCATCTTTCCAAAGTGAACATGTTCATTGCTTGAGCAACATAAGGATCAAAAGTTTCATCGAAGTCACTCAACATTAGATACATTGTCATGGAGAAAGAATCTTGAACAAATCTTAAGTGATCACGAGTACTTGACAAAGATTAACGAACTGTGGTATATCACATATGCTTTGGACTTCATTGTTTCTCTTTGTTAATTACATTTGTTAGGGTTTTAGTTCATGATTAGAAAAAATGTAAATAGAGAGACACCACTTTAGATGTAACAGTTTGAAGCTTGTTGCTTCCTATATATAAAGGGAAACCAAGACTGAGTTTTAAAATCATCATCATCCAAGACATTTTACATAATAGAATACACAAAATACTTTTTATATGAATTGTATTATCTTTTGAAGCAATATAATGAAGGAGAAAATTTAATTTGGTGGCCAAATTTTTGGTGTTCAATTGTTTGTTGATGTGATTCATATATCTTATCTTGTTGTCTCTAGAGTGGTCTTTTCTTGTTATTTGAATTAAATATATCAAGCATATACCTAATTCGTCAAGACACATTTGTTGCCTCTGTGTGATTTCCTTGATTGGTTTCTACAAGAAGAGAATTAAAATTCCTTTTAAGAGATTCTTTTTAATTGGTTTTTACCCAAAGTTAAAATCCTTTTAAATTAATCATCTTAACTAGTTTCCTTCAAGAAAGAATTAAAATCCTTTCAAACAGTCACAAAAACTTGGGAAGATATATCATTGGGATTTGTAAGAAGAGCCTGGTAATTGACAACCTTGCACATTTATACAAGGTATAAACATCTGAAAAGTGCCAAATAATCCAAGTTAAACTAGGAGAGAGGACACATCCATCATACACATCTTGACTTTGTTGCCCAAAGTAGATAGAAAGCACTAGTCATATTCATTATAAAATAATACTTCATAAGAACCTTATTTACACATTTCAAATTTCAAACATTAGGAGTAGGAATGGTTGTTAGTTTTGCATCTATTTCATATTTACATGCTAGTGTGGAATAGATAAACAAAGTCAAAGAGTACAAACAACCTTTAAGATTTGAAATCTACTTAATTTTCAAAGGTACACCTGCCTAGGTCTAGCAGAACCTAAAGAGCAGGGAGTTATAAACCATATTGGTTGACTTCGTTCATTGGCCAAAACATTGAAAAACTAACCATAGATCTTGGAATACTCTTATGGTTTGCAATCTGCAATTTTGGAAACCAATAGATTGGCGACTCAATTGAGGAGTAGCCTAGTAAACTCTAAATCTAGACTATTTCATTATAGTCATAAAAAAATTGTATTTGTGTAATTACACCTTCATATAACTGAGTAGGGGATTCTACTGGGGATGAACCCAAAATAATCTCATTCAGACCTCAATGCTAAATTAATACCATTTTCTCACTTTTTGGAAAAGTGGGTGGCGACTCTACCAAATCTTCAAAATCATTGCATGAGTGAAATTTTTAAATATACATCAGAAAGAGTGAATTCTAGGCACCAAAGTATCACAATCTCCCATAACATGGAGGGTAGAAGGTCCTTACATAAGGGAAGTCCAAAGAAATATGGTAAAAAATGGAACGATAAGCAATCCCCCCATTTTCAAAGGCCACTGCTAATAAGAGTGGAGTAACATCAAACCTACCAGAGGTCACACAAAACAATACCCATAGTGATCAAGAAAATACATCAGAACAAACTTTCACAACATACAATAGGTTTAGTCATTTACATGGATCATAATTTCACAATAATGAAGAGTTCCATCAAGGACTACCATACCCAGCCTGAAAAAAATAGCTTAAATAATATTGTTTTCCATTTCAAATATGACCCCCCAAAAATGGAGGAATTCCATTCCTATGTTGAATAAGAAAGGTTATGAAACCAAAGAGAGTATGATTATAGAATAGCATATCAACAGGGTGAGAACTCCCAATATAAATTCATGGATCAAATGGCATCCATCGACACTCATTTTAGTCCACCCAAAGACAAACAGATTGTTGAGGAAGTACAAAAAAGTCTACAAAATCTACAGGAAGAGCTCAAGATATCCAAACTAGAGGAAGAGGAGGAGCGAGTGAAACAAGAGTTACAATAGATAAAAACTCAGCGTGTGACAAGCAGCTCAAAATATATACCACCCCACAAGTAAGGTGGGCTTTCCAACACAAGTAATTCACAAGGGTCACACCAGAATACAAGTGGTACCAAGGTTTCAAAAGCATCTCACAATACAGTAGGAAATCCAAGCAACACAAAAGTATGTGCAATAGAATATTCCACCATAAATCCCAAAACCAAAAAATGTTCCTACAACCTCCCAACCCATGGCTAATACCTACCCACCTCCTAGTCAGAGGTATGTCACACCTCGTTAACATCACATACCCTTACAAAATGTGTAGGGTAATGTATACTTTCATCAAAATATACAACATGTGGCTCACCATCAGTACCAACAATACCAACCTAACCAAAACCCCTTCTTGAAAGGACCCCTAAATATAGATAGGTATAGGCAACTGGACTTATCTAGATTTCAAATTTTTCCAAATCCAATTAGTAATGATTTGAGAAATGCACTCCCAAAATTATCTAGGAATCATGCCATTTCCGTAGAAGAACATATAAGAAATCTTGAAACAAGCATGGATGCCTATGATGTATAATATGAAGATGTCCTCATGAAGTTATTTATGCTATCCCTGATTGAAGATGCAAGGGATTGGTATAAGAACTTACCTGATGCTTCAATCAACTCTTGGGCGGATTTCAAAGATCAATTTAAGGAACAGTATGGAAATCATTATGACTAAAAAAATTTCATGCAAGAATTAACAAGCATCCAAAAGCACCACAATGAATCAATAGCTAATTTCAACATGAGGTTCTCAAAACTATATAATAAAATCTCACATGAATTAAAGCCTCTAGATGCTATGGTCCTAACCCTTTACATGAATTCCTTTGATCCTAAAATTGGGTATGAAATTATAAATAGAGCTCCCCTTACCCTTGCGGAAGCTCAAAAGGCTGTTGTGAACATTGAAAATAATAGAAGAGTTGCGGGGAAGATTAGCAAGAAGGATAATGTCAGAGTTCCACAAAATCCTAGTAACCATCAAACTAGGTAGGCCAATCAATATAGAAATGAAAGGCATAGACTACATGATATGACATACAATACTAATTGGAAGGATGGGAGACCTATGGATAAAAATAAAAAATAGAATCATGGTAAGGAAACCCATGACCCATTAAAGAAGCATGGGACACACGTGGTAGATCATAATCTATGATTCTTAGCATGTAATCTACCACATTTACCTGAATATTATGTAGTGGCACAATCCTTACAAGAAAATAAAATATTTGTTGCAAGTATGAGAAAGTTTGGTGGTGTTGTCATTAATGTTATCACTGATGTCAACACAATTCAGTATGTTGCAGATTGTGCATGTATAGTTGAGATACTATTGATATGTTGTGAGTACATGGAGCTATCTTTATGATGTTGTAGATGTGTTGAAATGATGGGTTTCCAAGTGCTTTTGAGAAAATTAATAAAGAGTGAAGTCAGAGTTATGTATGTGTTCAAAATGTTCTTCGGTATGTACTCCATGTTTCTCCTGTGTTGATTCTATGCTTGTGTGGATCTGAAGGGTTGTTGTTGGTGATCTAATGGTGATATATATTGATTTGTAGCTTCTAGTTTGATGGAATGTGAAAGCTATGTTCACCAGTGTGTGAACTGTTATGGCAGAGTTGGCTTTCTATGGACTGGGAGAAATGTTTTTGCTTTGCAGTCCTTCATTGTTTTGTTTCAAGTCTTGTAGATATGGAATATGTCGTGTAATGTTGTTCTCTGGGTTATGGCAAACATGTTTGTGGTATGGTGATCCGAAAGTTGAGTTTCAGAGTTGTTGTATGTGTTTGCACAGTCCAGATGGATTGATGGAAGGAGTTTTGTGTTCGAAGGTTGCTACACTTGTTGTGGATGTATTTGAAGGAACTTGAGATGTGTTCTCATGCATGATGAAGTGTGATACATCATCCACATGTTATCTTCTTGCTAGGAAGCATGTACTTCAATGTTCATTTGTGTTTTCATTAGGTTTGGCCAACCTGGTGTTTACACTTCATATGAAGAATCAAAATTTAATTAAGGAAGTGTGTGGTTGATCTGAGACATTATTTTTGGTATTGGTTAAGTATTTAATTGGTCCACTCTCATTCCTTTCCATCGTGAGAATGTTGAGTTGCCGACCTAATTTGAATTTATGAAATGAAGCTTATGTGGTCAACATTGGAGAAAGTTTCTAAGGTTGAAGATGGTATAAATGAAAATCGAGTTGCAAAGATTTAAATGATGAAAAGTAATGAAGTAAGCCACAAGTGAAGAGAAAAAGTGTGAGAAAGTAAGTTGAGGCAGCAGTACTTCATTGTGTTAGATTCCTAAAGGCAGTGAGCTGAAGGATTCTGCAATCTTCTGATCAAGGTTGTGGATGTGTGTAAATTGTTATGGTGGATATTTTGTTTTCTTTGTATCTATAGGTAGTGAGCCTCCCTATTGGATAGTGATTCCTTTATGTAGGCAGTGAGCCTTTGTATCTAGACAGTGAGTCCTCTTCTGGGTAGTGAGCCCTTCACAGTGAGCCTTTGTATTCGGTTTTGCTCTCTTTATATTGTGAGTTAATCCTCACTGTGGTTTTTCCCTCATTAGGTATTCCACGCAAAATATGGTGTTCATTGTGTTGATTTTTCTTCCTGTTATTTACATTTCATGTTCATACTTAATAACAAAACAATGTGGTTGTGGAATTGATAAGTGTTGAAGTTTTGAGTTTAAACTTGGTGGCAACTGATTCACCCCTCCTCTTAGTTGTCTTGCAGAAAATTATGTTAGGAATCAAGGAGGAAACATGACTGATGAAGATATAATTGAGAAGATCCTAATAATCCTACCTAAGTGTTATAGTGATAAGATCTCAATTATTGAAGAGATGTATGATCCTAAAAAGTATACTAAAGAAGAGCTATTTGGAACCTTGACAACATTTGAGATGAGAAAGTTTGGAAAGAAAGAGGAAAAGACATAAACAACATTTAAAGCAACAAAGACTGAGAATGATCCATATAGTGATGGTTCTAATGAGTTGGAAGTGAATTTTACTAGGAAGTTGAAGAAAGGTACCGGTAAGTATAAAGGTATGTTTCCCTTTAAATGTTTTAGTTGTGGTAATATAGGTCATTATGCTTCAAGATGTCTAAATAGAGCTATACATAAGAAGAACAAGGATCATAAAGATATAGATAGAAAGGATAAGAAATATAAGAAGTTGTATTATGTTAAAGAAGAAGTCAAAATATCTGATGATGAATCTAATTGTGAGGGTGATGATAATGAATTCTTATTTTTAGCTTTGGAGAATAAATCTGTGTCTACTAACCTTGGAAAATGTGCAAGAAATAATGGTCCAAAGAACAAAAAGAATGAGATTGAAGGTACTTTGGTCACCGCCTTTCATGCTAGATAGGATGAAGACTACTAGGTGATTGACAGTGGATGCTCTAATCACATGACTTGAGATAAAAGTAAGTTTACTAAACTTGAAAAGTATGATGGTGGTTTGGTCATGTTTGGTGATGATTTAGGAGCGAAGATTGTTGGGAAAGGTACAATTAGTTTTGATGGAATACACAACACTGATAATGTATATTATGTAAAGGGTTTGGGGCATAACCTTTTGAGTGCTGGATAGATGTGTAGCAATGGTTTTAAACTTTTGTTTAAGAATAATACCTGTGAAATCAGAAAAGGGTCTTGAGATATGGTTGCTACAGGAAGGAGAACTCATGGAAACATTTATCAGCTTAAGGGTGTTGATGGTTAGTTCCTTGTATCTCAAGTCAATGAAAGTTGGTTGTGGCATCGGAGAATGGGACATGTAAACTTTGATAATCTAGTTAGGATCAGTTCAAGAGATGTTGTATGAGGTCTACCTAGAATCACAAAGCCTGCTAATACTATTTGCAGAAGTTATCAGTTAGGGAAACAAACAAGATATAGTTTTAAGGGAAAAGAGAAATCTACTACCGAGATGCTGGAATTAATTCATAATGACCTTTGTGGTCCAGATAGAATAGGTAGCCTGAATGGTGATAGGTATTTCATGCTCCTTATTGATGATCATTCTCGAATGACATGGGTTGATTTTCTTAGAGAAAAGACTTAGGCTCTGGATAGGTTTAAAGTGTTCAAGCAAGAGTGGAAAATGAAGTGAACATGAGAATCAAATGTTTGAGATTTGAAAGAGGTGGAGAATTCACTTCTAGTGAATTTAATACATTCTGTGAAGAGCATGGCATAAAAAGATAGTTCTCTACTCTGAGAACCCCTCAACATAATGGAGTGGTTGAGAGGAAAAATCGGTTGGTACAAGAAGCTACAAGAACCATGATGAAAGAATCAAATGTACCTGATGTGTACTGGAGAGAGGCAATACACACTGCTGTTTATGTTCTTAATAGAGTTCAAATTAGAGGCAACAACACAAAGAATCCTTTTGAGTTATGGATTGGTAAGACTCCTACTATGAAGTACTTTAAGGTATTTGGAAGAAGATGTTACATTAAAAGAGATGGTGAAAATCTTGGGAAGTTTGATGCTAGATGTGATGAAGAAATTTTTCTTGGGTACTCCACTACCAACAAAGAATATAGATGCTTGAACAAAAGATTGAGGAAGATTGTTGTGAGTGCTAATGTGAAGGTTGATGAGGACATGCACAAACCTATTGAGATAAGTTAAGTTGAACTTGATGATCCTATATGTGGACAAGTACCTGAAGAAAATAAGAAGGAGAAGGAAGAAGAAGAAGAAGAAGAAGAAGAAATACCAGAACCTGCTATTAAGACTCCTAAGTATGTGCAGAAGAATCATCTGGAGGAAAAAATAATTGGAGATAGGAGTGAAGGTGTGAGGACTAGAAGTAAAGTGGTAGATGAGGTAAATCTGTGTCTACTTTCTAAAATTGAACCTAAGTTTGTATGTGAAGCATGTGAAGATGAGAGTTGGGTTAGAGCTATGAAAAAAGAGTTGCAACAAATAGAAAAGAATCAGACATGGGAATTGGTTCCTAGACCTATGAATAAGAATGTTATTGGTTCAAAATGGTTGTTTAGGAATAAGTTGAATGAAAATGGTGAAGTTATAAGAAACAAAGCAAGACTTGTATGCAAGGGATACTCACAAGTTGAAGGAATAGACTTTGAAGATACATTTTCCCCTGTGGCTAGAATGGAAGCTATTAGGATGTTTTTGGAATTTTCTACCCACAAGGACTTCAAAGTATATCAGATGGATGTCAAGTCAACATTTCTAAATGGTGAATTGGAGGAATAAGTGTACATGGAACAATCTGAAGGATTTCAATTATCAGACAAACTGGATATGGTCTGTAAGTTGAAGAAGGCATTGTATGGACTAAAGCAAGCTCCCAGAGCTTGGTATGCAAGATTGGATAGATACCTGACACATCAAGGATTCAACAAAGGCTCTAACAACAATAATCTTTATTTCATCTTTGGTGGAAATGAAGGCATGTGTAAAACATTTGTAGAAGAAATGCAAAAAGAATTTGAAATGTCCATGATTGGTGAGTTGAATTTCTTTCTTGGTCTTCAAGTAAATCAAACTGATAAGGGGATATTCATTTCACAATCAAAATATGTGAAAGAGTTGTTGAAGAAGTTTGGAATGGATGACTCCAAATTGGTTAGTACTCCTATGGTAACCGAATGTAAACTAAGTAAAGATGATGAGTTTTCTAAAGCTAATTAGAGCAAATACAAATCTATGATTGATGAGCTGTTGTATCTTACTGCTACCAGACCAGATATTATGCATGCAGTTTGCTTAGTTTCTATATTTCAAGTAGATCCTAAAGATGCACATGTTACAGTTGTAAAAATGATATTTAGATATCTTAAAGGTACACCGAATTATGACTTATGGTATCCTAAGGATGTTGATTTGACCTTGAGTGCTTATACCAATGCAGATTGGGTTGGTTGTGTGGATGACCAGAAGAGTACCAGTGGAGGTGCTTTATTTCTTGGTGGAAGATTGGTTTCTAGGTTGAGTAAGAAACAAGGCTTAGTTTCTTTATCCACTACAAAAGCAAAATATATATTGCTGCAACATCCTATTGCACATAGGTTTTGTTGATGAAGCAAACTCTGAAAGATATTGGAGTGATATGTGATGAGCCTATTCCTATTTTTTGTGATAACACAAGTGCTATAAATATTTCAAAGAATCCAGTGATGCATTCATGAAAAAAACACATATCTATCATATATCATTTCCTGAGAGAGAAGGTGTTGGAGAATGAAGTTAGGCTAGAGTATGTGTCAACAAAGGAACAAATTGCAGATATATTTATTGTTGGTGTAATTAATTATTAATTACACTTTGCATAAATTTACTTAGGCATTATTTAATTCCTAGGTTATAGGTTTTCATCTTTATCTTATTGAGCTATTGCTTAAGATAAGATTAGGTTTATGCATCTTTGCTTTTATAAAGCAAATTATCTCTTGTAATTATTTGTACTTCAAATATATCAATTTGCACATCTTTATGCAATCTCTGCTTTTTTGTTTTTCTCTTCTATGGAAGGTGATTTTTCTAGTTTTCATTTTATATTTTGGTTTCTAACATGGTATCAGAGCCTCGATTTGTAGCCCCTTCTCAGCCTTTTTGGAGGAATACATTGCAAAGCTCATTCAAGGTCCCTTGAGGGTTTCATTCCTTGAGAATATTTATGCAGCATCTTGGATCAGATCAGAGTTTTTTGTTGGATTCAGAGCGCTGGAAAAAGTCAGAAATGGCTTTTATTTCATTCATTTTGGTCACCGTTTGCTAGATCTGTGAGGGTTTCAAGCTTAGTGATTTTTTTGATAGATCTGGGGGTCGCCTAATTTTTGGAGCACTTTGGGCCCAAACGGACCTCGTCGTTGGATTTGCAGCATGTAAAAACCCCTATTTTCATATAAAGTTTGTCCAGTTTGGACATAGTCGTCTGGAGAGGCAAAATGTTTTTACCCGAGGGTCGTACGACCCCCAGGCACGCTTCATGAGGCACCGTTTTCGAGAAAAAATAAAAAAAATAATAAAAATTTGAAAAATCTGACAATTTTTGTGCACCGCCCATTTAAAACCCAGTGCCGCTTGGTGGCCACCCATCCACCGCCAAGTGGCCACTGACCACCTCACCACCACGATACCGCGGCTCCACCTCTGTTCAGCCCCCGAGGGCTTACTTCACCAAGCATTCGATCGTATCAGTGCCTGGGAGCCGAGTTCTCAGTCCCACTAGGAATTTTTTCCCCAGTCCTGGTCACGTGGGTGACCAGGGGCAGCGCCGAAGCCCCCAGGCCACTAGCCCCTTGGTCTACCCAGGCGACCAGGGCTTTAATTTTTTAGCCCCTGAGGGCTGTAGAAAGCCATATTGGGCAGTTTTGGAGCACATACATGGAATCAAGCACAACTTTTGCATACGGTGTCATTTTTTTGCAAATGAGATATCCTCGGAAAGCTGTTTCCGAGCTCTATGCAATGATGTAGGTGTTATTTTTTGGTTTTTCTTTTTGATTCATTTTTCAGCCTCAGAAGTTAGATTTTTCCATTTTCACTCTTGAAGACGTATCTTTTGACTCGCTTATCTGTTTTTCATGATTTTCGCGGCGTTGGAAAGCTATTTTCGAACTCTATGAAGATTTGAGGTCATTTATAGAAGATGTGTCTCTTATTTTAGCCATGCATTAATTTTTGTTTCGTGCACTAGGTTTGCATTTTCGCTTAAGTTTCTGTAGTTTTGCATTCTCTCCTTCTGCAATCATTGGGTATTGTAATAACGAACTGATATAAAGTTCCATTAAGGGGGGTTCTTGCATCCATCCTTCATATTGGTGGAAACTCGCATGAGTCTTTCTGGTTTCATGTTGTTTCTTTTAGCTTCTTTCTTGCTTAGCTAGACACATCTTTGGTTTGCATTGGTTCACACTTCACATTGGGATTTTATGGTTCTTGATTCGCATTGGTTCAGATCTTTCTTAGTTTGAAGGCCATGTTTTTATGGTTAATGTTCCAAAATCTTGATGGTACTCATCTTATGGGAAGTTTTAGTTTTAGTTTGGCATAGGCTTCGAGGACACAACTTCCAGATTTGTCATCATTATGGGTCCTTTCTTCCTTTCATCTACTGTTGCTTACAGATTCTAGGGTTGATCTAGTATGTGAGTTTCCAGTGTTCCTTGGCATCAGGTCTGCTATTACATTTGTGATTCCTTTTTTTGGTTTTAGTTGTAGACAAAATTATCTTTCCTTGCTTGCCAGATTTGGGGTTCTAGTGTTGCTTCTTCAGAGTTCTTCCAGTGATTCTTCATAGCAGTTCATCTCACTAAGGGGGGGTTTTTTCCACTGGTTTTTCTCTCTCTTTACATTTGTAAATGGGTACCTAATCAGGCCTTTGTTTTCGGGACCCATCTCACATCATTTGCATAATAATTTTCTTCTCCCTAAGTTGCACTTATGGGGGGGTGTTGGTGTAATTAATTATTAATTACACTTTGCATAACTTTACTTAGGCATTATTTAATTCCTAGGTTATAGGTTTTCATCTTTATCTTATTGAGCTATCTTGTTGCTCAAGATAAGATTAGGTTTATGCATCTTTACTTTTATAAATCAAATTATCTCTTGTAATTATTTGTACTTTGAATATATCAATTTGTACATCTTTATGCAATCTCTGCTTTTTTGTTTTTCTCTTCTGTGGATGGTGATTTTTCTGGTTTGTATTTTAGATCTTGGTTTCTAACATTTACTAAGGCTCTTCCGAAGGATACTTTTGAGTATCTTAGGGAGAGGTTTGGGGTTATTGTCCCTCCAAACTAGGTGCACATGGAGGTGCATTAGTCTAGTGAATTTACATATTCTTCATTTATCTGGAATGATGAAGGGGTCTACTTTCTAGGGAGAGTATAAAAGTTTTTCATTGTTGCAGTATGAGTTAAATGGGTGTACTCCTAAGGGGGAGTAATCAGAGCTTTTGATATTTTCCATTGATGTCAAAGGGGGAGAGAAATACATGTGAAAAATAGTAAGAAGAGGAAGAAAAGGTGTTCCCTTAGAATATTGTGTAGGTAGTTGTCTTTGATGTTTTTTCACATCATGTGTTGTCATCAATGACAAAGGGGGAGATTGTTGCAAGTATAAGCAATTTTGGTGGTGTTGTCATTGATGTCAACACAGTTCAATATGTTGAAAATTGTGCATGTATAGTTGAGATACTATTGATATGCTATGAGTACATGGAGCTATCTTTATGATGTTGTAGATGTGCTGAAATGATGGGTTTCCAAGTGCTTTTGAGAAAATTAATAAAGAGTGAAGTCAGAGTTATGTATGTGTTCAAAATGTGCTCTGGTATGTGCTTAATGTTTCTCCTGTGTTGATCCTATGCTTGTGTGGATCTGAAGGGTAGTTGTTGGTGATCTGATGGTGATATATATTGATTTGTAGCTTCTATTTTGATGGAATGTGAAAGTTGTGTTCACAGGTGTGTGAACTGTTCTGGTAGAGTTGGATTTCTATGGATTGGGAGAAATGTTTCTACTCCGCAGTCCTCTGCTATTCTATTTTAGGTATTTTGGATCTGGAATATGTCATGTAATGCTTTTCTCTGGGTTTTTGCAAAGGTTTTTGTGGTTTGGTGATCCAGAAGTTGAGTTTCAGAGTTGTTGTATGTGTTTGCACAGTCTGGATGGACTGATGGAAGGAGTTATGTGTTTGAATGTTGTTACACTTGTTGTGGATGTGTCTAAAGGAACCTGATATGTGTTCTTGTTCATGATGAAGTGTGCTATGTCATCCACATGTTATCTTCTTGTTGGGAAGCATTTACTTCAATGTTCATTTGTGTTTTAATTAGGTTTGGCCGACCTAGTGTTTACACTTCATATGAAGAATTAAAATTTAATTAAGGAAGAATGTGGTTGATCCAAGAAATTATTTTTGGTCTTGGTTAAGTATTTAATTGGTCCACTCTCATTCCTTTCCACCACAAGAATGTTGAGTTTCTGACCGAATTTGAATTTATGAAATGAAGCTTATGTGGTCGACCTTGGAGAAAGTTTCTAAGGTTGAAGATGGTATAAATGAAAATTGAGTTGTGAAGATTTAGATGATGCAAAGTAACAAAGTAATACATAAGTGAAGAGCAGAAGTGTGTGAAAGTAAGTTGAGGAAGCAATACTTCATTGTGTTAGATTCTTGAAGGCAGTGAGCTAAAGGATTTTGCAATCTTCTGATCAAGGCTACAAATGTGTGTAAATTGTTGTGGTGGATCCTTTTTTTTTATTTTGTATCTGTACGCAGTGAGCCTTCCTATTGGATAGTGAGTCCTTTATGTAGGCAGTGAGCCTTTGTATCTGGATAGCGAGTCCTCTTCTAGGTAGTGAGCCCTTGGCAATGAGCCTTTGTAGTTGGTTTTTCTATCTCTTTATATTGTGAGTTAATCCTCATTATGGTTTTTCCCTCATTGGGTTCTCCACATAAAATCTAGTGTTCATTGTGTTGATTTTTCTTTCTGTTATTTGCATTTCATGTTCATACTTAATAACATAATAGTGTGGTTGTGGAATTACGTGTTGAAGTTTTGAGTTTAAATTTGGTGACAACTGATTCACCCCCACTCTCAGTTGTCTTGTGCCTTTTAACAATATCCTATGATCAGGAAAGGGATGATCATGCTATAAACATGTTAGGGATGATACCCCATCAAATTGATGAGGAATACTCATCTTTTGAGGAGGATGGATTTGAATATGATGTGAGTAATTAGAAATACAATGTTAACATGGGTCAACAAGAAATCTTTTCTAATCAAGAAAATGATAGTGAAGAAACTGCTTATACATCTAATACAACAACACAATTTCAGTTAAGGAATCCAATTGAAGAAGAAATAAAAGCTCTCACAATAGTTGTTGTGGCGTAGGCTAAAATTAAATACAACCTGAGGAATAGGACCATAAATACAGATTAGGGAACACTAGGGAGCTTATTCATGAAAGATCAACAAAAGCATAAGAAGGGCGCTCTTGATAACCAAAAGAGAGGTGAGAAAGAATTTTCTTAGAAAAATGTACCAAAGGGAGAAATAAATATTGATCAAGATAAGATGAGGAAAAGTGCTAAGCAACAAATTGAGGAGAAAAACTACACTAAGATAGAAAAGGCAGAGCAGTCGATGACTTCCCCCTCATTTGATATAGCACAAGCATTATCTCAAATCAAAATGTCAATACCATTGTTGGAGATGATGAAAGTGGATGAATATAGAGATAGTTCCCTCAAATTGATCTCTAATATACCCAACAAATAGTAAAATCAAAATAAGAATAAAGAAAGATCATAAATTAAGGTAAATAATGTTGGACAAGAGATCACAAAGACCCCTAAATTTTATCTTGCTGACACCTTAACAAAGAATCCTTCTGAGATAGACCCATTTTACACTACACTATTGATTAACAATAAACTAGTAAAGAATTGCATGATCGACTCAGGAGTGGCAATGAATATCATGTCAGTGGCTGATATGAAAGAATTGGGATTATGGGTGGATACAACATATGGTAAGTGCTATGCAATGGACAATAGGTCTATCCTGATTGTTGGAGTCATATGGGATTGAAAGTTGAAGTTGGTTGCATATCCTAAAGATACTTACAAAATTGATATCACTATTGTAGACACCCCTCCATATTATGGAATGTTGTTAACCAAATAGTGGACTACTGTAGTTAGGGGAAATGTCCAATTAGAATTTTTCTATGCAACAATACCAATAAATGGGAGGTCAAGTTGTATAAAGAACCAAGATCTGAACATGTTATAGAACATTTTGACCCAAATCAAATGAACTATTTTTGTGATGTGGATCTTGGACGCTTCAAAATTGAATGTTCACAACCTGAGCTACAAATTATAGACCCAATCAATAGAGAAGCTCAACTTGATGAACATGGTGTCTGGAAAATGTATTTTGATGGTGCTTGTAGCAAGGGTGGAAATGGGTAAGGAATAATGTTTATCTCACTGACTGGAAAAACATTCAGATATTCATTCCCATTAACATTTGAATGCACCAAAAACATAGTTGAATATGAGGCATTGATGTTAGGCCAAAAAATTGCCACAAGGTATGGAATCAAGTTGCTACCAATATATGGAGACTCTGAACTAATTGTCTCACAATTCAGAGCAAGGTATTCTTCAAAAAATAAAAGACTAAAGCAATACAAAAATGTTGTTTTGGATACCATTGAGCTTTTTGATGCATTTTCAATAGATTGGGTGGAGAGTTAAAAAATAATAATGGCAAACTTTTTGGAAAATATTTCTTTAAAAAAGGATGATATCACCTTGGTAGGTATAACAAAAGTACAATTCAAGACTAGGCCTACAATCCCTAATAACATCTATAACTGGCAAGTGTTCAACGATGATGAGGACTTGATTAAGTCTCTTCATTATATAGATCAATATGAATCTCAAGAAATAGATTTCAATGCTTTAGTTGAGGAAGTAGATGGTAATGAAACTGTCTTTGAATAAGAAGTGGTGCAGTTAAAGACAAACAAGATTCCAAAAGGTCTTGTAGCCTTGGAGAGAGCATTCGATGGGCATAATAGATTTAATTTGAAACCAACACCTATTAAACATGAAGATATTGAAGAAATCAATCTCAGGAATGAAATGGCTCTTAAAAGGATGGAATGAACTCTATTGAAAAGGATTTTTGGGTACAACTTGGTAGTCAGTTGGGGGCATTGCTCTTGATTACCAAGGTCTTCTTTGGGCCATGAAATAAATAGTTTCTTGTGTATATTCTACCTCAATCATCCCTATAGGAAGAGTTTTTAAAGCAGTTTCCCTACTTGCTTCCTCTAAAGAAGATATCTTTGTTCTATTATATGGACACTCTTCATCACTATACCTTTTTCAACAAATAGGAAAAAATACCGCTAAGGCTTTTTTAGCCTCTTCTTGTTTCCTTCATGTATACAAAGTGTATATCTATTTACCCATATGAATTAACAAATCAGTCTTGAGTTCTTCAAGTAAATTACCTATCTCATGCTTTGTGATACCTGTTGTGGCTCCCGCAAGATACAAATTACTTGAATAGTTCCTGCAAATGTCACAAATATCATCAAAGTCCATTTTAGAGATGTTCCCTTTACCTATTAAATTTAATGCTTTCATCGTATCATCTCTTATTCCTCTAAGAAACAACATTTTAACAACATTAGGAGTTAGCCCCTATTGTCGTGATCATTGAAAATTGAACATGAAGTGTTCAAGGTAATCTTCTATAGACTTGTCTTCTTTCTATGTCATATGAAATATTTTGTCCCAAACTTCTTTTGTTTTACAATACTCCTGGTACTTGGTCAAAAATAATTCTGTCATGACTTCCCATGTTCTGATATTTCTGAGGTTCATGAACCAACATAGGGCTGCATCCTTTAATGTGGTTGAGAACAATTTGAGCTTCTACGCACCACTCTGATAATCATATTTGTGGCACAACACATCAAACTCAAATAAGAACATGTTAGGATCCTCAATAGAAAGACCACAAAAGATAGGTAGAGCGGAATGAGGAATGTTCTTCATAGGGGCATCTTCTTTAGGATGTGTTATTGGAAACTCAAAGGTTACTAGATTATTGTTGGCCAATGCTCTCTCATTGTTATTATTGTTGTTGTTTTTGTTGTTGAGATTATCCTTGACGTCTAACGCAAAAGGGGTAAAATAAGTTTTAAATGGTTTTTGGGTTTCTGAGAATGGACCAGCTTCAAACCCATAATATTCTTGAAATATTTTTTCAACCTTTTTTTGTAATACTTTAGAAGACTTTGGATGGGTACCTGTAGGTGTCTCAATGATGGTAGAATCAATAACACACTTCTCAATATCGGGTTCAGGTAACTCTTTCTTAGGTGATGTATGAAAAACTAATGGTTGTAATTTGGTTTTCAATTTTTCTCTTTGTGAGCTGCCTCCTTTAATTAATGATTTTGATTTGTTTTCTGATTTTTCTGGTTGTGTACTACTCCCCTTGTCCTTTTTAACAATTTTCCCTCTACTATCCCTTCTACGATTCATGCACCTATATGACTTACAACAAAGCAAACTAAGGGTAGTTATCCAAATGAGGTCAACTACCGCATAGACTTTCTCCTTAGTGTAATGCTCCTAACTTGGTTCACTAGGTTGACATGCCTTTAACACCATTCCTCGACAATGGTGCCAAAGTGACTAGATTAAGTTGTGGTTGATATTATGGGTGAAAATATCCTTGTAATTCTATCTTAGACCGTTTGGAAAATGGATTTGGATCAATCTTTGGAATTTCTTCAGTTTACTCCTCAATGTCAATTCAGGGGTGTAAGCTTCTGAACGGTGTTGTGGAAATCTACCTAAGGGATAAAAATAATGAACTAAGGGGGGATGGATGCATCTAAGAATTGAATTAAAACAATTTTTTAATCAAAGATTCAAATCAAAGCACACTTTCTTCATTTTGAAAATGAATAAAATCCTATCTCTAATCCAACACACACTTCTTAAATTCTCATTTAATACTATTAAAATGAACTTGGCCTAGAATTGCACAATAAAACTTTAATTCTAAATTAAGTTTGATTTTGCTATTTTTGCTTCCTAGCAAAAACTGTGACAGGAATTACAGTAACACAAATTATAATAGAAAGTGTGACAGTGAAATAATAAAGTGTACTTTCGAGATGATGCACTATCAACAATGAATTCCAATCTGCAAGGACCAAATCTTTAATTCTTGAATTATTAACAAATACATTAATGAGTAAAGAAACCAATCATAACTTTGAATAATCAAATTTGCATACAAAAAACTGAATTCCACGTGACTGTAAATAATTAAATTATGTTAAGAAAAGAAATAAACTTGAAACCAAATCACATATTAAATTACCACATTGAAGACTGCAAACAGATCATCAATTGAAACAAGGAGTGGGCCTTTCCTCCTTAGCCGATTGATGATAGAAATGTTAACACACTCTTCTAATTCAGCTCAATCATACACGCATATAATGGATTTAGAAATATTATTGAATAGCAAGACAATATTGTATTAACATCTATAAATGAAGTCTTTAGGCTTATACACATTTATACTAGAGCAAGCTCTAATAGGTTTGCATGGTTTTTTCATGGCCTATGGCCAACAAATCATTTAAGTTTGATAAACAAAAAAACATACAAGTCTGATAAAACTAACAATCAGTCGTTGGACGAAAATATAAAATAGTCTTTAACAAGCATTATCCTCAAAATAAGTATAAACAAAAATAGCTTGATCACTCCTCTTCCACGTCCTCAACCATCTCCGCAGTTTTCTAATTACTTCTTACCAAGTAAGTCATAGATTAGTTATCATTTCAACCAACATTGGCACTTTCTTAATCATTTTATTTTCCTATTACATTTCATTAAATACCTATACTTCCTATGACAAATTTTGACTGGATGGTAGGAAATACAAAGGGAAAAGGAAAACAAAGGGTAAAATTATTGGAACACTTTAACCCCCATCACTAGTGTAGGGTTTATGGGCCTTTTTTTTTGTCTAAATGGTTTAGCATCAGGCTTCAATGGAATTTCATGTTGGAATAGGTCTTCTCTGTATGCTTTTAGGTCATCATATGACCAAGCAAATACATGCTTATATTTTTAGAGTAGGGATATAAGCATTTCTCTAACCTTAGGGTTGATTCTTTTGCCAATGTGATCGTATGGAGGCTAGAAACAACCTCCATACTACCCCCAGTGGTTACAACAATACCTGCCTACTTCACAATCATGACAAGCATGGCGAGCACCACCACGAACTTATCCACAATATCAATCATTCCCTCCATATCCACCGCCTCCAACAATAAATCAATATCAGAAATCCCAACAACTCTTTCCACCTGTCTCGTCATCTAATCAACCATCTAGCTTAACTCCACCACCAAAAGCAACACCCATGCCCGCACAACCAACACCCAATCCAAACAATGATGTGGCTCAACCAATCTATAATAATGAAGTGACAGGGTTCCTGACTTATCCTTTCAATTCATCGGAGATTGACGGTGTAGACCCAAGGTCAGGAAATAACCTTCAAGGGCCAACCATCACAAAATTTGAGGATCATCCAGTTCAGCCAGAGGAGGAGCAACTAAAGCCTCCATTTATAGATAGGTTGCAAGAGCAACCAAAACAACAAGAAACATATCAACTTGATTTTGATTTTATGAATGAATTACGTAACATTAACATTAAAATTCCTTTGTTGTAGGCTATTTGAGATGTTCCAATATACACTAAAGTAGTCAAGGAACTCTGTGGGAGAAAACAATAGAAGAAGTAGGACCCCAAGACAATCCAAGTCATTAGAAAACTCGTAGACTTGATGTTGGGGAGAATCTTTGTTCCTAAATATGCAGATCTAGGAAGTTCAATGATTAAGGTATGTATTGGTGATGTAATCATTCCAAACACACTTGTGGATCTAGGAACAATTGTAAATGTAATGAATAACGAGACTAAGGAGAGGCTATCCTTTCAAGGACTTAGACCTACTCCAATGGTCTTGCAAATGGCCGATCGCTCCCTCGTAAAACTTGAAGGTATGATCAAAGATATCATTATTACTATTGAGTCTTGGGAGTATCCAACAAATTTCATGATTTTGCAACCAAAGATTAAGTTGGGGGGTACCCCTTAATTCTAGGAAAACCTTGGTTAGCTGCTGCTAATGCTTTCATTAATTGCAGGTCTGGAAACATGGTGATTTCGAACATGGAGCAAATGAAGCAATTGAAATTATACCCTCTAGCTCAACCATTGATGGAAACGAAGGATCCTTTATGGATCGATAGCGACTTAGAGGAGTCTTTACCTACTTTGACAATAGATCAAAGTACAAAATTTGAAGATATTTTAGAAGACACTATTATTAATAATTTATTGCAAAATTATTATTTGGTTGATAATGTTCTTGAGACAATGATTTTTCCTACGGGCATAAGTGATAATTTCCTATTAAGAATTTGTTTTGTTAGTTAGTAGCTCATAGTCTATTAAGAATTTTATTACTTTGCATCAATTATTGCCACATACTTGTATATATAGTCCATTTTTTATATTTGAAAGTTATGACCCATCTTCATCTAATTTACAACTACTTGTTGTAGATACCCTTGTACAGTCCCAAGCTACTGAAATCTTGCCTAGTAGAATGCTTAACATCAATCCCAATTTGAATGCTTCCCAATTAAAAGAACTAACTAAGATGTTGTGTGCACACAAAGGAGCCTTTGCTTGGGATTATCAAGACATGAGAGGTATTCATCCCGCTACTTGTACACACCATATCTATATAGAAGAAGGGAGTAGACTTGTGTGACAACCTCATGGAAGGTTAAACCCAGCCTTACGATAAATAGTTAAGAACTTCAAAAGTTGCTTAATGTAGGATTTATCTACCCTATATCAGATATCCAATGGGTGTCCCTACTTGTAGTGGTTCCTAAAAAGAATGGAAAATGGAAAATATGTGTTGGTTATATGGCCCTTAACAAGGCCACTAAGAAAGACCATTTCCCACTTCCTTTCATTGAACAAATTTTAGACACCTTAGCTGGGAAGAAGTTCTTTTCCTTTCTTGATGGATTCAGTGGGTATAACCAAATCCATATTGCACTAGAAGACCAAGACAAAACTACTTTCACTTGCCCATGGGGAACATTTTCCTACAATGTCTTACCTTTCGGATTGTGTAATGCACCTGCTACTTTCCAACAAGCTATTCTAAGTATTTTTGTTGATTTAATTCATGACTATGTAGAAGTGTATATGAATGGCTTTACTATTTATGGTGATACATATGATGAAGCTAAGGAAAATCTTGAAAAAGTGCTTAAACGATGTATTGACACTAACCTTTCTTTGAGTCATGAAAAATGTCATATTTTAATGACTGAAGGAATTTTTTTACGCCATTATCTCTATAAAAGGAATTAAATTGGACCCTAAAAAGATAAAGATCATTCAATACCTTCATGTTCCTACTTGTCTGAAGAATGTGCTTAGTTTCCTCGAACATGCTGGTTATTATTGCAAGTTTATTCAAAATTTCAGCAAGATTGCCTCACCCCTCTTTATGTTGTTAGGGAAAGATGCAGATTTCTCATGGACACTCGAATGCCAGTAGGCCTTCGAGGAAATCAAAGGTAAACTTTATCACTACACCTGTGCTGCGAGGACCCAATTGGGAACTATCATTCTATGTACATATCGACACATCAAATACTTCTATGGGAGCTATCCTTGGACAAAAGGAAGACACTCTCTTTTACTCTATCTACTATATCAGTAAGAATTTTAATGGTGCTAAGGTAAACTATACTGTCACTAAAAAGGAATTCTTGGCTGTAGTTTATGCAATAAATAAATTTCACCACTATATCATTGGATACAAAAAATTTGTACATATGAATCATTCTACTATTATATTCTTGATGAATAAACCTATTATTACAGGAAGAGTGATTTGGTGGTTGCTTCTCTTGCAGGAGTTCGATATTACCATCCTTGAAAAAAAAAGGCGAGAGAATGTAGTGGTCTATTTTCTCTCCAGGCTGTAGTGTGAAGATGAACCAATTCTAGTTGATGATACCTTTCTTGATGAGAATCTTTTTTCTATATCAACAAAAAGTTTGTGATACGCTGACATGGAAAATTACTTGGTTACTTGTAGGTTCCCACCTCATTTCTCTTTGAGGGAACAACAAAGGTTGGTTGGACTCAGTGGTGATTACACGTGGATCAATGGATTGCTCTTCTGACGTGGTCTTGACAACATCATGCATTAGTGTGTGGTTGAAGATGATGTCTTCGACATACTATGTGCATGCCATACAAAACCTTGTGGAGGGAATTTTGCTACTCAGAGGACTACCCAGAAGGTCTTAACTGCTAGCTACAATTGGCCCACACTCCATAAGGATTGTAAGCGTTATGTTCAACATTGTGATAAATGTCAACGTATGGGTCAGCCTACCTGCTTTGATGAAATTCCTTTACACCCCCAGTTATCCATAGAACCATTTGAAAAATGGGGGTTAGATTTTGTAGGACCCATTAATTCTCCTCAGAATAAAGAATATATCTTGGGTTGTATAGAATATGTCACCAAATGGTAGAGGTAATAGCCTTAAATCATGCTAGGGATACTAAGGTTGCTAACTTCTTGTATTCAGATATTTTTACTAGGTATAGTGTGCCTCACAAAATTGTCACAGACTAGGGAGCTCAATTCAGCTCTGACTTGATTGTCGCATTAGTATGAGAATATGAAATCAAGCATCAGAAGTCCTCTCCATACCATCCGTAGGCCAATGGGCAAGTAGAAGTCACCAACCAAGAATTAGAGAATATTCTCATGAAGACAGTAGCATTGCACAAGAAAGATTGGGTGAAAAGAATTCCTGAAGCAATTTGGGCCTATTGTACAACTTGGAAGACAACTATAGGACTGACACCATATGAGCTTGTCTATGGAAAGAAGGTTGTCTTTCCAATTGAATTCGAAGTGAAGAATCTCTACACCACTCTTCAGCTTGGGATGAGTCTCAGTGAAGCAAAAAAAGAGAGACTTGCTCAACTCCATTCTTTAGATGAAATGCGGTAGGAGACCCTCTTTCATGCAGAAGTGGTGCAAAAGCAAAGAGAAAAGTGGCACGACCACTTCATTTGGCCACAAAAATTCCAACTTGGGGATTGGGTGTTACTTTATGACTCCCAATTCTAGGACTTCAAAGGAAAGTTCCATACTTGGTGGTTTGGTTCTTATGAAATTCAAACTGTGTACAATAACAGTGTTGTTCGACTATGTACTGTGGATTCTGAGCGCTTGACTCTTTTTGTTAATGGGAATTGTTTGAAGCTTTACAAATGGCCCCTTTCAAAGGAAACATTTCCTTGTACTGTGATGGAGGAACTGAATCTTGTTCCTCTCACTTCTTCTAAATGATAATCAAAAATAAAAAAAATAAAAGATCCAACAACAAAAACATTCAGGCATTGTTGGTGAGTTAACGTTTGAAAATCAATTTTTGAGGGGCATTAATTGCTCAATAATCTTTGTTACTGGCATTCTTCGGGCATGAACTTCATTTTTATTCTAGTCTGGAGTCCTTTACATTTCTCATCGTTGCCAACTATTATGCCACTCCAATGCTCTGCTATCCTTTCCACCTCGACAACAGTACGACTCTTTTGTCCCATCAAAATTTCTCACTATTGATGATTGAGCATCCTTTCCCATGTGTCTGCTACTTTACCTAGTTTCTCATGATGGTGCAAATTTCTTACAACAGTTCACAATTGCTACTTTAGCTCTATACAACATGACAAGACCGACGCTTCGTATCAGTATTGGTACTTTTTAAAGTTTTATTTTTCTTTACATTTCTTAAGTGATTTTATTTATTGTGGCCAATGGTGACATGCCCCATGGATGGTCTATCGCTAAGCTGGGGGTAAGATTGTCTTATTAGATTATCTTATTATTATTGTATCTCATATGTCACTTCCCTGACGTTTGACACTCTCCTTGATTATAACAACTTAATTTTGCTTGGCTTCATCGTACTTCCCACATCTTTCGCCATAAATCCATTTCCACCTATCATGATTACTAAATTTGAAATGCTTTTTCCCTATTTTGATAAAACCACTCTTTTTTTTCGGGAAAGCTTGTTTTTGTTGTTACTGTTACAACCATATGTTGTTAAAATTTGTTAAGCTACTATCACACTTCATGGAAAGGATTTCCCATGGTGAAGGATAGGAGGCCTTGTTATGAACCTACCTCTTTGGAGTAGCTGCGGGCTCATGGAAATAAAGAAATTTATGTAGTATTCAAAGAGGATAAGTGGGATGTATATTTCAAGAAATTAAAGGGTTTCAATAAGAGGGTTGCTTAGGAATTTGCTTTGAGTTTTGATGGGAAAAAGGTTTCTATGCGAGGATTAGAATTTCCTGTCACTATTGTAGTTGTGTTTGATGTCATAGGCTTGCCCTTAACATGTGATAATTATTTTCCCAGAGGCCCAAAGAAAGTAATAGACTTAAAAACCCTATGCACGACATTTCTAAAGAGGGGCGAGTTCGTGGAAATAGTGCAGGGACAAGGAACTAAATTGGGTTCATTACCAGACATTTGGAATGAGGTCGCCAAGTTTGTGATTCAATATGTGACTTGTGAGGGAAGGTATGTTTATGTATACGCTCAACATTTTAGATTGTTAACCCATTTAATGTGGAATTAGCCTGTAAATATACCTTATTTCCTACATTTCTCTCTACATAGAATGAGTAAAGCTATTCAAAAAAGAAAAATTAATTCACTGGCTCATCATGGCCTGATTCGACTGTTAATCATTGATGCTCTCAAAAAGCTTTCTCCCCTAGGTGACTAGGATACATTTGTTAACTTAAATGATGGTATTAGCTTTGATGCCTCTAAAGACCCCTCAGATAAATCTTCCTTTGAAGATTATGATGACGAAGAGAGAAATCATAGCACACCTAAAGGAATCCCTAAAGAAAGTCACGAACCTAGTAAAAACCCTTCAAAGAAATGAACCACTAGGAAGTCACCTAGAAAGTCCTTGAACATTAAAGAAATTGGCACTTCTAGTGGTAAGTCTTCTAAAGCCTCAAGGTCATCTGGTAAACCAACTAGGAGGAAACATATTGTGTTTGAAGGATGTTCAAAAGAATCAGGTCTTGAGTCTCCCTATGTTAAGAAAAATAAAAAGGTTGCCACTAGTCCTGTAAGTCAACTAGAAGACTTGGCCAATGTGGCTAGTCATATGGGAAGTCTTGAGAATGTTGAACGAGATTCAGATGTTGAGATTTTGTCTAAGGTCTTGAAAAGGAAAGGAAAAGAAAGTAGAGAGAATAGGAGGGCGAAAAGGAAAACCGCCTCTAAACCAAGAATAAAGAAAAAGGAAAAGAAGTGAAAAGCAAATAGGTCTCCTCCTCACAAATCTAAAGATTCTGTTAGTGAGTCTCTTGCAAAAGAACCCTTAGGTGAGCAAGACCATATTACATCTACCTCACAAAGTCCCTCTCCACTGCTTTGTAATGATGAGACCAATATAGAAATAGAAGACATAACTAAAAAAAGAGTCACTGCATTAGAACAAATAAATTAATGTGGAAATTGATGAAATCCTGAACCAGAATGACAAAGAACATTTTTTTGGAATTAATGTGGAAGTAGGGGAACTAGATATAGGAGAGAAAAATAGGCATGAGTTGTCTTTCCCTAATGTATCAATTTAATGAGGGGAAATTTAATGAAGTTGATGAGGAAGTAGGAATTAATGCATCCATGGTAGGAATAGGGTTTGAGCAATTGAGTGTCCCATAGGAAACAAAATATTTTGAACAGTTTGGTGCAAAAAATTTGATGATAGTGGCGTATGTTGAATGGAGCAAAGAAAGAGAAGTCCTTCACCAAGAAGAGAAAATGGATGACACTAAGATGGAAATAGGGATTGAAATAGAGGTTGAAGCTAAAGAGGAGTTTGAGGAAAATGAAATTATCCTCAAAAAAATAAAATAATTGAAGAATTCAGTTGAGAAATTACAAGAGGTAAATAAAAAGTTGCAAGATCAACATCATCAAGCCAGTGCCAACTCTCAGCTCCAAGAAAATGAAATTCAGAAGCTAAAAACATAATTGGAACAGGTAACAGCCTCCAAGGATGAGTATATGCTTATCAATGACCATGCGATACAAATGGAAGAGTTGTGGAAATAGTAGTCCCGAGAGATTTCCAATACCATTCAGAAACTAACCAGGTTAACTTGGTTTGTAATTCTCCTCTCCTTGCATTGGGACATGCAAGATCTTAAGCTGGGGGGGGAAATGATGGGGGTTAAAGTGTTCCAATAATTTACCCTTTTTTTCCTATTTCTTTTGTATTTCCTACCATCCTGACATTATTTGTCATAGGAAGTATAGGTGTTTGATGAAATGTAATAGGAAAATAAAATGATTAAGAAAGTGCCAATGTCAGTTGAAATGATAACTAATCTATGAATGACTAGGTAGGAATTAATAGAAAAACTGCAAAGATGGTTGAGGACACGGACGAGGAGTGATCAAGCTATTTTTGTTTATACTTATTTTGAGGATAATGTTTGTTAAAGACTATTTTATGTTTCTGGCCAGTGGCCAATTGGTAGTTTTATCAGACTCGTATGTTTTGTTGTTTATTGAACTTAAATAGTTTTTTGGTCATAGGCCATGAATAAACTATACAAACCTATCGCTGCTTGTTCTAGTATAAATATGTATAAGACTAAAAGCTTCATAGATAGATGTTAATTTAATATTGTCTTTCTATTCAAAAATAATTTTGAATCCATTATATGCATGTATGATTGAGCTTAATTAGAAGAGAGCGTTAACATTTCTATCATCAATCGGACAAGGAGGTAGGGCCCACTCCTCACATCAATTGATGATTTTTTTGCAGTCTTCAGTGTGGTAATTTAATGTGTGATTTGATTTCAAGTTTATTTCTTTTTTGAACATAAGTTAATCATTTACAGTCATGTGGAATTCAGTTTTCTGAATGTAGATTTGATTATTCAGAGTTATGATTGGTTTCTTTACTCATTAATGTATTTGTTAATAATTCAAGAATTAAAGATTTGGTTCGTGCAAATTGGAATTCATTGTTGATAGCGCATCATCTCAAAAGTACACTTTATTATTTTGCTATCACACTTTCTGTTACAATTCATGTTACTGTAATTCCTGTCGCAGTTTCTAGCAGTCTTCCTGTCTCAATTTTTGCCAGGAAGTAGAAATAGAAGAATCAAACTTAATTCAGAATTAAAGGTTTATTGTGCAGTTCTAGGATACTAGTTTTAATCTAGTATTAAATGAGAATTTAAGAAGTGTGTGTTGGATTGGAGATAGGATTTTATTCATTTACAAATTGAAGAAAGTGTGCTTTGATTTGAATCTTAGATTAAAAAACTTGTTTTAATTCAATCTTAGATTCATCCATCCCCCCTTAGTTCATTAGTTTTAGCCCTTAGGTAGATTTCCGCAACATTGTTCAGAAGCTTATGCCCCTGGATTGACATTGAGGAGTAAACTGAGGAAATTCCAAAGATTAATCCAAATTCATTTTCCAAACCGAGATAGAATTGCAAGGATATTTTCACCCATAATATCAACCATAGTTTAATCCAATCAACTAGCACCAAAAATGAAAGAAGAGCTTATGAAGCTTAGAGATGGTGGCATTATCAAACCCATTAGACACTCTTCTTGGGTTTCAAACTTGGTTCCTATAAGAAAAAAATGGAGACATAAGGTTATGTGTGGATTTCAGAAATTTGAATGTCTCATCACTCAAAGATAATTATCCACTTCTTGACATGGAGGAAATGCTACAAAGAGTGACAGGGTGTGAATTTTTGTCCATGCTGGATGGCTTCTCAAGGTATAACCAAGTGAAGGTTAAGGAGTCAAAACAATACAAAATTGCTTTCACCACACCTTGGGGTACATATGTTTATGTGAGAATGCCTTTTGACCTCACTAATGTTGGAGCAACATTTCAAAGGGATATGTAAGTAGCCTTTGTTGATCTGATCAATACTATAATGGTGGTATATCAAGATGATCTTACATCATATTCCAAAAGGGTGAAAGACCATTGTGCACTCCTAGAAAATATTTTCATTAGAGCATTAGAATATGGCATATCTTTGAATCCAAAGAAATATCATTTTTCTATCACCGAAGGTAAATTGTTAGGACATATAGTCTCAAAGGATGAAGTAAGGATTGATCCTAAATGAGTGGAAGCTATTGATAAGATTCCTATTCCAAAGACTATAAAGGCTATCCAGTCATTCTTTGGACAAATTAACTTTTTTAGGAGATTCATTTCAAATTTTGCTAAGATTGTAAAACCAATCTCAAAGATGTTGAAAAAGGGTTCAATGGTTGACTGGACAAAAGAAACCACTGATGCATTTGTGTCAATTGATAGAGCAATTAAGGAAGCCCCTGTAATGAAATCCCCAGACTTTGATAAACCATTTCAGATCTTTTCCTTTGCATCATTTCATAAAGTGGAAGTTGTAATGTTACAGAAGAATACAAAAGGGTAGAAACAACCTATCTCATTTTTTAGTAAATCACTTCAAGGAGCAAAACTGAAATGTGACATCACTGAGAAGCAAGTCTATGCACTAGTAAAGGTAGTAAAGGAATTTAGGCCTTACTTGGTAGGGGCAGAAGTAATTTCATATGTACCAGACGATACAGTTAAGGATGTTTTCTCCCAAACAGAAGTCATAGGGAGGAGGTGTAGATGGATAAACTATATTCAAAAATTCAATATTGATATTCAAATTACCAAATTGGTGAGGGGAAAAGGGTTAGAAAAATTGATGGTCGAGTTTGATTTGGAGGTAGCACAAGTTTACAATGTCAATGGAGAAGAAAAGTGGGTATCAAGTATTGAACATGCATTGTGGTACAATAATATAGCATACTATCTCAAATATAAGAAATATCCTAAAGGCCTGAATGCCAACTAGAAAAGGACCTTAAAACTCTAGGCATTAAAATATTTTTTTTTGTGAATCGAGACCTATATTGGAAGAATAAAGATGGTGTCTCATTGCTCTACCTAGATGAAACACAAACAAAGATAATTCTAAAATAAATGCATGAAGGTGTGTGTGGGGGGCACTTCTTGACAAAAAACCACTACCCATAAGATATTGAGAGCAGGCTACTAGTAGCCTAAAGTCTTCAATGATGCCCACAGATACGTAAGAAAGTGTGAGGCATGTCAAAGGTTTTCTAGAAAATTGAATTATCAAGGATCCTTACCATTAAGACCTATGCATATTGAGGCCCCTTTTAATCAGTGGGGAATTGAATTTATAAGAGAGATTACATATAGGTCTAGTGGTGGAAACAGATGGATCTTGGTGGCCACTGATTATTTTACAAAATGGATAAAATCAATACCAACAAAACAAGCCACTAGCAAGGTTGTGATTAATTTCCTATTAGAAAACATCATCACTAGATTTCGGGTTCATGTGAGGCTCATCACAGATAATGGCATGTGCTTTATATTAGATGAATTCAAGACATTTTGTGACTCCTATGGCATAATAATTTCATATAATTCACCATACCATCCTCAAGCAAATGGTCAGGCAAAATCTAGTAACAAAAGTATCATAAAAATAATCAAAAGGATGTTGGATAACAACAAGAAGGCGTGGGATTCCAAATTAAGATTGGCTCTATGGGCAAACAAAATTACTATAAAAAGGGCCACTAGAAAATCTCCATTTAAACTGGTGTATGGAGCCCAAGCTAGGCTCCCAATACATAACCTCTTACCAATCTACAAATTCATCCTACAAGAAGCTATAGAAATCCTTGATCCTATGGAAGAGAGGATGGAACAATTGGCAGAATTGGATGAGGTCATATCTCAAGCACAAGAGAAAAATATGAAGATTTGATCACAAACAAAGCACCTATTTAACAAAAGGGAAAAAGATAGAAAATTTAAGGTGGATGACATGGTCCTTATGTGGAATGCAAAGAGTTAGGATAAAGGGAAGCATGGGAAATTTGAAGCACTATGGTTGGGCCCATTTTTCATTATTGGAAAGTGTGGTGAAAACTCATACTACTTGCAAAATATGATCAGTGAAGATCGGGAGTTGCCAATGCATGGACAATTCCTGAAGTACTTCTTTTCTTGAAATTATTATTTTCCATGCACAATAGATTAGGATTTTATCTTTATTTTCACCATCTCCATCCATGGTCTAGGTCCCAGAGAATACTTATGGATACTTGCAATGACCTCATAGTCATTCATCCCCAACCAGAGACACTTCTAGGACTAAAAAAATCAGCCTCAATCCCCACAAAAAATCCATTTTGCCATCAAAATAACCTATCACCTAACATGTAATTTAAAACTTTATCATTCAAAATACCCCATTTATTCACCCTATAGTCATCACCTTAACAAATTCACATCCATTATTGTACCCGTATATGAAGGAAGTCATGGCAATGAGACTATATTATGTCGGTGTGAGTCACTTTAGGGCCCCTTCAAAGAAATGATGGAGCAAGACAATATGAATTTTATCGGGGAGAGTATATCATGTCGAGGAAACTTTTTTTAGTGTCCCTTTGACAGTCTGACTAAAATATTATTGAAGGCATCTTAGCACATCGAAGGGTAATTTTTTTTGGGTCTCTTCGATAACTTGAGACATTGAATACCAAGGAGCATAATATTTTAAATTTTATTACTCTGGCACAAATCACAAAGTAACTACACCTCAGCATTAAGGAAACAAAAAAAAAATCTCTCAGACATGGCATAGCAATACATCGAAGTGACAATGAAAAGTCAAAGAAACAATGCTAGACTTATACACCTGAAGAGTTGAAGAGACTTTGGAATGTCGAGATGAGCAATTTATGGGTCCCCTCGATATAACGAAAGTGGAAAAGTTCATCGAAGAGAAAAGTATATATCGGAGGAATGAGGAAATTTTTCTCTTCAATGAAATGATAGCATTTATTAAAAGAGAAGAAAAGAACATCAAAAAAAGGGTTTGAAAGGACTCTAGAATATTGGAGTAAAGTAGTTCATAGTCCCTCCAAAAACTAGAAAAGGAAAGAAGACATATTAAAAGGAGATATCAGGGGAAAATATATACATCACTGAGAACTAGATATCAGTCCCTTCAACAACCCTAAAAGTGAATGAGCAAATGACCAAAACTAAGGATTCCATTGAAGGGAAGGATGCATATCGGCAGGACAAGGACACTGGTCCCTTTGATGAAACGATGACACTTGTTCCTCGGTTGTAATAATAAAAAAGGAAAATGATTAAAATATGATACAATAAACCCATAAACATATCAGAGTGATATAAGAAGTTCAAAGAGACTACTTGTAAAGAAGGGATCAAGAGGACACTATGATATCAGAATGAAGCCATATAGAGTCTCTTTGAAATCTTGAAAGGAAGAAAGAGTATGCCATTAAAAAGGATATCGAGAGAAAAGAGAAATATCAATATGAACAAAATATTGTCCTCTCAATGCAACGAAAGAATTGATAAGACAACGACATGACGAAGAGACAATTTGGTGGTGATGATGAGAAAGTCGACGACCTATATTCAAAATAATTGATTATACTCTCGATGACACGAAAGTGCCATCAAATGATACTAATGAACCAGAACAAAGGGCATTAAAAAATCAAATCTTGAAACTACTTGGAAATCATTAAGCAACCAGAGAGAAAGGAAGCAAAGTATAGCAGTGGACAATGACAACATGACCAAGAAAGGCGCTTGTTGTTCAAGCAAGTACCCAAGCTTGAGATGAAATTCTCATTATCTAAAGCAAGTTGAATTATCAAGCATAGAAGTAGGATTTTTTTGCAAATTCATATTATGGCAAGTACATTTGAAAACCCTAAAAATAAGATATAGAAATTGGAAACTAGACATCTGAATTAGGACTTGATTGATTAGCGTCCTAGCTCTTGACAAAGGTCTAGGCGTAATGCATAATTAAACCCTTAAGCTGAGAAATTGGAGGATAGAAACAAGGAGGTAGGAGATATATGGACCCCAACAAGGGGATATGATTTGTTTATATACCACTATAAGAAGATGCAAAAACACCAACTAGTCTCCAACCCATGGAGATTCAATTTAGGAAAGTTGGTGGTACCTAATGTGTTCATCAATATCAAATTGATTAAGGAACTTGCCAACAGATATGATCCCCAAACCCACACAATTAAATTGGAAGATGAATCTTCTTTCACCCCTGTTACCAAGAACTATATTTCCATGGTGTTCCAATTAGATTCCAGCACAAATATGAAATTTACGATTAAAGACCTCCTAGAGGAATACCACAATATGAGCTCTAGTTACAAAAGGTGGATATTTCCATTACAAACGCCCCACAATGAAGGGAACCAACTTAGGGTGTTTTCTATAGAGGAACACACTCCATATTCTGTGAAACTATTTGAAGAATACTTCCAATACACATACTACTCTGTTTGCCAGGTGCTTGGTTTGGATACCCCCATATTTATGGCCATAGCACCAATGGTCTTAACAGCTAATGTACAAATTAAAGATGCCCGAACCCTTGATTATGTTGAATACTTAGCCAATGGCATTCACAATGCTTGTTTCTATAAAAAATAATGGAGGTATCAAATTCAGGCATTATTCATTATTCATGCATCTCATTTTATATGAAGGAAAAAGTATGGATATGTGGAGCGAACATTTAAGAATAAAGGACATAGATTGTAATGGAAATATCAGACCAATGTAGATGTGCAAGATCACACTATTTGTATTTTGAAGAATATTTTGTGAAACCTTTATACAAACCCCCAGGTCATCCATATGATTATAGTTTGTCACAAGAAATAAAAAGATTCCTTAGACACAAGGATAAGGATGAAAGAGGGAAATTCAGTCATAACTGGGGTGATTGGTATGCCTATGATGGCTGTACAAAAATTAGAGTATATGGTTATGAGGGAGCACCATTTCTGCTACCTAAAACTTGTCCAAATAGGGTTGCATATTTAGAGATTGTGAGGCAACTAGCTTACTCGGATTTCATGCATCTTAAGAATCATAACAAGAAATCCCTTATGCTTGGGACATTGTGCTTTGGAGATTTTACTATGGTTTCTAAAAAAGGGGTATGAGTTAATTGACAAAAAGATAGAGTGTTATAATTTTCCTAAAGGGAATGAAAGGGAGAAATTTGACCCTAGACATTTTATAAATGATGGAAAAACAAGTCAAAAATTGAAAGGGTATCGCCACATACTTTTTGAAGTGGATGATTTAATAAGAAATATTGATGAACATCACACTGCTAGGAAGAGAAGCCTATATAATAGAGTGATGACAACAAAAACTTGGAGAAAATGCAACAATCCCTCATATGAAGGTGGCTTTCTAGAAATTGAAGATCCCATAGAGAGGTTGGATGCATTAATTTCATGTGAAACAAAATTAACTAGGGTTGTGCCTCCTTTGGTGTTCACAAAGAAAAGAAATGAGGATATTGGAGGAATGCAAGTTGAAAGTGAAACTCCACTCTGCCAACTCTCTCCTTAGCCTACATCGGATATTAGCTTCTTAGTTGACACATCTATTACAAAAGAAGAAGTCAAGGGTGATGATGAAGGTGTGCAGGTGGTTAAACCGTGATTGAAAATTATGAGCCCCTAATGGAAAGAAACATTGTTGTAATAGAATCCTCAAATGAGCTTTCAAATGATGTAAGACATTGTGCCAGCTAGAAGTTTATTTTTGATGTTGTTTTTGTTAAAACCTCTGAGTTTAAGACATTTATTTATAATTATAAAGGTAAATTGATTAGAGAAAGGATTAAGGATATCACACCTGACAAGGAAGCATAAGCTTTAAAAGAGCTACAAGACAAGGTTGATAAATAACTGGAAGCCATTACCCCAAAATTTGGAAGGACATTGCTAGAAGAGGTAGGGTTCATGATACTCCTCAGGTGGGATATGAGCTCTACCATTGTATTTGACATCTTTTGGATAAGTCAGAATAAAACCCTACAATTGAGCATAGGAGTAGATAGAGTGTACACTAGATCAGGTTATAATCTAGACAATGTAACTTTGTTAATGTGGTCCTTATACCCACCAAACAAGAAACCTGTAGTCATTAATGATCCTAACAAGTCATTTGGCCACCTCCTTGTGCAACGGGTTGAAGATAGTGATCCTCAGGAAACAACAAATTTGAATTTTAATGTTGATAGGTTCACCAAGGCCCAAATTGAAAGGTCAGTAAAAGATAACAAAATATATATGACTAAAAATGAGAACCTAAGACATCAAATAACTAGTTATAAAGATAAGCTACCATCTTCCTTGAGTACCTACTCCCCATTGATAGACAATAATAATATGGTATTATAATCCATGGCTGAAAGTACTTATTAGAGACATAGGGCTAAGAGATTCCAGAAGAAAGGTGATAAATTGGAAGTGGAAATGAAGTCTATCAAGTTCAATATCATCTTGGAATTGATAAAGAGAAGTTTTGACAAAATGCTTGAGAATGTTGAAAAGGTATGGGCAGTTCACATTAGAACACATGTTGCTTTCCAAGAACATAAAATGCTGCATCTCAAAATGATGGAAAAGAAGGAAGAATTAATAGCCAAGGAAAATTTTGATCATCAAGTGTTCAAAATTTATGATGAATTGATTGATATTCATGACAAATTTGGTATCATGTTGATAGAAGAGTTGGGTGATTTCAACCAACCCTGGACATGGCTTTGCCTAATTTCTTTGATGATGAAGGAGATTTGAAAGAACAAAACATATGTAAGAATGAACTGGCTCAGTTGCTACTAGAGGTTCTCAGCAAAGTAAACAACAAATCAATGATGGTGGAAAATACACATTCATAGTTGGAGCAAATATTCACTTTAGAGTTTTTTATGGACATAATCACCAATGGTGATACATATGCTATCCAATACTATATCGAGCATCTTTCCAAAGTCAACATGTACATTGCTCAAGCAACATAAGGATCAAAAGTTTCATCAAAGTTACTCAACATTGGATACACTATCATGGAGAAAGGACCTTGAACAAATCTTAAGTGATCATGGGTACTTGATGAAGATTAATAGACTGTGGTGTATCACGTATGTTTTTGACTTCATTGTTTCTCTTTTTTAATTGCATTTGTTAGGGTTTTAGTTTATGATTAGCAAAAATGTAAATGAAGAGACACCACTTTATATGTAACGATCTGAAGCTTTTTGCTTCCCGTATATAAAGAGAAACCAAGATCGAGTTTTAAAATCATCATCATCTAAGACATTTTACATAATAGAACACACAAAAGACTTCTGATATGAATTGTATTATCTTTTGAAGCAATCTAATAGAGGAGAAAATTTTGTTTGGTGGCCAAATTTATGTGGTTCAATTATTTTTTGATGTTGATTCATATATGTTGTTGTGTCCAGAGTGGTCTTTTCTTGTTATTCAAATTGAATATATCAAGCATATACTTAATTCATCTGGACACATTTTCTACCTCTGTGTGATTTCCTTGATTGGTTTCTGCAAGAAGAGAATTAAAATTCCTTTTAAGAGACTCTTTTTAATTGGTTTATGCCCAAAGTTAAAATCCTTTTAAATTAATCATCTTAATTGGTTTCCTTCAAGCAAGAATTAAAGTCCTTTCAAACATTCATAGAAACTTGGGAAGATATCATTGGGATTTGTAAGAAGAGCTTGGTAACTAACAACCTTGCATGTTTATACAAGGTATAAACATCTGAAAAGTGCCAAATAATTCGAGTTAAGCTAGGAGAGAGGACACATCCATCATACACATCTTGACTCTGTTTCCCAAAGTAGATAGAAAACATTGTTCATATTCATTATAAAACAATACTTCATAAAAACCTTATTTACACATTTCAAATTTTAGACATTAGGAGTAGGTATAGATGTTAGTTTTGCATATATTTCATAATTACATGCCAATGTGGAATAGATAATCAAAATTAGAGAGTACACACAACCTTTAAGATTTGAAATCTACTTAATTGTCAAAGGTACACCTACCTAGGTCTAGCAAAACCTAAAGAGCAGGGAGTTCTCAACCATATTGGTTGACTCCATTCATTGGCCAAAATATTGTAAGCCTGACCATAGAGCTTGGAATAGTCGTAGTGTTTGCAATCTACAATTTTGGGAACCAACAAAAGGTTAAAGGGTTTTTAAGAAACAAGATCTCACATACCTCATTAATTTTAATAGAATTCATAATTTCATCAACCCTAACTTGGCCTAACAAGTAGATTATTTTATCCACCCTTATCATGGCTTTGATGTAATGGTTTTCAATGGTGGAACTTGACCTTGTAATGATAAGTGTTGAAATGTTTGCATCTTAGTGGGAGACTACACTCTCAAATCTTATATATTTTCCCTTCCTCTAGGAGGTTGTGACATTTTTTTTGGAACCCATTGGCTCCTCACTCTTGGTCCCATCTTATGGAATATTTTAAAATTTTGGATACAACTCATTAATAATGGACAAAAATAAACCTTATGAGGACTCACACCTAGCTCCATTAGTCTCATTAGCTCTCCTTATATTAGTTAAACATCATAAGAATTTAATTCTAGTTATGTAACTTGTCTTAGATAGATATTGTTTTATCCATCTTTTTGAATGCCAAGATATCATGGTGAGATGATGGAGACATTTTATGTTATAAATATATTGATTATCATTGAGTGCATTGCTTGGTTTGATTTACATTCTCTTCCATAATATGTTATCAATGGATATGTGCATTAGATATATGATGCATGAGCATATAGGTATGCTAGATGTCTAATTTTCACATAGTGAATTAGATTCCATCATGTATGTTGGCCATATATTGCTAGATCCTTTGTTAGTGATTTGGGCTCCTCCAAAGGAATAGCACGAGGAATATTAATGCTTCATGGTAGGGTGGATATAACCTCAATTATTCTCTCCCTCTCTCTCTTCTTATCTTTCTCTTGCAGATTGTGAGTATGATTCAAGATGTGTATATATGCATCTATAACATAAAATGTTTTTGAATTTTATAGTTACGCTAAAGTCTGGTAAATGGACTAGTACTAGTTGCAATTACTTGGAGAATAATTTTATAAATATATTTTTTTAAATGAAGTGTTTTACTCTTTTAACTCTTTATAATGATTATGTTTACTTTATTCATTAATTCCCATACTTTAGTAAGTAATTAAGGAGTGGTGGTTGCATGTGGTATTAGAGCTTTGGGTTTAGTACTAGGGCCTAAAGTCTACGACATTGAACTTGTATTTCTCTAAGTGTTTAAAAACCCTAGAATTGAGATGATATCTAGATTAATTAGAGTCTTGTTATTTCCTAGATGGTTTAGTATGGGAATCAAGTAAGGGGAATATGATCAACAGTTGCAAGTCAATAATCTAGAACAAAGTTGATTTGTATGATTTATTATTTGCTTTGTATGAAAGGAAATAATCTATGATATATATGAATGATGGAATGAATTTCCAAATTCATGTTTTTATTATTATTGTTGATTTGAAAATGTACTTGAATAGTGCATGATTTTCATGAATAATGTATTTTCATGATTATAACTGCTCATAAGTTTGACGTGAGTAGGAAATTATTTTGGTCATACTTATGATCCTTTTATGTGAATGTTTTTATATGCTAAGTTTACTTTTGAGGCCATAATCGGGTAATGGACTTGCATAATTATAATATTGGTAACTATATTCCATAGAAAAGGAATGTTTTGAAAAGGTGCTAAGTGGCTTCCAAGTTGAAATTGAGGGATTGAATAAAGAATAAATGCTTTGTCCAAAACTTGAGTCACTTCATGAGTAAAAGGGAATTTGCATAGACATTTATGCCAATGAGCATTAAATAGGTTGCAAGTGTCAATTACTTCATGATAGCATAGGTTTCATGCATGTCATGACAAGGTGAACATGTTCCTTAGGTCACATGCAAGTAGGCATGAATGATGAGAAGAACATATTTTTTAGGTCACATGATTGACGAGATGAACATATTTATTCACTAAATATTTAGGTCACATGCAAGTAGTCATGAGTAATAGATGAGCATATTTATAGTGTCAAATACGAGAAGGTATTGTAAAACTTATTAATTGATATATTCTAGTGTGTGTTTCAATGTGTGTAATTGTATGATTTTTTTAATAGTTAGCTTGATTCTCATCGGATGAAAGATAAATGCTTTATTTACAATCTATTGTGAGAAGAAAGGTGAAGATTGAGATGATAAACTAGTTGTATAACAACTAACCATGTTTAAAGAGATAAGAAAAATGGTGATCTCAAGATTTCAATTTAGGTCTAATCTTAAAGGTTTCCTTTACATGGTATGAATGAGTATATCATATTAATTCAGCCACGTGTAGCTTACTCCTAAGTAATGTTGTTTAAGGATATTATAAATAACTTGGATTAGGATTATGTGTATCTTAGGAATGGTCAAGTTGTGATATAGTTTAATGCTAATTTCAATTGTATGACTTTGAGTAATTTATTTAAAATCTAAACGTGTTTGTTTTTGCATTAATAATATTGGATATTGAAATATGATCCATCCATTTTGATTCTCAAAAGCTTTTTAATCTTTTATAAAAACCTAACACTAGTACAATTGTTTGATTATGATTAGACAAAAGGACCATGTTAGGTACATTGTTGAGCAATTCTTAACAACATGGTCAAATAATCAAGTTGTACAGGTATGAATCTTGCATTTGATATGATGCAAAATAAAATTGATTTTAAATAATTGACATTGTGATGATTATTTATATATCCTATAGTCATCGAGACATGACTATTCTTAAGGGGAAGGGATGTCACATCTCGTTTAATTAGCCTAGTTTAATTAATGAATTATTTTGTATTGAATTTTTAATAGTAGACAATTAGATAGACAATTTGGTTATGTTAATTATCATTTGAAGGGTAAATAAAAATTATTATAATAATGACTAATTAAGTGTTATGTTTCTATAAGTGCATCAAAAACTATTGACACTCTCTCTGGTTGGAGAGAGAGTATCATCAAGGAAAAGGCTTTATCCAATGGAGATAACATGTCATGATGGAATCAACACACACGCACACTTAGACTCGTGTAATTAGGTTGCATATGTGTGTGAAAGATTAGAAATTTTGAGTTCCCACATTTGAATAATTGTATTACTCTGTAAATGGTGTATATGTTATTCCTTATTTATTTATATTTGCCTAAGAATAAAATCTTTATATAAATCTAAGTTAATAGAATAATTAAGAGAACACTTATCAACATTAGGTAATGAACCTAACTTAGCACAAGAATGTGCTACTTGTTGATATGTAGTTGGATTTAGACATTCCATCAACATGAACTCCAAATTGAATGAAAATTGACATAGAAATGTAAAATAACATTTTTCTTTTAATATTATTATAATAAAAAATAAAAATAATATTGATAAATAACATTGTATTTTATTAATGAAGCATGCTACCATTTTTATTTTTAAAGGGACTAAAATCATTTTTAAAAGGAATTAGAATAAGATAATTTGAAAAAATTGGAAGGGGAACCAACCAATGATACAAGAAAATTTTAGTATTGTTTACAAGTCTTAAAGGCAGCTGGAAACAAAAGAAACAAAAATTTTAAAAATATAAACTCAAAATAGCCCACATGCCTTCTCAATATAAACAAGATTTTTAACAGTGAGTTACAGAAATTGCAAAAAAACAAATGGTCTGAGGATACCAAGGTTGGTAAAAGTTCTAGAAAGAATGAGCTATAATCCTATTTGAGCCACTAACATTTCGTTTTTCTAAAAGTCCATATGTTAAACTGTACATTCTTCTTTTGCATGCTGGTCTATATATAATTCTCCAGATTTCCCCTTGCATCTGAAGGATTAAATCTGTACATGAATTCTTAGTTATAATAAAACAAGCTATGTTGAGATACCAATCATGTTGCTTTATTATGCCAATGATGGGTCAAAAGTAGAAGTCAATTTTTTATGTCCAGTAGCTGCTTTGATGGTGGCAAATTTATTTGGGAATTGGAATTAGCAACTTCAACGAGCAAATACATACACGCTGCCTTGCTTTATTTTTCAGTAAAATACCTTCAAAACTATAAATCATTAAAATTAAGTTGATCTAATGAGAGCATTTCTATGAAGATAATTATCAATATCTAGTATAAGATTGTTCTATGGTCAAATTGTTGTTTTGGGTAAAAAACTAGTGAGGTGAGTTGCAAAAAGAATTACTCGTGTGTTTTTGGGTTTCTTGTAAAATTCTTTTTAGGTATTGTTCTTTGCACTTTCTCTTTTCTAAAACATATTGAAGTTTTAAATTTGATCAATGGACAAAATTTATGAGTGTTTAAGCATTATTCTGTTTGTTGTAATTTGTGAGTTAAAATTTTTTAATTGATTTCCAAGATGTTGTTCCCTGAATTTAAATGTTTATTACCATTATTTATAAAATTATTGATATATATGTGAGTGAATTTATTGAATAGGTCACAATCTTTTAGCTAGTTACCTTTCATGTATATCGGGTGATAATCTATGAACCTTATCATCTAGATATTGTTGCATCCATCTTGTCAAATGTCAAGATATCATGGCGAGATGATTGAGACATTTTATGTTGTAAACATTGATTATCATTCAGTACATTCATGAGTGTGTTGTTCTAGTTGATTTACATTCTCTTCCATAATATGTTATCAATGGACATGTGCATTAAATATATGATGCATGAACATATAGATATGCTAGCCTATCAAATATTCGTGTAGTGAATTAGATTTCATCATGCATGCTGGCCACATATTGCTAGATCCTTTGTGAGTGGATCAGGCTCTTCCAATGGAGTAGAATGGGGAAGCTTAATACTTCGTGGAAAAGCATATATCACTTCAATGTTGCTCTCTCTCTTCTTCTCTTTCTCTTGAAAATTCTGATTATGGTTCAAGATGTGTATATTTGCATCTATAACGTAAAATGTATTGAGTTCTATAGTTATGCAAAAGTATTTTAAAGAATTTTATACTAGATGTAATGATTGTAGAATCATTTTATAATTCAAAAAGAATTAGTCAAGTGATTCCTTATTGACTCTAGATAACCATTATGTGTACTCTATTCATTAATTTTCGTACTTTATTAAATGACTAAGGAGTGGTGGTTACATGTGGCATCTCATGGGATTATTTCCCAACTTTCTACTATTTAACTCAAAATATTTTGTGTCCCAACTACCCAAGAATCTCTAGGATTGTTTTTCTTGCTATGCAATTTTCTTCTTGGAACCAACTAGCTTACCACCATTTTGCTTGAAGATTACGTCATTTAATGTGTACTCAAGAATACACCTCCAAATATTTTCCCATACTAATAACCACTTTTGTAAAGACTAAACTTGAGAAACTAACCCAAGAATTCTTGTGCCAAGGGGTTATTCAACCTAACACAAGTCTTTACTCCTTCCTAATCTTATTGGTGCATAAAAAAAGATGGTTCTTGGTGCCTCTACATCAATTTTCATTGGCTAAAAAAATCCATCGTCAAGGATAAACATCTCATTATGATGGTAGATGCTTAGATGAAATCCACAGTTCCTAGTTTTTCTCTAAGATTCATTTATGATATGCTTATCATCAAAGTTGCATTAAAGAAGAGGACATTCTAATAATTGTATTGCAGTCATGATGATCGTTATGAATTTCTCGTCATGTCATTTGGCCTCACCAATGTACCATCCACATCTTAGAATTTGATGAATGATATTTTCTACCCATTCCTTCGATAATTCATCCTAATCTTCTTTGATGATATCCTTATTTACAGTTGCACTTGGGATGAGCACCTCTTGCACCTAGACAACACCCTCCAAATCCTTGATGCTAACCAATTATGTGTCAAGAACTCTTAATTTTCCTTTGGTCAAATTGAGATTGATTATTATGGTCACATTATTTCTAAAGGAGTTAATGTGGAACATACAAAGATTAAAACCATGCAAAAATGACCCAAAACCACAACCCTAGAGAGATTTTGTGAATTTCATGACCTCATAGGATATTACCATAGATTAATCTAGAACTATGGAAAAATTTCCAGCCCCTCATAGTCATGTTCAAAAAGTATTGATTCTAGTGGTCGCCAACTATGAAAAAATCATTTACCATACTTAAGAAAGTTATGTGCATGATTATAATTCTCGCTATGCTTGACTTCCCCAAAAAAAAAATCGAACGTGATGCTTCAATCTTTGGATTTGGTTATGTTTTAATGCAATAAGAGTGACCCCTTACTTTCACAAGTAAGGCCCTAACTAGAAAAAATATTGCTCATTGCCTATGAAAAGCAAATGCTCCATTATTCATGTCCTTCACAAATGGTGTCCATATCTTGTCAAAAGAAACTTTTGCATTAAAACTAACCATCACAAACTCAAGTACTTTTTAGATTAGTGAGTCTTTTCTCCCAAGAAATAGAAGTGGGTCATTAAGTTTTGGGTTACACGACTATGATATTATCTACACAAATTTCCAAGGTAATGTTGTAGCAAATATCTTATCATGTCATATTGAAGAGAATCCTACTCTAAGTGCCTTGTCATTACCCACACCAACTCTCCTCCATGACTTATATCAAGAATGTCAACAAGCTAGTCACATTCAACACTTCATCCAACAAGTTTCTAATCATCCCTCTTCTAAACTCAATTATTCATTGTGACATAAAGGGCATAGAGGTTGCTCTCCCAATTGAATTTGCAACAAAAATATTTGCCTAAATTTCATGTTACCCCCTCTATTGGTCACTCTAGGTTCTTCAAAACATATGAAAGACACAAGTATAACTTTTTCTCGGAATGTATCAGCAAAATATGGGATTTTTCAATGCAACAAAGGAAAAATTGTTTCCACCCCTATCCAACTACAACCACTATCAATTCTTGTTAGAGTGTGGACAAATATTTCAATGAATTTCATTAAAGGCCTTCTAAAGTTTGTTTGGAAACCAATAATTCTAGTGGTGATTGATTACCTCTCCAAATGTGTCCATTGTTATACCAACCCATCCCTATTCTACCTCCAATATTTCTCAAACTTTCATAAACCAAAACTTTCACCTCCATGGCATACTTGCTTCTATTGTCAATGATCATGATCCAATTTTCACTAGTTACTTCTAACAAGAAATTTTCCAACATCATGGTATCCAACTTAAAATGAGCTCTATATATCACCGTATTGATGGCCAAATTGAAATTGTTAATAAATTCTTGGAGACCTATTTATGTTTATTTTCTTTCAATCAACAACATTATTAGATCAAATTGAGGCAATTGGAAAAAAAATTTCCACCCGTATCCAACTACAACCACTATGAATTTTTGTCAGCATGTGGACAAATATTTCTATGAATTTCATTAAAGGCCTTCTAAAGTTTGTTTGGAAACTAATAATTCTAGTGGTGATTTATTACCTCTCCAAATATGTCCATTGTTGTACCAACCCATCCCTATTCTATCTCCAATATTTCTCAAACCTTCATAAACCAAAACTTTCACCTCCATGGCATACTTGCTTCTATTGTCAATGATCATGACCCAATTTTCACTAGTCACTTCTAGCAAGGAATTTTCCAACATCATGGTATCCAACTTAAAATGAGCTCTATATATCACCGTATTGATGGCCAAATTAAAATTGTTAATAAATTCTTGGAGACCTATTTATGTTTATTTTCTTTCAATCAACAACATTATTAGATCAAATTGCGGCAATTGGAAAAATTGTTTCCACCCCTATCCAACTACAACCACTATCAATTTTTGTTAGCATGTGGACAAATATTTCTATGAATTTCATTAAAGGCCTTCTAAAGTTTGTTTGGAAACCAATAATTCTAGTGGTGATTTATTACCTCTCCAAATATGTCCATTGTTGTACCAACCCATCCCTATTCTATCTCCAATATTTCTCAAACCTTCATAAACCAAAACTTTCACCTCCATGGCATACTTGCTTCTATTGTCAATTATCATGACCCAATTTTCACTAGTCACTTCTAGCAAGGAATTTTCCAACATCATGGTATCCAACTTAAAATGAGCTCTACATATCACCATACCGATGGCCAAATTGAAATTGTTAATAAATTCTTGGAGACCTATTTATGTTTATTTTCTTTCAATCAACAACATTATTAGATCAAATTGTGGCCATTGGAAAAATGGTGGTATAATACCACTTATCACACAAATACCAAGATGACTCCATATGAATCCTTGTATGGTCAATTGTCTCCAGGTCTCTCCAAACGTACATACCTAGTAGCTTGAAGGTACATGTGGTGGATTCCACCCTTCATACTGTACCTAGCACAAAACTATATGAAACAAAAAAATTATCAATACCCCCTTGAGCACACACATTGTCTCCCTTTGACTACAACCACAATTATCTTTGAGGTTGAAGATTCATTAGAATCTCATTTCCAAGTTTTTGGACCCTATAAAAATGTGACTGATGGCATAGTATAGGTTAACTACACTTGATCGATGAGGATTATAAGTGTATTTAAGCCACTATGCATCAATCCCAATAAGATCATTCAATGTAAACTAAGCTAAGAAGCCATTAAAAATAACATATTAAAATACGAAAGCTTCATAAACATCTATTCTAATCCATTGAAACTTATCCTATTGGGGGAGTGGTGTCACATTGATGTGGAATGGTGACCCTTTCCCAATCCCTTGGATAATGAGCTTATTTTTATTGATTCTATTGAAGAGAATCAATCAAATCATTGAAATATGTGTTGTAAAACATGATTAAAACTAGATTAATATGATAAAAGCTATGATGATCGATGTGAGTGTATGCAAATATTTTCTAAATGTATGCAAGATTCAAAATATTTAAAACCCTAATTTCAAGATATACTACATGGATGCAACTAAGTTACCATGGAAGCCATTAATGGATGCTCTAAGCTAATAATGCAAGATTTAAACTAAAAAGAAGCTAAATATGTGCTAAATGTGGATGCAAATAAGATTGATTTTAACAACATAAGTTTACTGTTAAAAGATGGATCCCTATTCAATAGATGCAAGCTCTATTTATAGAATAGACAAAATGAAATTGATGGCCAAGATCAAAAGGATCAATCAATAGTCAGAATGGAAGGAAGATGGAGGCATGGATCATGGATTCCCATCAGAGGTTAAGAATGCAAGTTGATATTTAATCAAGGGATTATATTTATCCAAACAAACACACTTTCAAAACTTGCACAAGAAGCTTTGTTGAAAGTTTGTTATAAAAAGGAATATTCCCTTTTTCAAATGAGTGAAGAAAGAGAATATTCTCATGGGTGAGAAAAATTAGATATTTAGTTAATTAAAACTAAATTTTAATGTGTAAAGGGGAAGGAATATTCTATGAGAATATTCCTTTTGGAGGAATGTGCAAAGGATGAATATTCTCAAGGAATATTCTTTTGCAAGTGGGAGAATTAGATTTAATTAGTAATTTGACAATTTATAACAAAGTTTCAATTATGTAAATTAGGGGCATTATATGATATTCATTAAATAAAATGATTTAATGGAAAGGGGGATGTGATATGATATTTAATTAAATATTTTAGGGTTATTTAATTAAATAAGAGGACTTAGGGATTAAATTAAATAAGTTGATTTATCTAGTTTAATAGGACAAATGGTTAGTGCAAGAGGGGGTGAATTAATCTAATTGGGTCAATTAGATTAATAGATGAAAATGACATAGTCAATTAAATATCTAGGCTAATTTAATCAATTAAGGGAAAAGAGGATGGGTTTTAGGATGAAATGGTGTTAGTATATTGAATTTGAGTGTGTGATATCATTCAAGACATTTTTAAGTGTCTACATTTTGCCCCTCTTTGAAGTGAGGTACCTGTTATGTTGGTTCAAAGACAGATATTTTTTGGATTAAAATTGCTACTCATATAAAAAAAATAAAAAAATTTGGATGCCCCACTGTTGCCCCAATGGAAGGAATTAAGTTGGTACCCTGCCCCCTCGAGAGATTAGGCAAATATTTTGAATTTTGGGTTGATTTCTCGACAAATGTAAAATATAGGTTCAAGTGCTAAAACAAGGCTCGGGATGCTAAAAATGGCTTCAAAAATGCAAAAAAATGACTCAAAATAGGTTGCATAGGGTGGAAATAGGTAAAACAAGCCAAAACCCTAGCTTCTAGCTCAAATTAGGGTAAAAAACCCTAATTTTTAGGCTTAAATAGGTGAGAATGGTTACACTTCCAATTCATTTGTGCATTAAACCCTTAGAGATTTGTGCATTTAGAGATCTGAGACCTTGGAGAAATGGCTCATCGTTGCTATTGAGCATAGCAACGTGTGTCACTAAATTGGTGACATTCCCCTAAAATGTATGCAGTGATGCACCCTTAAAAGAGTGACACTATTGATTTCAATGACACAATTGAGGTTTTAGGATGCAAAGTCTCAAATTTTGATCACTTTTTTGACTTTTTGGAAAATTGATGTTGTGTGTGTGATGTGTAGGAGCATCTGCCACCATTGATGTCACGAGAGCACCATTCAGACATTTTGGAAGTAGCGAGATACTTTGGTGACCATGAGGTGGAGAGGTTGGGGATGCTTGGACTAGGTTTCATCGCTTTCTTGCTCAAGGTTCAGACCCATCTTGCCATGATGATGACACTGATCGAGAGGTAGATAGCGAGACCTCTTCATTTCACTTGTCCACTCGTGAGGTCATATTACACTTGAGGACGTGTGGCATATCTTGTGATCACCGATACATGGAGAGCATGTCATATATGACAAAGATTCCAAGAGAGATGCATGTTTTTCGTTGCTACACATGGACAACATCATCTTTTCAAGCTCTCAGATTGATTTGGACCTATACAGGGCTCGCATACCAATATTCAGATTGTTCAGTGTTGCACCGATTTCTGACATCATTACCCCCAACCAATGAGGGAAAAGGCTTCAGTCTAGGCTGGGGGTGGCATGGGAGGATATGATTAGGACTGCTATGTTTTCCTAGGGTCCAGTTCTTCTTTCTTCCCTGTACCATGACATGCATCAGGTAATGTATTGTGAGGGCAGGAGCATCGAGGCAGGTGTTACACTACTCCATATTTGGGCATATGAGCATATTGTTGTTTTGAGGTTAGGCCTTGTTGTTCTAGTAGACATTCATGAGGATGAGCCCATCATCTTCATATATAGGGTTCTAATGAGACTTTAGCACACTGACCCTATAGGTTTACCTTATTGGCACAGGATTACTGATGGCATGATCATTTTCAAGTGGTCATGTCTGCAGGCTCCAACATGGTATAACAACCAATAGTAGTTGTACTTTTCTCGGTAGACTCGCTATATGTAGGGGTGAGAGCACATGATGATAGAGCAGTATCTCCCCGACCACGTGGCAAAACAATTTGGCAAGGTACAGGATGTGCCCACTAATGATTATACATCAGTCTTTGCGAGATCACAAAGGGAGGTCCAGTGAGGAGCACAAATTGAGCAGTTTATGATGCATAGTTTAGGCCACCTATTTTCCTGACAAACTGCATGACAGATCCAGTAGGGGGATACCCTGAAGGTAGAGGTCGAAGCAAAGGCCGAGATGGAGGTAGGGATGGGGGTCAAGGCCAAGGGCAGCAATAGCCAGAGTAGGATAGGGAACAGGTGCCAGGGGATGGGCATTAGTAGCAACAGCCAGATCAGGGTCACTAAGACCCAGGGCAATAACCTATTTAGCACAATGGACAGGTTCTAGGGGCACCACCGCCTCCTCCACCCATATAGCTAGATGCATAGGTATAGGCATAGATATAGGCTCTTGTAGCCTAGAGAGACTAGCTATAGGCAGAGAGGGATCAGGTGCAACAATAGATATAGGACATGACTGCCCAGAGAGATCATGAGGTTCAATAGTGACAACAATTGGAATTATAGTTGGCCTAGGAGATTCAACGAAGGTAGCAGCTTGAGGCGGTGACAACTACATCACATGGATAAATAGTTTCTACACGATTGTATAGAGATGCAGTCACTGAGGTTGCATATTACCACATGCATTATCACCGAGATGTTCCTCAGGTGATGAGGTAGCCTAATTTTTCATAGAGAAGTAGAGCACCTCCTTGAGCTAAGGATCAGCCATCAGTTAGAGGGGATTCGAACATCCACCAAGGCTAGCTATTTTGTAGAAACTTTTTGATTATTCACTCGATTATTTATACAGATATACATTCATAGGCTCATTTTTTATAGCCTCGTGGATATTGTACTATTTATTGATATATAAACACTAATTTAGATATTGTACCATGACAATCATTTTTTGATATATATACGAGATGATTCGAATTCATGATGTGATGCACTTTTATTTCATGCTTTACAGATGTATGGATACATATGATGTAATTTGATGTTATATTCATGCATTATGATTATGTATGGATTAAATGTAATAGATGCAATGCAATGGATGTATTATCTTCTTTTTCAGTATATTTGTATGATATGTTATGGGATGTATGTTTATGATATGCAAATGCAGATGATGTGGATACATTTCTTTTTATGTATTTTTCCATGCAATTTATAATGTCATGATGTATGCATATGGATGTATATATGGATAATACAAATGTTTATGCTTATGATATGATAATGCAATGTATTCTTATGCATAAGACATGTGTATGATATGTGATATGGATTAAGATGCTTAGAATAACAAATCTATGTTATCCGAAATAACTTAAATGATAACGATGATGAAATGGATTATGTTTTCTTTTATTATGATATGTTGTGATGATGCAAGATGTATGCATGCTGATGATTTGTGGATATAGGATGGATGCATGATGATGTTTTTGTTGACTGTCATGATACCAAATTAGCGTGGAAAGAAGATAGAAGAATAAGATGAATGATTTGACTAGTGATTTTGAAAATGTCCAACAATTTCATGATCCACTGAGACTTTATTAGATATGGTGATGAGAGTGATGATTTTCTCATGTCTTGGGATTGGGATTTTCTATCATTCCTTATGTTTGATATAACACATAGACACGATGCATCGTGGTATTGATAACCAAGATGGCTTTGTATCTAGTGTAATGGACTTTGACTCTGCAAATAGATAGGATAGTTCTTGTTCACACCTTGACATACGAAAACCTCGTTGGAATGTAGGTTAGAAGTTTAGAATATATTGGACCAAAGCATACACAATAGTCAACAATCTACGCCGAACAACCTCCCTACACACAACTAAGCAAGTATGTGCCAAAAATTATTTTACAAGACTACCCACAAGCATAGAAAATGAAAGATAATGATCGATGCCCGATTCCTTTCTATCTAAATCATTTAGACATCATTGAGAGGTCCTCAGAATGGGTCATTAAGATAAATCATAAGAAAAGATCAAAGAAAAATAGTTAGCTTTATCTATATCTCTTGCGAGTTTAACATAGCCAAGGTGATTTTTAATGTTGATGGCCATCGCAGGAAGGATGCATCCTAGGGAATTTTTATCAGATGTTTTGATTAGGATGAGGTGTGTGATAAGCCATTGATACAAACTCTGCTGACTCATTTACCTATGATCTAGACTTTAGATTTTGACACTTAGGTTTTCATTTTACGACTTGCGACACTTGTTTTCTATTTTTTTTGCCAAAGGTTGAAGATGAAGATTGATTTATTATGGATGGAGTTTTATTGTAGGTGAAAGCAAAATGGGATGGGTGGTTTTGGATTTTTTGGAATATTTCAATGTTTTTGGTGTTTTGAAAATATTTTGAGGCTATTTTTGGTCTTTTCAAAATTTTATATGAATGTTTTGGTTTTCGATTATTTGAGGTTGTTTAGGGTTTTCTGATTTTCCAATGTTTTTTGTGTTTTCTAAGTTTTTTAATGTTTTTGTGTTTTTCCTAAGTTTTTCGATTTTTTTGTGTTTTATGAATTTTCTAAATGTTTAGGGATTTTCAATTTTCAAATGCTTAAGGCTTTTCTAATATTTGATTTTTTTGGATTTTTTCCTAAGTTTTCTGATGTTTTTGTGTTTTATGAGATTTTTGACCAACAAACTAACCTAAAAGACTATCCTAGGGGCCTTGAGGGCTATCAAAGATGAGCTTTGCCTATGTTATACATGTAGAGACCACGTAGTTTGAATGACTTGACTTATCGATGATGATAAATGAACAATTGATGGATTTTTAGTTTATTATGATGGACTCCTAAAGGACTGACCTAGGGTGTCTTGGGGGCTCATCAATAATGGCCTTGCCTAAGTTCAAGCTCAGAGACTCATAGTTCAACAAGGTACTATTTTTGGATTTTTGATGTTTTGACCCTTTTTAGGGATTTTGACATGATTTGGATGTTTTGGGATTTGGAATTTACAATTTTTGAATGTTTTTGGATTTTAGTTGTACAGGAATTTGGATGTTTTTGGATTTTTTGGCTATACAATATTTTGATGTTTTTTGAATTTTGATGAGATTTTATGAATGCTTTTGGGATTTTTGATGATTTTTCCAATAACCTTAAGATATACAAGAACCTGATCCAATCCAAAATGAATTTCCCCTAGCATGTGGTGGTAGACTACCTCGACATAGGCAAGACAAACTGACCTTAGGAATATGTCAAGCAGTACTAAATGGGAATACTATACTTCTCAATATCAAACTATGATACAGACGTGAATGGTTGATGGAATAAATAGGATGAATGATGCGGTGGATGGATGTGATGCAATGAATGATAGGATAAAGAGCCAAGGAATAGATTGAGGTGCTTTATTTATGCAAGGAACCTATTTTCTAGGTTTTCACCAAGTTACTTTGCCAAAGCGCCACCGAAGTGGTTTTCACTAGAGTACAATTGTTTTTCTTTACTTTTTTCAATTCTTTTTCTCATTTTCTTTGATTTTTTTTAATCATTTTTTAAGTTTTTTGATATTTTCAAATTTACACCCTTCAAGCCTAGGAATAAAACTTATTAAGATGCAAACTATTGGTTGGTTCCTACAAGGGTTCACATTTAGGCATTGATAATTGATATGCTCCTGATCCATAGCTTGTTGTGACCACAAAGGGACCTAACCAATTAGCCTCAAAATTTCCTTTACTGTCTTGATCTGGAAGATTTTTCTTATTCTTCTTTAGAACAAGATCCCCTACCTGGAAAGACCGACTCTTGATCTTATTTTTATAGTTGTATTTTAGTTGGTCTTGATATACTTGCAAGTGATTAAGGGCATCAGGATGATACTCATCCAATAATTCTAGCTCATTTAGCCTAGATACTTTGTATTCTTCATTAGTGATTAGGTTATGTAGTGAGACTCACAGCGAGGGAAGCTCAACCTCAATAGGAAAGATGACTTCTAATCTATAGACCAAGGAGAAGGGGGTTGTGCTTGTAGGCATTTGGATACTGGTTCGATAGGCCCAGAGGGCAGGATTTAGCTATAGATGACAGTCATGCCTAGCTTCATTGACCATTTTCTTTAGGATTTTTAAAATGGTCTTGTTTGTAGCCTTAGATTGATTGTTGCCTTGGGGTAATATAGGGTAGATAATCAATGTTGTATGTTGAACCTTTGACATAGCTCTTTCACATCTTGATTCTTGAAGGGTGTTTTGTTATCTGAGATAAGGGCTTGTGGAACACCATAACGGTAGATAAGGTAATTCAAGATAAATTTGGCAATTTTATTTCCCATTATGTAGGTCATAAGAATGGCTTCTACCCACTTGAAAAAGTACTCAGTGGCGGTTATGATGAACTTGTGACCATTAGATGATGTTGGAGTAATTTTTCCTATGAGGTCAAGTCCCCACTACGAGAAAGGCCAAGGTGTGACCATGAGATGTAACTCTTGAGTTGGGGCATGAATAAGATCTCCATGCTATTAACACTAGACACACTTCTACACATGCTGATGGGCTTCTCTTTCCATGGTTGGCCAGTAATACCTCATCCTCAATAGTTTCTTGGCTAAAGTCATACCACTAGAATGGGAACCACATATGCCATCGTGTACTTCTGTTAAGGCGATCAAGGATTCCTCTTGGTTGAAACATTGTAGTAATGTCCCTAGCATGTGGTGGTAGACTACCTCGATATAGGCAACACAAACTGACCTTAGGAATATGCTAAGTAGTACTAAAGGGGAATACAATACTTCTCAATATCAAGCTATGATACAAACGCAGATGGTTGATGGAATAAATAGGATGAATGATGCGATGCAAAGAATGATAGGATAAAGAGCCAAGGAATAGATGGAGGTGCTTTATTTATGCAAGGCGCCTATTTTCTAGTTTTTCACCAAGTTACTTTTCCAAAGTGCCACCAAAGTGGTTTTCACTAGAGTATGAATGTTTTTCTCTACTTTTTTCAATCCCTTTTCTCATTTTTTTAGATTTTTTTATCATTTTTTTTTTTTTTGGTATTTTTAGATATACACCCTTCAAGATTGGGCATAAAACTTTTTAAGATGCAAACTATTGGTTGGTTCCTACAAGGGTTCACCTTCAGGCATGGACAATTGATATGATCCTAATCCATAGCTTGTTGTGACCACAAAGGGACCTAACCAGTTAGCCTCAAAATTTCCTTTACTATCCTGATCTGGAAGATTTTTCTGATTCTTCTTTAGAACAAGATCCCCTACCTGGAAAGACCGACTCTTGATCTTTTTGTTATAGCTCTATTTTAGTTGGTTTTGATATACTTGCAAGTGATTAAGGGTGTCAAGATGACACTCATCCAATAATTCTAGCTCATTTAGCCAAGATATTTTGTATTCTTTGTCAGTGATTAGGTTTTGTAGTGAGACTCGCAGTGAGGTAAGCTCAACCTCAATAGGAAAGATGGCTTTTGATCCACAGATCAAGGAGAAGGGGGTTGCACCTATAGGCATGTGGATACTGGTTTGATAGGCCCAAAGGGAAAGATTTAGCTACAAATGCCAGTCACGACCAACTTCATTGACCATTTTCTTTAGGATTTTTAAAATGGTCTTGTTTGTAGCCTTAGATTAACTATTGCCCTAGGGTAATATAGGGTAGAGAATCGATGTTGGATGTTGAACCTTTGACATAACTCTTTCAAATATTGATTCTTGAAGGGTGTTTTGTTATCTAAGATAAGGGCTTGTGGAACACCATAACTGTAGATAAGGTAATTTAGGATACATTTGGAAATTTTCTTTCCCATTATGTAGGTCATGGGAATGGCTTCTACCCACTTGAAAAAGTACTCAATGGCAGTTATGATGAACTTGTGACCATTAGATGATGTTGGAGTAATTTTTCCTATGAGGTCAAGCCCCCCCTATGAGAAAGTCCAAGGTGTGACCATGGGCTATAACTCCTGATTTGGGGCATGAATAAGATCTCCATGGTGTTGACACTAGACACACTTCTGCATGTACTAATGGGCTTCTCATTCCATGGTTGGCCAGTAATACCCTATCCTCAACAGTTTCTTAGCTAATGTCATACCACTAAAATGGGAACCACATATGCCATCATGTACTTTTGTTAAGGCAATCAAGGCTTCCTCTTGGTTGAGGCATTGTAGTAATGTCCCTTCGATGCTTCAATGGTATAAGGTATCACCTAGGATCACGAATTGAGATTCCTTCTTAACAAAGGTATTTTTAAGGTTGGAGGTGATATCAGATGGGAGAGTTCCTCTACTAAGGTAGGTGAATATATCATGATACCATAGGGATCTAGGACCAACAACGACACACGTGAATTCAGATTCAAGGATGTCAAAAGCTAGTACGAGAAATTGTTCCACCAAGAATTTGCTTTGAAGAATGTTGTGCGACATATCTAACAATGATCCAATTGTTTCCATAGCATTTGCTGCTTGGTTGTTCATGTGAGGAATTTGATCAAAATTTATATCAATAAAAAGGTCCTTGAGACTCTCTACCATCTTCTTATAAGGAGTAAGCTTTTCATCCTTGGTTTGGTAGTTGCCATTGAATTGATTGATGACCAACTGTGAGTCTCCATAGACTTTCAACTCTTATATTTGCCATTGAAATGCTATCCTTAGACCTGTGATTAGGGCTTCACATTTCATAATATTGTTAGTACATGGAAATCATAACCTATATGACTTTAGTAAGCAATCACCTTGAGGAATGATAAATAGAATACCCTCCCCTGATCCATGTTGGGTGAATGATCCATCAAAGTGCATTTTCCACTAATCGGTTATATTGACAAGGAACACTGATTCATCAAGAAATTCAGATACCAAAGGATTATTTGCATAGATAGGTGCTTCTACCAATTAGTCTCTGATCACTATTCCTTTGATTGCCTTATGCTCCATATATTCTATGTCAAATTTAGTCAAGATCATTACCCATTTGGCCATTTGCCTCGTGAGAGTTGCTTTTGATAACAAGTGTTTCAATGGGTCAATCTTCGCAATAAACTTGATTTGATGCGACAACATGTAATGTCTAAACTTGTGTGAAGCAAAAACCACCACTAAGCATGCTTTCTCAATGGATGAATAGTTCATTTCATAGCTCACCAAGGTCATGCTGATGTAATAGATAACTCTTTCCTTTATTTTTTCATCATGTTGTGCTAGAAGAGCACCTAGTGCTGCTAATGTTGATGAGATATATAAGATCAATGGCTTGTTTGGTATTGGTGGCATGAGAACCGGATGTGTCAATAAGTTTTCCTTGATCTGTTGGAATGCTTTATCACACTTCTCATCCCACTTATAAATTATTCCTTTATGGAGAAGGTGTGAAAAAGGGTGGATTTTGTCTAATAATTGTGCTATGAACCTTTGAATAGACTGCAACCTTCCTTGTAACCCTCTCATCTGCTTCAATGTTTGCAGTGGTTCCATGTATAGGATAGATTTCAATTTTGTTGGATCAATTTCTAACCCTCTTTGTGATACAATGTAGCCAAGAATCTTCCCTGATGTAACCCCAAAGACACACTTTTTCGGTTTTAGTTGTACCTTATACTCTTCAAGCCTGTCGAGATGGGTCCCAATACCTCTATGTTCTCACTCCTTTTCTTTGATTTTTCCACATATTCTTTGACTATTTTTTGGATCATGTCATGAAATATGAGGCTCATTGCTCTTTGATAGGTTTCCCCTGCACTCTTCAACCCAAATGGCATCATGTTCCAATAGTATGTTCCCCATGGACAAGTGAATGTATTTTTGTGTTGATTATCCTTGGTGATCATGATTTGATTATATCCTAAAAAACCATCCATGATTGATAGAATTTCATGCCCAGTTGTTAAATAAATGATGATTTCAATGTTAGGAAGAGTGAAATCATCCTTTGAGCATGCCTTGTTCAAGTCTCCAAACTCCATGCATATCCTGATGCCCCTAGTGGGTTTGGAGACTAGTACCAAGTTGGAAACCCACTCAAGATAGTCAAAGGGTTGGATAAATCTGACGTCAAGAAGCTTTTGTAACTCAAGTTTCACCAAGAGTGCTATTTGAGGGTGCATCTTTCTCAATTTTTGATTTACTGGTTTAACTTCAGGATAGATTGCTAAATGATGCACAACTACTTTTGGATTAATCCCTAGCATATCTTTGTATGACCATGCAAATTTGGTTCTTCACTCTTTCCATAATGCTACTAGGTTATTTTGTTCTTCATCCAACAAGGATTTGACATAGAAAGTGATCTTTGGTGCCTCTTTTGTTCCCACATTCACTAGGGTTGCTTTTTCTACCAACACTAGTGACTTTTTTGGATGCATTATACTAAGGGGGAGATTGAATCCCTCATCCTTGGATGCCTTAGAGAAGTTTTCACCATTGGATGCATCCTTTCTTTTTACTATTTTAGGATCGAAGAGTTCCGCAGTGTGGTTTTCACTCAAACATTGACATGCTATTTGCATATCATCAATTTTGTGATTGAAGGATTCAATCGTCTCCTTGTAGTATGCCCCTATGTCTAGCTCTATATCAAAACTAGCTTTGTGATCTACCCATGGTAATTTTTCATAGAGTCCCATGAATTCTAAGATTGCTTCATCATTTTCAAATAAATCTAGAATCAATGGTCCTTGTTGGTCCTATTCAATGAGTTGTGGGTATACTAGGTTGATTTAAGTGGGTTGATCATTTGGGGAGAAGGATGTTGTGGATATCATGAAGAGAGAGTTATTCTCAAATATGTCAGCAACATCAAGGGGGAAGTCATATAGGGTAGTATCATGTGATGTTGGTAACCAAGAGGAAGCCTCAACCCGTTTAGCAGAAGTACCTTTTTCAAGAAGGGTAATCTTGATAGTACATCCTAAGTCGAGATTCTTTGGGCATTTCTCAGGAACAATGGGTTCTAGCAAACCATTGTCATCTTGACCTAGTTTCTCATTCTTGTTGTACCCCCATCCCTTCATTAGCTACAAGCCTTTGTTGTCATCTTCTATGTTAAGAGTAGGGATAGGTCGTTCATCTTGATATAGAAGTTTAGATACATCCTCCTCATTGATATCTTCTTTGTTCAAATCCACCCACTTAGTGAAGGTAGTAGCTACTATCTTTACTATTTCAGCTACTTTGTTGATAGGTGTGGGTTTCCCATGAGATTTGGGAGAAAGAGGTAGCTCTCCCAACACAAAAGTGTTCTTCTATATTTTATAATTTCCACAACCATCATCCTAAATCACTACTTTGATATCGGGAATGTTTTGCACAATGGGTTTTTTGTTTATGAGGTAGATGTAAGGTTAGATGGGTCAACGAATGAGGTAGAAGGTGTAGGAACTTCATTCATTTTTAGGGACTTGTGCTATTTTATAAAAATTGGCCTCAAGGTTATTGCAGTAGTAAAAAGGCTCAGGATCTCCATGGATGGTAACTTATTTTCCCTCAAAAGGAAACTTTACACATTGGTGATAGGTTGAAGCTACAAATTTTAGAGCATGAATCCAAGTTCGGCCAAGCTCTTGTGGAGCTAGGGTCAGTGACTTTGCGAAGATCGCTGATAAGGCTGATACTTCATCCATAGAATTAAAAATGCACACTATAGGAGCATCGTGTCTAACTTTAGTGGATGGGGTGGGCTGCGCTTGAGATTCACTACTAGGCTCGCCAAATGACTCAGGAGTGGTAACAAACTCAAGGGAAGTCAAGACTAGTTTTGTCACCAAGACATAACAGGTCAACATGGGGGAACCTTGCGGAGAAGGTGGGATCCTCTTACGTCCTTCGTTGCTAGAAGGACCACACTCCACCTTTGGCTTCGTCGAAGGAGATGAACTCCCCACAAATGAGGCTAGAGGCACAAAGGAAGAGGAGGAAAGAAACATAGTGGATACAACCAAGGTATTAATCATATCCATAGGTTTTTAGAAAGGATGGATGTCTAGAACAAACATCAACAAAGGAGGCTCCATCAAAGGAGCGATAAACACCTATACCCCTTTGGGGTTAGGTGCATTCATACTCACAGTGGAAGCTAAAAGCGATGCAGAACTAGACTGAAGGGAAGCGGAAGGAAGGGGAGAGAAAGACACTACAGGGGGGTCTGAAGTAGGGGCGGTTGTTTCTTCATCCTTCCTTTGTAAGGCAGCTTGCTCAGCTAAGAAAGCCTTTCGCCGATGCTTGCGCTTGCACGCGAGGCAGTTTCTATGACTCTTTGAGCTAGAGGTCAGAGGTTGCGAAGGAAAATAAGGCTCCTGCTCAACCATGGGGATGTCCACTACAACCATTTCTAGTGGAGGAATGGATTCCTTAATGGGAGTAGGAGGAATAGGATGAGGAGTAGTGGGTAGAGTCATCCCAAGAGCCTCAAAAATAGGCCTCTTCCTGTTTACTGCTTTGGGGGCAGAAGCAGTAGGAGGTCATGGAGGTTGAGACAAAGAGGAATCTCCTCGGGAGCCCTTCTTCCTATTATACTAAATGGGTCTAGGCTCCATCGACAAAACACAAAGTTTGAATACAAGATGCTTAGGATTGTGCCAAGCAGGCACCATAGGATTCTCTTGCAAACAAGGAGCAGAACCTAATGTTACCACAACAGAGTGAGAAGAAGCATTAGACTAACCAACGAAAGAGGAAGAAGGAGGATCTCAAGACCACTTCTCTTCTTCCTTCTTTCGTGCCTTAGCAGCATGCCTCTCAACCTTTAAACAAGCCCTATGTAAAACAACATAAGGCGAGGGAGGGTATCTCACTTTTGGCCTCAGGTGCCCTTTCTTATAATTCTGATATGTTCTGTGTAGAAGGTCCATCCTAGGTGGAAGAGGACCAATGAGCATAGGCCAAGAGTAATCCAAGGAGTAGCTACCATGGGAAACCAATGGTTTATAACCGATGTGGTGAATTATGTGTACAAAACCCCCATGGATAAATTTTAAGTATTTATGCACAACCGAGGGTAACACATTCATCGCTATCAACCAAGTGATACCTAATTTCACCCTAAAGAGTTTGGACCTAGGGATAATGTCAAACAAGAGGTTCAGAGATTTAGGTCCCACCAGGACCGACAAGACAATACTACCTAAAGGGGGTACGAAAAGCCCGTCATGTGTGCGGATGATACTCACAGGTGCATCATACCCATCTTTATGTAAGAAGTTGATCAACATAATCTCCTCAGTTATTATGTTTACTTGTGAAGTTAGATCAATGAGAATACCCACTATGATGTTTCCATTGATTTTTGTGGGGATATAGAGAGGAGATGGTTCCTTGTTAAAACCCATTTGCAAGTTCTGTGAAGTGAAGGTTATATCAATACCACTGTCTAGAGGTTGTGCAAAGGGGATAGGTTGATGCAGGAAGGAATCCATTACGCACACTAGTTGATACTTTCACAGAGTCCCTAAAGGTTATGGGATGAGATGGTGAACCAATTAAGGCTTCCTTATGCAACACCTTTGAAACCTTCTAGCTATGCCAACTAGGGATCGCAGGTTGGGTTGTAAGGTGACAACCTCATAACACTCCTAGAGTATGAGGAAAGAAACTATCAAAATTGAAAAATGGAACCAAAATGGTTCACATCAAGTTCACCAAAAATGTAAGAGGGGGACCACCATGTGCAAGGCCCCAGGGCATGGAGGGCCAAGATGAGGAAGGCTGCCCTAACTTAGCTTAGTGGGGTGTTAGGATATGCGAGATGAGATTGATGAGGACTATAAGGTCCTTCAATCACTCTATAGACCCAAAATATAGAATTGGGCTTGGTGAGCTAGTTTTTAGGTTCAACACTAGGCCTTAGGAGGCTCTCTTCTCGAGGATGGAAGCGCGGTCCTAGGATGAAAATGTGGTGCTTTGGTTTATCTCAAGTGCATTGGCGTCTATACGACTTGACAACTACAGAGACAAGGACATACCTAAGTGTAGACATGGAAAATATACAGATTGATATCACACCCCTTCTCTCATCCACCTGAATTATCCCTCTATCTAACCATTTAATTAATAGCCTTTTTGATTAAATTGTCTCTTTTGGTGAATGATGCAGGATTTGAATTTTAGTGTTGTGGCAGTATTGGCTGGGTCATTTCAAGTCTTTACATCTTTTTATTTAATTAGTAATCCATGTTATTTATTAATCTCTAAATTCATCTAATTAAATTAGAGCCGTCAAACATTTATCTAATTTATTCTTATCCCTTTGGTTAAATAAATCCAAAATATTTTAACTGAATTATAATCGTCACCATCTCTTTTTGTGATTTATTTCCAACCACAAAATATAAGTCAAAAGTCAAAATCACCTAATCTCCTTAAATTAATCAAATCATTGATTAATTTAATCCTAATCACCCCAATCCTCTAGATTTTGCAACTTTCACAATTAAATCATTTAGTTGATTTAATAATTCCCTATTTACTTTCAAAATGACATCAAAAAGGGCATATTCCTCCAAATTTGAAATCTTCCCCCAAAAGGACTTATCCCTTCCAACAAAGCATTTAAAATCTCTTACATGTCCTTTTCTTGAGCCATGTGCATTTTCTTCACCTTTCACCTCATCCTTCAAGCCATATTTTGAATTTGAATCTCCCCCCTCTTTGCACATTCTTCAAAACTTGCACATCCTTCATCCTCTCACATGTTGACAAGTGGCATCATGTCATTGGTTTATCTTTTATCCCACATTCATCCTATCTTTCAATCATCAACTCTTTCTTTCTATAAATAAGAGGCTAATCTCCTCATTCTATCATCCACAATTTGAGTAAACTTACTATGCTCAAATATTTAGCTATCTCCATCCACATTTTTGAATTTGTAGCTAGGTTATGCAGGTTTTGGTCTTGAAGCACTCACCATTCTTCATCAAAGTGGTGTTGATGGTGCCAAGTTGACCTACAACTTGTAGGTAAGATAAAAGTGAAATATCTCACCTCTCCTGAAAAAGACAATCAACAATTAAACTGATCACCTCCCAAGGTCTTTGATGTTGGTTCACAACGTTGTTGTTTTACAAAGTGGTCAATATGGCTGTAATGTTCAAGGGGCCTGCTAGTTTTGAGCTTCTGGATTGTTATAAGATCAAACATATATTTAAACCCTGCTTTAACCAGTGGTTTTAAAGAAACATAAAAAGATAGATTAAAGCTTTTAAACTAAAGAGAATGCTGATTCATCCAACTAATTAGAATTGTTACCTTCCAAGGAATTCCTAAACTGAAACTGCAGAATAAAGTTAACTTGTAATTAATACAAAGTTTCATTCATTCACAGTGCAAACTTTAATAGTAGATTGCAAATCATCATTTAAACAAAACATAAGATAAAATTCCATTCCTTGAAAGCTTTTCAAATCAAATAATTAACCCAAGATAAATACCATTCTAGAGCACAATATGAAGTAGATTTAAATCTGGCTGCTTCTACTATTGGTGAAACAGATAAACAACATTTACAAATCTGGAAAGATCACCAGTGTACAAAAAACCCATGTCTTCGAATTATCTCCATCTATACTAAGAAAATATGGAAGATACATCACCTCCTCTTCCTAAACTTAACTCCTACTTTACTTCTGCTCTCGAGTTTATCCACCTTCTAACCCTAACTGCTAATTCTTAACCAAAATGAAGAAGATAGAGAAGAAAAAGATCTCAATCCCTCGATCCCTTTACAAAGAGGTGAAAAATGCCATATTTATACACGCGCGCCCAAAATGAGTCGGCCCCGTTTAGGGTTTACAATAAGTTGTTCATAGAAGGAGTTAGATCTAGAAGAGTTTGGAACAAAGTCAATCATGCATTAAATGCATATACTCTGTTCATGTCAACGAAAGATCGCTCTCAAGCATGGTTTCTAGATTGTTTACAACCACCAGCATTAACTCGCAACCCTCACGTCCACCATTAAGACTTCACGCGTTTCGTCCTCGACCTCAAAAACTGCTCCTGCAGAGCTTCTTTGAATGTTCCATGGGTATTGTCATTCACGTCCACCTACTCTTGCCAACAAACATACTGTTTGTCATTAAGACTTGCGACCTCCTCCCTTTACGCTTTCCTCTTGGCCTAGAACCTTTCTGCGGGATGATCTTCTTGTGAAGCGAAATCAAACACTCCCGACCTGCTTTAATCCTACGAAACAATGCCTTCATTAGTCCTCTAAAGCATAAAAATTATCATTCTTCGTATTACCTTTCATGCCTTCTTTCATTCAATTATACTTAGCAAAAAGAGACTCAACTCTGGCGGACGTGGGACCAAATCTGAACCAGAAACATACTTACCTTTAATACCGGCAGGGCCAGAGCCAAAAATGAAACTAGAACCGGGACCAGAGTCAGAACGGGAACAAAACATGGAAATAACCAACATTTCCAAGTTCATCCCACATTCCGGCTCTGCATTCGCAAAAAGCAAAGTAATCAGGGACCGCAACAGGGCGAGGGCAGAGTCGAAACCAAAATGGGGAAACAAAACTTTACAAAAAACCAAATCCCAAATTTATTTTGAACCTGACCCCGCAAAAGAGACTAAACACAAGGAACAAAGACAGAACAAACGCAATCGAGATCAGAACAAAACCGATCCCGGGTGAACCGTAACGGGGGCAGAAGCGGAACAAAAACCTGACCTTGAACTTTCTCCAAATTTGAGGTTTGGTTTCCATCTTAGCTCCGCCTCTGAAAAAACACAAAGAAACGATGAAAAAAGGACAAAAAGAGGAAAAAGGAAGGGAAGAAAACACCCCACGACCAAATGATTGGAACAAAAGGCAAAAAAAATGAGTTTGGCGGAACTGGGACTGGAACGGAACCTGGACCTAGAACTTCAGAAAAGTTCCAAAGTTCGGTTTCGGTCTGTGTCCTTTTTCTGCCAAAACAAACAAAGAACTGGAGGAACTGAAACCAAGAACGAAACAAAAACCAGAACTTGGAAGAAATTCCAAAGTTCAGTTTCGGTCCTAGTTCCGGGTTTGCCAGAACAACAAGGAAACAAATGCAGAAAACTCACGGAACCGGAACCAGAAGGGGAAATGGAATTGGAACTTAGAAAAATTTCTGAAGTTCAGTTTTGGTCTGTATTCCGCATTTGCCAGAACAAAGGATGACAAACAAACAAAACAAAGGAACCCGACAGAACCAGAACGAATCAGAATCTGAAACCTAGAAAAGTTCCAGAGTTCGGTTTCGTTTCGCGTTCCGTGTCTGCCAGAACAAAATAGAAAATGCCTAGGGTAGAAAAAAAAAGGCCAAAGGAAATAGAACAGAAAAAAGGGGGACCTATTTTAAACAAGTTTAAAATGGGGTGGTTATGCAAGGCATAAAAATTGGCGACTTGGCTGGGAAAAATGGTTTAACCATTTTCAAGAAATCGAAGGATTCAGCTACCCAAAACTCCTGGTTTATGGACATCACAACTCCAGTTAGGTCAGTTTTAACAACCAAGGTTGAGCTAGAATCTCAAATGTAAATCACACTGGCTACTTCTGAATATATGTGTGTGCTTGATGGTGCATCACCCTTTTACAAAGTTTTCCTCATCTTTTGAACAATAACGTGCAAGATTTGAACTACATGAGTTGATTCCCTTTAGTTGTTGTACAATGATATCTTGGGCATTGCTCCGCTACCAGTCAAGCATCCATAGCTTCGACGAAGATACCTCTAGTTTTCTCACAACATTGCTCTACTACCAGTCGAGCGTCCATAGCCTCGGTAGAGATACTAGAATCACCCATTCATATTGAGTTTTCTTTTCTTAGATAGTTCTTTTTTTCTTTTCTTTTCCGTTGGAGTTTCAAATATTTCATTCAATTCTTTCTCAATATGTCAGATGTCTGACATCTGTCCTGGGTTGAAAACTACCATGGACCTCATAACAGCATCTGGGGAATCAAATTTTTCACTCAAATCTTACAACACCATCGCCCTAAGATAAATATACCATTACAAAAGGAGATGTTTTTGATGATTTGTGACATATTCAATTGTAGCTATTGAAGATTGCTTACTTTACACCTTGTTCTTAGTAACTTTCCATAACTTTCATTGACAATGGACATAAAACCATGAATTTAGGACAAAATCATCTGACTAGAAAACCTTAAAATATCTAAACCAAATCCTCTCCTAGTAACCAAAGTATACTTTAGGTAACAACCCCCTTCAGACAACTACATAAAATGAAGGTCCCCACAAAGAAAAACAAAGGAACAACAAGCAAAAGAACAAAAGAAAAGGCAAACTAGGAAAACAACAAAACTATTTACATATACACAACCCAACAAAATACAAGATCTTTCATAGCCCAAAGTATTGTTTGAGAAACTGTCCATTCACATGCAATGGAATAGGTTCTCCCGTTAAACCGCTTAGCCAGAAAGCATTTTCTCCTAGGATTTCAGCAATTTGATAGAGGCCCAACCAGAGCTTATCAAACTTCTGGTGATCGCCTTTCTTTTCGTTAGCCTTATCCCATAGCAGCACAAGGTCTAATATTCTGAAAGCCTCAATTTTGGCTCTTTTGTCAAACCAATGTTTGACAATAGCCTGGTGCCTAAAGAATTGCTGCAAAGCAACATCTCTTTGCTCTTCTAATTTCAGCAAGCCAGCTAACCTTACTTCAATCCTATCATCACTAGCGTAAAATTCCTGCATAAACTTAAGGATAGGTATTTGCAAGTGAATAGGGAACACAGGCTCTTGGCCATACACTAGCTTGAATGGTGAAGTCTTTAAAGCAGCCTTGATCCTAGTCCTATCTACCCATAACGCAAATCTTAACTGGGTATGCCAGTCCCTAGGATTGTTCTCTAACAGTTTTTTTATTACTTTTAGGAGATTCTTATTAGTTGATTCTGCAACTCCATTTCCTTGCGGATAATAGTTGGAAGAATAATTTAAAAAAATCTTATGATCATAAGCCCATGAAATGAACTTGATAGAAGAAAAGGCAAGGCCATTGTCACATACTAGTGCAAAGGGTACTCCAAACCTGGTGGTGATGCATTCAGTGAGGAACTTGATTACTACTTCCATTATGTTGTTCTTGCAGGGTATAGCTTCTATCCATCTCATGCAGTAATATGTGGTAGTCAAAATGAATTTGTGTCCTACAAAAGAATTTGGGTTAATTACCCCAATAAAATCAAGTGCCCATTGAGCAAATGGCCTTATCTCATAAACAAGCTACAATGGCATGGCTGAATTGTGCTCTCTTGATGCAGAAATTTGACATATGTGACATGTTCTTACATGTTGGTGGGCATCCTTGAATACACATGACCAATAATAACCAGATCTGAGGATTTGATGAGCCAAAGAATCTGTAGAACCATGACCTATGCCATGTTTCCCATGAAATTCAGCAATTGCATGCTTAGCCTCTTGTTGATCAAGGCATCGTAGGTAAACTCCCTCAAAGTTCTTTCTGTATAACAGTACTCCTTTGAGCATATAATGGGAGCTTTTCATTCTCAATGCTCTCCTCTGAGTTGTATTGATCCCTTTTGGGCATCGATTATTGAGCATAAAATAAATAATATTAGCATACCAAGGGTCATTGGAAAAGGACTGTGTTGTGTATTGCTGACAAATAATTTTCTCACTAGCATCCACCATTGATTTAGACAGGCCTTGACCTCAAACAAGTTTCATAGGGTGAATATCCAAATCCAACTCTTGTAGAATAGCCATCCATTTCCCCCTTCATTCTCCCAACACACTCTGCATAAGTAGAGACTTCATAGCAGCATTAGGAACCACAACAATAATTTGACTTCAAAGGATATAATTTCTGAACTTCTTGATAGCTCTAACCAGTGCAAAAGCTTGTTTCTCAAGCGGTGGGTACTTGACTTCAACATTCTTAAATGGGGAACTCATGAAGGCAATTGGCCTCTCATCCCCCCCTCTCTTCGTTGTGTTAGGATAGCTGCACATGAGTGTTCAGAGGAAAAAGAATAAATATAAAATGGCTTCAAGTAGTCAGGACTGGTGAGGATTGGTGCCTTCGAAATGGATTGCTTAACCTAAAAAAAAACAACCTTTTCCTCATTACTCCATTCTATTCTAGCATCTTTCTTCATCATTTCGTTCAAAGGTTTAACAATCTTTGCGAAACCTGTGATAAAATTTCTCACAAAGTTGATCTTTCCAAAGAAAGATCTCATCTCCTTCTTACTTCCTAGCATGGTTAACTTTAAAATAGACTCAACTCGGTCAGGATCTATCGATATCCCTCTTTCCGAGATTATGTGTCCCAAAATTTTCCCTTCAGAAACCTCGAACACACACTTTTTAGGATTCAGAGAGACACCATATCGGATACATCTTTCAAGAACTTTAGCCAAGTCTGTAGCATGGTTTAGTCTATCTTTAGAGAATACTGTCAGGTCATCCATATAAATGATGATGCATTTACCAATCAAATCTTTGAACGCTACGTCCATGGCACGCTGAAAGGTTGCTCCAACATTTATCAAACCAAATGGCATCCTTCTGTAAGAAAATGTTTCCGTCTTAGTAGTGAAGGTTGTCTTCATTTTGTCTTCATAATTAATGATCACCTGATTGTACTCGAAATAGCCATCCAAGAATGACATCATCTGAGACCCATTGAAAGTTTGCAAGACTTCGTCCAGAGAAGGGAGTGGGTAGTTGTCTTTTTCCAAAGCTCTATTTAGATTCCTGAAATCTACACATAGTCGGATCTCTCCATTCTTCTTACAAACTGGAACCAAATTAACCACCCATGTTGAATGTTGTACAGGGAAGATTATTCTTGCAGAAAGCAATTTCTGAACTTCCTTAAAGATCATTGGTTCAATTAGGATGTTGATAGGATGTTGTTTCTACCGAAATGGTCTAGCTTCAGGCTTCAAAGGAATAATATGAGTTATCACAGAAGTATCAAATATTCTTAGATCCTCATACCCCCAAGCTATTGCAGCAACATCTTTCTTTAGTGCCCTTAATATATCTTTTCTAATTGCTCCAGGGTAGGCTTTTCCTATGTAAACATTTCTTTCAGGGCCAGAATCAGCTAGGTTAACAGTTTCATATTCACCTTCTTTATCTTCAGTTGATACATTTTCCCAAGCCCTTGGGTCTGAATCAAAAATTCTTTCTAAGGCCACCATTCCCTTGGGCATGCTATTACCTTTTAAATTGAGGACCCCCTCTGTATCACAGTATTCAGGGTTCCAGTCTCCTCGATCCCTATCAGACTCATCGATGATCTATCCTTTGAAAACATTTGAGCTTGCTAGAAAAGCAAGGATATGTTGATCATCGCCGAAGACTTGAAAGTTCCTGACATTATCGGGAATAGCCGGGGTGGATATCAATTCTACTAAGAATCTCTTAAGCTTGGAGCCTTGCATGGGTTCCAGGGTACTTGCGGCAACAGCTAATGAATCAGCTATTTGATTATCCTCTCTAGGAATTAAACTAATCCAAAAAGCATCAAAGTCTTCAATCAGGTTCCATACCCGATTTCTATAAGCTGCCAGCATTTTATTATGACATGTGTAATGGCTACGTACTTTCTTAATAATCACTTCCGAATCTCCTTGAACCACCAAGGCAGTGACCTTTTTCTAATGTGTGAACATCAGTCCCCGAGCTAATGCTTCATACTCTGTTATATTGTTAGTGCATCCAAACTGCAACCTGTAAGAAGCAATTTTTTTTCCCTTTCGGGCTGGTTAATCTGATCCCAACACCACAACCTGTTTTAGATTTGGATCCATCAAATGTGAGGGTCCATAGCTGAACATGAGCTGGGGTTGATCCCTTTGAGGTTGTTGTGGGTGTTTGGATAAGATGAACCATAGGTGGGGCCACTTGATCTTTTGCATCAAATATTGGGAATGGGTGTTCAATAGGTTCATCAGGTACAATTTCTGATTCCTAGTCAGATATATCATGTACTCCTAGGATATCTTTCTGACAGTTATCTATATCTTTGATTAATCCCCTGGGTTTCGGTGTGCTTGTGGGTGCAGGAGTATTAAAAAAACCCTAGGGTTGTTCGACATGACTGTGTTGGTCTGGTATTATAACCGGGGTAGGTTCAGTTTGAGGAGGGACTTCCTTTGAAGGTATATTATCCCTGATTAACATTATTTCATTTTTGGCTTCAAATGAGAAGTGATCTAAAATGGCCTCAAGGTGACTTGGGCAGGTCTCTTCAGTTTGGCGAACATGATTTAGAACACTGATGCAGGGTTGGCAGGTCAATTCTGAATGATTTTGGTAGTGTACCCTACACCAATTAGGGAGTAGAAGACTCTGCAAATCAATATCTTCCCCTAAGACCAGCTGATCCTATTGCAGCTTCCTGATCAATACCTATTGGTTTACATTAATCATGGGATTAGGGAATTTTTGCATTGAAAAATCTTTAGAATCAAGAACCGAAAAGGTCAGAATTTCCTCTCTTTTATAAACCCCTATCTCAGTTTCAAAATAAGCTACCTCATTGGGACAATCATATTCAGTGATGATATGTTTAAGGCGAGGTTCACTTTCAATCCTAATCTACATAGGAATTCCCCTCCATGGTAGCCACATGTGTGAAAATTCGAGGGAGATATATCCCCCTATACTCTTCATTAAATCTCTACTCAACAGCATACCATAAGTCTCAGGAATGTCTGCTACTTGAATATCCATATTGGTTAAAATCCTAGGGTTAGACCCTAATTGCACATGTATATTTCTCAATTCTCCAACTACATTAACCTTTGTTTTATCGAGTTGGATGACCTTCTTGTTTGTTTGGATAGGGTTCAATCCCAATTTCTTGCATATAGAAAATGGCATAACATTGCCAGAAGCCCCTGAATCTAGCAGACAATTGTGTAGATTCTTCCCACAGATTCTCAAACTTAAAAGAAATGGTGGGGTACCTACCTTGCTTCTGTACAAAGTTGTGTTCATGTATGCAGCGAGTGCCACCTTGGTTTTCCCTTTTGATTTATCACCTTCTTCCAAAGCTTTCAACACTATCTCTCATTGGGCAGGGCACCACTTTAGGATGTCAAAGTATGATAAAGAGGTTTTCTATTTCTGCATCTCAGAAACAATATCAAATTCTATAGTATAGCTTGCATTACATTTGAAAATACCAGATGAATTACCTTTGTTATGGGAGTCAGGAAAACCCCTTGGTGGAGGAGGGTTGTTATCAATACCCTGATTCAAAGGCACCATATGGTTAGGTGGTGTTGATGTAGTGAACAGACCCTTATTCTAATTTCTTAGGAAGTGTCCTCCCTTTGTCTAAAATGCTTGGGCATCATACACATATTCCTCTAGTTCATTCTCATTCTGCATTGGGAATGAAGGTTCTTCTTCAAAGAGGTCATAAGTCATAGTTGTATCCACTGAGCCACCCCCTTTATTTGAATTCCCTTGGAACATGTGGGCATATGCCTGTGCCATCTTCACAACCTTCTCCATTTCAGGGAAGTTTACCTTAGAATGAGTTGCAGTATCATGCAACCTATACCAGTTAGTCATAAAATTGAGGTCAGCCACATTCGCAACATGTGGCATGTCCTCATTAGCTTGATAATTGTGAGGAACGCCACTGTTATTTGGCCCTGTATTCCATTGTCGGTTGTTATTTGGCCTCTGGTTATATCCTCTATTTTGATTTTGATAGCCTTGGTTAGGGGAGTTTTGGCCTTGATAATTCCTCTAGCTATGATTGTAGTTGTTCGGATAATTACCTTGATTGTTATTACTCTAATTAGGGTAATTACCTTGGTTCTAAGAGGGGTTCAGTTTAAGCAGAGCCATATCATTTGTGACTTGAGACAGAGTTTTCTTTAAGGTCTCCACCTCGTTTGTGAGTTGAACTATTTTTTCACTGTCAACACTCTTAGCAACAGGTGGCTGATTGACAAGATTTGGTATTCCATCTTGGTTATGATGACCATGTGGGCTGTGATGAGCCTGTGATTGCTAAAAGAAGTGAGGAGCTCCGTTGGCAAAGAATGGGACAGGGAATTGAGTCTGCAACTCAAATATAGGTCCATAATGGGAATGAGACATCCTAGGATAGTATTGAATAAAGGGGTTGGGTTAGGCATCTGATATCCCATAGAAATAAAACCTCCTCCCAAATTCCCTTATTGAGAACTAGTTTGTTGTTGCAGCTTGATGGCTAGATGATAGACTTTAGACAGGGAATCAATATCTGCTGGCTGATAAGTCCTTTGTAGGAACAAGACAAGCAAAGGGTCTATAACTCTAAAATATGTCTGAATGGCACTATTCTTAGCAACTAGATAGGGGTCGTACAGTCTCCTATACATTTTTTGAAACCTGGTATTAAACAAGGGTAGGGATTCACATGGCTCCTTCCTAATGGTAGCAAATTGGTGGAACAAAATGGCTAGATCCACATAAACTCTGAACTAATTGATGAAAGCATTCTCTAGATCTGTCTAGCTCAGGATAGAACCTTGTGAAAGATTTAGGTACCAGTTGTACACCATATCCCCTAACGAATAAGGGAACAACCTACAAACCACATCATGGTGAGCTATCTAGGCTCTTGTACAAGCGTCCTTAAAAGCTTGTATGTGCTCTTCAACACTCATTGATTCGCCATGAATGTATTTGGGACAGAATCTCTCAGGATTCTTAGGCATATCTTGAAAGCCTCTAGGAATATTCCCCAATTGAGAGGGATTATTCATAAAAAATTCCATTGGTGGCAGTGGTGGGGGTTGAGCTAGCTGTTGGATGGGCTGAACTAGCTGTAATGGCACTTGAGATGGATTTGGTGCTGGATTGATGGGTATCCACTAGGGTATTGGTGAAAATCCTGGTGGAGTGAGTGGAGCCGACAAGGGTGGTATAATGATTGCCCTAGTCTTGTGAATCTTGTGTCTTGTTGGGGTCTTGAGTTCTATCAAAGGTGGTGGATTTTCAGTTGATTGCAGAACTCTATGGGACCTTTCTGGTGAGAAAAACCCAATATTATCCAATTTTCTCTTTTGGCCGCCCTCCTTCTAGTGCTAGATCTATTGATGGTGCCAAGTTGACCCACAACATGTAGGTAAGATAAAAGTGAAATATCTCACCTCTCCTGAAAAAGACAATCAACAATCAAACTGATCACCTCCCAAGGTCTTTGATGTTGGTTCACAACATTTTTGTTTCACGAAGTGGTCAATATGGTTGTAATGTTCAAGGGGCCTGCTGGTTTTGAGCTTTAGGATTGTTATAAGATCAAACATATATTTAAACCCTGCTTTAACTGATGGTTTTAAAGAAACAGAAAAATATAGATTAAAGCTTTTAAACTGAAGAGAATGTTTATTCATCCAACTAATCATACTTGTCACCTTCCAAGGAATTCCTAAACTGAAACTGTAGAATAAATTTAACTTGTAATTAATACAAAGTTTCATTCATTCATAGTGCAAACTTTAACAGTAGATTGCAAATCATCATTTAAACAAAACATAAGATAAAATTTCATTCCTTGAAAGCTTTCCAAATCAAATAATTAACCCAAGATAAATACCATTCTGGAGCACAATATGAAGTAGATTTAAATCTGGCTGCTTCTATTGTTGGTGAAATAGATAAACAACATTTACAAATCTAGCAAGATCACCAATGTACAGAAACCCATGTCTTCGAATTATCTCCATCTATACTAAGAAAATCTTGAAGATACATCACCTCCTCTTCCTAAACTTAACTCCTACTTTACTTTTGCTCTCGAGTTTATCCACCTTCTAACCCTAACTGCTAATTCTTAACCGAAAAGAAGAAGATAAAGAAGAAAAAGATCTCGATCCCTTGATCCCTTTACAAAGAGGTGAAAATGCCATATTTATACACGCGCATCCAAAATGAGTCGGCCCCATTTAGGGTTTACAATAAGTTGGTCATAGAAGGAGTCGGCTCTAGAAGAGTTTGGAACAAAGTCAATAATGCATTAAATGCATATACTCTGTTCATGTCGGTGAAAGATCACTCTCAAGCATGGTTTCCATATTGTTTACAACCACCATCATTAACTCGCAACCCTCGTGTCCACCATTAAGATTTCATGTGTTTCATCCTCGACCTCGAAAACCGCTCCTGCAGAGCTACTTTGAATGTTACAGTGGTATTTTCATTCACACACACCTACTCTTGCTAGTGAACATACTGTTCATCATTAAGACTTGCAACCTCCTCCCTTTACGCTTTCCTCTCGGCCTAGAACCTTTCCGCGGGTTGATCTTCTTGTGAAGCGACATCAGACGCTCCCAACCCGCTTTAATCCTACAAAACAATGCCTTCATTAGTCCTCTAAAGCATAGAAAATATCATTCTTCGTATTACCTTTCATACCTTCTTTCATTCAATTATACTTAGCAAAAAGAGACTGAACTTTGGCAGAGGCGGGACCAAATCCGAACCAAAAACATACTTACCTTTAATACCAACGGGGGCGAAGCCAAAAATGAAACTGGAACTGGGACCAGAGTCAGAACAAGAACAAAACATGGAAATAACCAACATTTCCAAGTTTAGCCCACATTCTAGCTCCGCGTCCGCAAAAATCAAAGTAACCGGGGACCGCAACAGAGCAGAGGCGAAGTCATAACCAAAATGGGGAAACAAAACTTTACAAAAAACCAAATCCCAAATCCATTCCGAACCCGGCCCCGCAAAAGAGACCAAACACAAGGAACAAAGAAAAAATAAACGCAACCGGGATCAGAACAGAAACTGATCCCAGGCGAACCGCAATGGGGGCGGAAGTGGAACAAAAACCCGACCTTGAACTTTCCCCAAATTATTCGGTTTCCATCCTGGCTCCACCTCTAACAACACATAAAGAAACGACAAAAAAAGGATGAAAAAAGGAAAAAGGAAGGGAAGAAAACACCCCACGACCAAACGATCAGAACAAAAGGCAAAATAAACGAGTTTGGCAGAACCGGGACCGGAACAGAACCTGGACCTGGAACTTCAGAAAAGTTCCAGAGTTCTGTTTCGGTCCGCGTCCCGCTTCTGCCAAAACAAACAAAGAATTGGAGGAACCAGAATCGGCAACGGAACGAAAACCAAAACTTGGAAGAAATTCCAAAGTTCGATTTTGGTCCCGGTTTCGGGTTCGCCAGAACAACAAGGAAACAAACGTAGAAAACTGGCGGAACCATAACTGGAAGGGGAAACGAAACTGGAACTTAGAAAAAGTTCTGAAGTTTAGTTTCAGTCCGCGTTCCGTGTCTGCCAGAACAAAGGATGACAAAAAAACAAAACAAAGGAACTCGGCGGAACCGGAACCGGAACGGAACCGGAACCTAGAACCTAGAAAAGTTCCAGAGTTCGATTTCAGTCCGCGTTCCACGTTCGCCAGAACAAAATAGAAAACGCCTAAGGAAGAAAACAAAAGGCCAAAGGAAACAAAATAGAAAAAAAAGGGGGGCCTATTTTAAACAAGTTTAAAATGGGGTGGTTATGAAAGGCATAACAAGTGGATCATTCATCAACATTCATCAAGCTTGCATCATTGGAGTTGGGAAAGGACCAATTTTTACATCAAATTGGCACCAATTCCCCCATGGGATCAATAGTTTGCATTGTCTTTAATAGGATTTAACTTGCTTTATTGCTCTTTCATTTCATTCTTGTCTCATTTCCTATTTTAAAATTTTCTAATGGATTTCATGGGGAATCCTTTTTCTTACTTGCATTTGATCTCCTTATGTATTCATTTGATGTGTTTTGCAGGTATTGGGATTGGGGTTCGCACACTAAGAAAACAAGCTAATGACCCAGCTAGCTACTATTAAAGGGCCAAAATAATGTAATTAAGTAAAAAAAATACTCTCTAATGTGATAAAGTGAAAATGCAAGAGTTAAGGTGGCAAGAAGGATCTCACAAAGAAACTCGTTCGCCAGCTAGCTCCTAGAAAGCACATTCACCTACACACAAAGAGGAGAAAAATGTTGGGTGGCTCTATAGGGGCCTGCCTCAGTCAGACCCCCATTTAGGTGTTTCCACCTCCATGAACAACCAAGAAAGCAAGTATGATAAAGGAAACAATATAATAAAGAACACCAAATACACTACAAAACAATAAGTGTACTTACTCAACCAAGTGATAGAGGAGAGGAAAGGAAAGCTTACCACCTCCACCAGGAGCACTCAAGGTTGCTTGGGGGAGAAAATGAGAGTACTCGATCCCCAATTGCAATGGTGTTGTCCCCAACTTTCTCTATCGAAGAGATGGAGTGACTTTTTTGTTGCAATGGAGTGCTTGAAATGCTTGGAGTGAGTGCAAGAGTATGAAGAAGATTGCTTGAAGGTAGGCAAAAGAAGCTGTGAAGCATGTAGAAGGAGTGAATTTGAATGGGAGATGAAGAAAATGACCATATTTGGGTCAGTTAGCTAAAGAGGGCCTTACAACTTGACTCCCAATGAGAAGTGTAATGCCTTTGTAGGTTCAACTAGGGATGTAAGCATTCCGGGCGGGAATCCTCGACAAAAACTCTTCCATCGACATTCAAAATAGGCACCAAGTGGGACAAAAGTAGTGAGCTTATGTGTAATTAATCCTTCGAACTTGGTTTTCTAAAGTGGAGAAAGGTAATACAGGAATTTGCATAAGGGGTGCAAATTCACTCCTATAAAATTTTCCCCCACTTTAGCGAGCGGGAGTACTAATGAGTGCTCAGTAAAGTAGATCAAGTAAGGAGTAAGGTTAGAAATGTATACCTGAACCGTCGAGGAAGTAGACCACGATCTGGCATACCTGAAGGTGCAGGGAAAGCAAAGGACTCCATAGCTTCTCAGAACTATGAAGTTGAAGAAATAAAGCATCATACAAGTCCGAAGACCTACAAGGAGGTAACCCCCAAGATCTCTTGCATGAAGGAAGCCCCATGAAGTAAGTGTATTAAAGGCTTGTAGACCTACAAGGAAGGTGTCCCCCAAGAACTCTCACATGGAGGATACCCGAGAAGTGTCCCCCAAAATCTCTCACATGGAGGAAGCAAGGAAAGTGCCCTACAGACCCGCAGATGGGTAGGGAAGGTATTTTCCAAGATCTCTCACATGAAGAATACCCAAGGAAGCACTCTACAGACCCATAGATGAATAGGCAAGGTAACCCCCAAGATCTCTCACATGGAAAAAACCCAAGAAATCACCCCATTGGCCCATAGACTCGTTGGGGAGCCACCCCCAAGATCTCTCACATGGAGGAAGCTCAAAGGAAGCGTCCTATAGGCTCTCAGTCCTATAGAGAGGTATCCCCCAAGATCCCTAGCATGGAGGAAACCCAATAAAGCACCCCACATGCCTACAGACCCATAGGGGAGCCACCTCCAAGATCTCTTGCATGGAGGAAGCTCAAAGGAAGCACCCTACAGGCTCTCAGTCCTACAGGGAGGTATCCCCCAAGATCTCTCGCATGGAGGAAACCTAGAAAAGCAAACTCCATAGAGTTAGGAAGTGGCCACGTAGGAAAGTAAGTGGACAGTTGCACAAACCATCGATAGTTTGAATTTTTTTTTAAGGGATTCCTTTGGGACCTGATGTGAAGAGGGGGTCCACTCAAGGGATGCGCAGTTTGAAAGTAAATGTTTTCTCTTTCTCAAATCAATCCAACATCAATGGATCCTTTTGAAAGATGTTCACTTCATCAAGGAATTCGAAAGGAAGGATATGCCCCCACATGAGGGGAAGGTCAAAGTTGTTCCCACTTTGAAGGAAGGCTTTCAAGTCCTTTATTTACAAACCCATGATGAAGGAAACATGTTCCATTAGGGTTCCAAGTTGAGAATGTGATTCTGAAGAAAGGTTTGCAAATATTTTTTGGAAAAGATTTGTTGGAAAGGAATACATTTTTTGAAAACTAGAATGTTGAAGAAAAGCATTATCACACATGAGAGGGATAATTCAAGTAAAGAAGAGAGAAAGATAAAGAGAAAGAAAAAGAGTGAAGACAACACAAATAGAGGACATAGGGGGATCTAGTTTAGGAGGATCTAATCTATCCATGCTCATATAAATAATAGGTAACTGTGGTGCAAGGTGAAATATCATCAATCCCCAACTAGATCAAGAAGAATGCACAAAAAATAAAGTAAAAAATAAAAAATTGGGTCAACATGGAAGGGAAACCTAAATGCCCCCAATGCTTTGCATCATCCCCAATTTATCAAAAATCAAGCACAAACTTGGAAGAATGATGACACAAATAGAAGAAGGTTTATGACACAAAAAACCATGCTTGTATGTAAGCACCGACAAGGGTAACAAGGGTCATCTAGGAACTCATAGCATGATCACGAGGGAACATATCACAAAACACACACACACACAAGGTCAAGAAGAGGCCTCCTCCTAACATTGATCAACCAAGAGGTCATCCACTTCCCACTCTAGATCATCATAGGTGGAAGGAGGATGAGCCTACAGTGGTGGGATGTTAAGAGGATGAGCATTTGACCCTCCTACAACAAGGACTAAGGAAGAAGGCCCTGCAAGGTATTCTTCATTGACCTCTTGTGGAGCTAGGGTCAACAACTTCACAAAGATTGCTGACAAGTTTGGGACTTCATCCATAGAGTTAAACATGCACCCTATAGGAGCATCATGTCTAACTTTAGTGGATGGGGTGGGTTGTGCCTGAGATTCACTACTAGGCTCGCTAAATGAATCGAGAGTGATAACAAACTCAGGGGAAGCCAAGACTGGTTTCATCACCAAGATAGAACAAGTCAACGCAGGGCCACCTTGAGGAGAAGGTGGGCTCCTCTTACATCCTTCACTACTAGAAGGACCACACTGCACCTTTGGCTTCATCAAAGGAGATGAAATCCCCACAAACGAGGCTAGAGGCATGGAGGAAGAGGAGGAAAGAACCGTAACAAACACAACTGAGGTATTAATCATATCCATGGGTTTCAAGAAAGGTTGGATGTATATAATGGACATCACCAAAGGCAGCTCCATCGAAGGAGTGATAAACACTTGTACCCCCTTAGGGTTAGGCACATTCATACTTGCAACGAAATTTGGAAGTGATGTGAAACTAGACTGAAGGGAAGCGGAAGAAAGGGGAGAGAAAGACACTACAAGGGGCCCTAAAGTAGGGACGATCATTTCTTCCTCCCTTTGTGAGGTAGCCTACTCAGCTAAGAGATCCTTTCACCGATGCTTGAACTCACACACGAGGAAATTTCTATGACTCTTTGAGATAGAGGCCAGAGGCTATGAAGGAACAAAAGGATCCTACTGAAGCATGGGGACGTCCACTACAGTCATTTTTGGTGGAGGAATGAATTCCTAAATGGGTGCAGGAGGAACAGGTTGAGGAGCAGTGGGGGGAGTCAGCCCAAAAGCCTCTGCAATAGGCCTCTTCCCATTCATTGCTTTGGGGGCAGGAGTGGTAGGAGGCCATAGAGGTCAAGACAAAGAGGAATCTCCTTGGGAGACCTTCTTCCTGTTATATCAAATGAGTGTAGGCTCCATCTGTAGAACATGAAGTTCAAATGTAGGACGCTTAGGCTTGTGCCAAGCAGGCACCATAGGATTATCTTCCAGATAAGGAGAAAAACCTGATGGTACCATAGCAAAGTGAGAAGAAGTGTTAGACTAACCAGTGGAAGAGGAAGAAGGAGGATCTCGGGACTGCTTCTCTTCTTCCTTCTTTCATGCCTTAGCGACATCTATGTCAGCCTTTAAATAAGCCCTATGTGAAACAACATAAGGCGAGGGAGGGTATCTCACTCTCAGCATCAAGCACCCTTTCTTATAATTCTAATATGTTTAGTATAGAAGATTCATCCTAGGTGGAAGAGGACCAATGAGCATAGGCCAAGAGTAATCCAAGGAGTAGCTACCACGGGCAATCAGTGGTTGATAACCGGTGTCATGAATTACATGTACAAAACCCTCGTGGATAAATTTTAAGCATCTATGCACAACCGAGGGTATCATGTTCATCGCTACCAACCAAGGGATACCCAATTTCACCCTAAAGAGTTCATACCTAGAGATAATGTCAAACAAGAGGTTCACAGATTTAGGTCCCACCAAGACCGACAAGACAATACTACCTAAAGGGGGCATGGAAAGCCCATCATATGTGCGGATGATACTCACAGGTGCATCATACCCATCTTTATGTAAGAATTTGATCAACATAATCTCCTCAATTATTATATTTACTTGTGACAAAAATCAACGAGAACACTTGCTACGATGTTTCCATTGAACCGCATGGGGATATAGAGAGGAGATGGTTCCTTGTTAAAACCCATCAACAAGTCCTATGAAGTGAAGGTTATACCAATACCACTATCTAGAGGTTGTGCAGAGGGGATAGGTTGTGGAGGAAGGAAGCCATTATGCACACTATTTGATACTTTCATAGAGTCCCTAAAGGTTATGGGATGAGATGGTGACCCTATTAAGGCTTCGTTATGCAACACCTTCAGAACCTTCTAGCTACGCCAACTAGGGGTCATAGGTTGGGTTGTAAGGTGACAACCTCACAACACTCACACCTAAAACACTCCTAGAGTACGAGGAAAGGAACTATTAGTATCGTAAAATGGAACCAAAATGGTTCACGTTAGGTTCTCCAAAAATGCAGGGGGACTACCACATACAAGGCCCTAGGTCACAAAGGGCCAAGATGTGGAAGGCTACCCTAGCTTACCTCAGCTTAGCAGGGTGTTAGGATATGCGGGACGAGAATGATGAAGACTATAAGGTCTTTCAATCACTCTACAGACCTGAAATATAGAATGTGGCTAGGCGGGCTAGTTTTTAGGTTCAATACTACACCTCAGGAGGCTCTATACCTGAGGATGAAAGCGCAGTCCTAGGATGAGACCACGGCGTGCTAGCGTCTCTCAAGTGCATTGGAGGCCATACAACCAGACAATTATAGAGACAAGTTCAAACCTAAGAAAAAAAGCTAATGACCCAGCTGGATACTACTAAAGGGCCAGACTAACGTAATTAAGTAAACACAATACTCTCTAATGTGATAAAGTAAAAATGCAAGAGTTAAGGTGGCAAGAAGGATCTCACAAAGAAACTCGTTCACCAACTAGCTCCTAGAAAGCAAGTTCACCTACACACAAAGGGGAGGAAAATTTTGGGTGGTTGTATAGGGACCTACCTTAGTTAGACCCCCATTTAGGTGTTTCCACCTCCACAGACAACCAAGAAAGCAAGTATGATAAAGGAAACAATATAATAAAGAACACCAAAAAACACTACAAAACAATATGTGTGCTTACTCAACCAAGTGATAGAGGAGAGGAAAGGGAAGCTTACCACCTTGACCAAGAGCACTCAAGGCTGCTTGGGGGAGAAAATGAGAGTACTCAAGCCTCTGCTACAATGGTGTTATCCCCAAATTTCTCTATCGAAGTGATGGAGTGAAGTTGTTGCTGCAATGGAGTGCTTGAAATGCTTGGAGTGAGTGCAAGAGTATGAAGAAGATTGCTTGAAGGTATGGAAAAGAAGCTCTAAAGCATGTAGAAGGGGTGAATTTCAAGGGGAGATGAAGAAAATGGCCATATTCAGGTTGATCTTCTAAAGAGGGAGTTACAACTTGACTCCCAATGAGAAGTGTAACACCTCTATAGGTTTAGCCATAGGAATCTACCAAGGACGTAATCACATCGCACAAATGTCTGCACATGGCACGGGCATCCCCGATAGAAACTCTTCCACCAACGCTCAAAATAGGTGCCAAGTGGGAAAAATGGAGTGAGCTCATGTGTAATTAAGCCTCTGAACTTGGTTTTCCAAAGTGGAGAAAGGTAATAGGGGAATTTGCATAAGGGGTGAAAATTCACTCCTATATAGTTATGTTTCGGTGTTATTGATCTGATTGTTTTGTGGTGATATTGTTTGTTGTACAATTGGTTTATAATTAGCTATTTGATTTTTTTTTGGCCTAGGAGCACTTAGGACCACCTTAGCATCTACCATGCCATCATTCGTTATGTTCTTATTCTTATCCCAGAAACAAGGCTTGTCATTTGAACTAGTTGATAGGTGGTTGTCTTTGTAGAGTTGAGTATTTCCCTGGGAGATTAGATCTCTCTCAATGTTAAGGGCTCTAGGGACAAGATCGTCATAAGAGGTAATGCACTACATCTTTAAGTGGAAGGATAGATCTAGATCTAGATTTTCTATGATAATCCCCACTTGTTGTTCATCGAAAATGGGCCATTTGATTTTACTAGCTCTTTGTCTCCACCGCTGTAAGAAATTGGTGAAAGATTCTCCTTTGTTTTGTTTGAGAGTATATAACTCTTCTAATATCACGTCCATGTCAATATTAAAGGAGAAATGATCTATGAATCTACCAATGATTTCTTGGAAGGTTTTGATACCTAGAGATAACTGAGAAAACCAGTTAATGGTTGGGCCTGTTAAGCTTCATGGAAAGAGGCACATCAAATATGACTCATTGTAGGAAACCTCCATACACATGACGTTAAAATCTTTGACATGGTCCACAAGACTTCCTTTCTCTTTGTATTTATCAAATTTTGGGACTTCAAAATCAGGAGGGAATGGTACCATTGTGATGTTTCAATCGAATGGGTATGGGAATAAGTTTTGTTGTGTATGGGAATTCTTCATTTTTCCCATTTGGATATCCTGCATTTCTTGTCTTAACTACTTAAGTTACAATGTGACATCATTATGTGAGTTTGGTGGAGGAACATATTGTGGAAAGGTGGATGAATTGTATGTGGGATTCTGATATGATGAGGTGTTGTATGGTGTGTATGGTAGTGTAGGATATGGTGAAGGTGATGGTGGTGGAGGTGTATATGTTCCTAATGTGTTTAGGTTGATGATATTTTGCTAAGGGTTATAGTAAAACCCTATTGTTGTTGTTGTTGTTGGGAATATTGGTGGACTAGTAAGGCTTGTTGTTGTTGTTGTTGTGTTGCTAAGGCTACTTCTTGTTGTTGTTGTGCTAATAGGAATTGTTGTGCTTATTGTGATACTAATGTTGCTTGTTGTTGTTGTGCTACTAGGGCTTCTTGTTATTTTTGTGCTGCTAGGGCTACTTATTTTTGTTGCTATTGTTGTTGTGATACTAGGGTTGCTTGTTGTTGTTGTTGTGCTGCTAGGGTTGCTTACTATTATTGTTGTTGTTGTACGACTTGTTGATATATGTGTTGTGCTTATCGCAAGGCTAGGGAATGTGCTTGCAATGTAGGATTGGTTGGTTGTTGGGACATTTACGATGGATTTTAGGTGTTGATGGTCTACGCGGGTTGTGGGTTGTTGATGAGAGGTTGGGGGTTCCCTTGGTTTAACATTCCTTGTAAGATAGTGGATTGGGATGGAGGAATATAAATTTGAGGTCTCATTTGATTTTGCATGATGAGGGGGACCGTTGGGAAAGATGATGATGGTACCATTAGGTATTGTGATGGAAATAGCACATTAGGACCTTGAGTCCATTGATTGAAATGATTACCTTGACCAATATTTTTGGGATTTCCTTGTGATTGGGAGGTGGTCAAGGTATTAGCTTGGTTGATAGGGTTTGTGACCAAGGGGCTGTTTTGAGTTGGGTTGGTGATGGATGGGATGGATGTGTTTTGGGAAACTAATGGGATGGATGAACTCATTGGGGGATTTGATAAAGATGTCCCATATTGCATTGAAGGTTGATTTTGTGTAAGGGGATTAACTTTCCATTTTGGGTCTATTTGAGACACTTGGTCCACACTTCCTTGCATGATGTTGGGAACACTTGTGGTACTTGTGGGGATGGATGAAGAGGGGTACCCTCGATATGTTGAGGTTGTCATGAATTCATGAAGTGTAGTGGTTTATGTTGATGTAGAGGATTCTCGGGAATGGGGGGAGTGCCAAATGTTGGTGTCCAAGTGGTGTTTTGAGAAGGATTCTTGTTGAGGGTACCCACAAGTGTGTTACTTTCTAATGGAAAAGTGTGGCCAAAGTCCTTAGCAAGACTATTTGCAAGACTATGAGTTGGTGTATGACTTAAACCTAGTGATGGAGTTGTTTGAATGGTGGATGAAGTCAAGCCTTGTGTTAATGATTGCACAACAAAAGATGGGGAAACTGGAGCCACATTTTCTAAGGTTTGATGTTCTTGTTTGTACTCCATTATTTCTTCCTTAGTAAGTCTAAATGGGTTGTTTGCAATGTCTTCTATCTCATATGGTCCTAATGGAGATGATGGTTGTTGTGATGGGGTAACATGTCTTCTTGGATCAAATTCTTGAGGATTGGGATCACTTGAGATGAATGTGACTTTGGATTTTTCCATTATTCTCTTGTGTTGTGATCTTATCCTTACCATAAATTTTGGGTCACCTATGGTAGATTTGTGTTGAGATTTGTAATGTTTAACTCTCTAGTTGACTCAAATCTTGGTAAAAGGGACACTCTAAGTCATTTTGGAGCAATGGTGATAATAGGAGATGAAAAAGGTGAATGATGTGGAGAGTGAACTTTGTAAACATTTCGGGACAACAATTTTGACTTATAGGTTTGATGTTTGATGTTTGGACAAAGGATGTTTAATGAACTTGTGAATCTTTAAGGTAGACTTGTGACCTTCAATATAAACTAGTCCAAAAGTGATAACTAACTCAACTAAGTGCATGGAAAAGGGTTCATTTCATATACAAAGCAGTTAAGTTAGGGTTTGGGTTGATAAATGTATAAGTCCAAAAGTGTTGGTGTGTTTGATAGGTGAAGTGAAGTGTGAATTTTGATAAGGGGTAGATGAAATGTTTGACCCAATGTTGATCTAGAGTGAACCTTTGTTTTGCAAGATCAAGGTAGTGAAAAACATGCTATACCTCTAAAGTGTTCAAACCCTAAAGAATTAATTATCAAGGAGAATTTCTTGTGAAATGTGTAGATCTGGTTCATTCATGAAATAGCGTAGAAAACATCTCCTTATTGATCTAACTAGGTTGTGGTGATTCTTTAAGAGACATCTTTTGATATACTTTGAACTATGATTTCTAAGTTTGAAATGACAGAATGTAGACCTTTGTTTAGGGATTTTGATTTTGTGAGAGATCATTTAAGACAAGCCTAAGATGATGGAAAAGAGGATATTTATTTCCAAAAAAGAGGTGGTAACATGGGACTTTTGGCCACAATATCAACATTTTCCTATTGTTCGTCTAAGATGTTTGTTGTATTTATCCACTGGCTTGGTGTTTCCTTTATTTCAAAAGTGAAGCTCCTCAAACTACTAATTATATATGTTTGTTCTCCTTCAATTAATTAAAAGTTTGGTTGAATGATAGCGGGCATAAGGTTTGGTTTTTCAACCGAAGCGATCAGACGCCAAATGGTCATGTGGGGTTCAATTTGTCAATTTATCTTGCTTAATGAGTTTCTTTTTATTGTAAACACTTGTATTGCTTAAGTTTCAAACTAAATGTCTATGTCAAAATGATCATTCATTTGACAAAGTCCATTTTGTGAAAATGATGAAGTTAGGGGAATAGTTACCTAGGCTAACTTTGGAAAGTATGGATTGAGATTTAAAACAAAATATTTAGAAGTCTCTAAGGATAGAAATCCTTAGGACAAGCATCAATATCAAGGCCTTTTCAAAGGGTATCCATACATAGACCAAAGGGTTTGAAATTTGGAGAAAGATCGTTAATGTTTTTTTACAATGTTTTAGAACCAAGCAAGTATCAAACTGACTCATAAGCATGAACAATCCTAATTTAGGTGTGTATTTCTTAGTGGGCTTACCATCATCCCCTAAAAGATGATTAATCCATGAAGATGGAGTGGAAAAGTAGGCTATGTCAAGGAAATGTATTGTCTTGACACGCCAAGCAAAGGAGTCCCCTCCCCATTTGCTTTATTTCCTCAACCAAAAACCAAACATGGTAAGTAACTTCTAGGAGTGGTGCACCTCCCATGCACTACGTCAAAATACACTTCAAAGGAAATGGCGAGCCACTAATAACAAGGTTCATAATTTGGATTTTCGAGATAAACTAGTGCTATACACGCAGTGATTCACTCAATTAAGAGGCCTCCCAACCCTTAGAAATATATAAGGGTTTTAAAGAATCACAAGGATACTAGGGGAGACATTCATCGGTATAGGACAACAACACTAGTTGGTTAATGAATTTATCCACAACCAATTATTTCTATAGCAGATCAAAATGAAAGCATCACTTGGGTCATTCCCTCTCACAAGTTGAGAGGCAGGCTCTCTAAAGGTAACACATGTTTGAAGCTTAAATTTATTTTCATCACCCAAGATTTCCAATACGCGCAAGGGGAGAGAATAGGTTCTTCCAAGAAGAAAAGGTATACTTGTGTGTTTCTCTTCACCCAAGGCCTCAAAAAGCGCAAGGGAGAGGATACACACAACAAACATACACAAGAAAATTAGACACATGTTCATTTTAACCTTGACAAACATAATGAATTCATTTTAAGCACCAAATGGAGTATGTAGATTGTTTTTTTCAATTTTAATTGTTTTGTTCAATTTTAAACCAACAAGTATAATGATGTGAGGGTTCAGTTTTAACCAATTTGAATGTTCATTTTAAACCCAAAAGAAATATAGTCTGGTCCTAAAAAATGAAATAAAGCATCACAAATGGCTTGCAATTTCCCCATAAGTATCAAAACACTTGTTACAATTATAAAATTAGATGATGATATGCTCCTTCACTTTAAATTTTATTGCCCAAGCCTAAAAAACTAGTTACCCTAAAAAACCAAAATGAGAAGTCAGTGACATGTTAGCAATCAGATGAAGTCAAAAAATTAAAATACATGTCAAAATTCAAGTTCAGTTTTGTTTACCAGTAAATCATGACACTGAAATCAATTGCGTTGTTGAATTTCATCAAATGCGTCACCATATGGCAAGTGCATCGCTGTATTGAAAAATCGATCATGTCGCTCTACAGTAAACAGTGACGTCAATAGTGTCACCCAATCAATTGTGTTGTTATATTAAAATTCGTGCTACAATACGAAATTAGTCTAGCATCGCTATTTTATTGTGCGGTGACAAATTTTAATTATGTGTCACTAAATAAACATGTGTCACTGTATAGCGACTCATGCAAGGTGCATCGATAAATCTTCAATATCGTCGTTGAACCTATAAACACAAGTAAAATAGAAATTTAACAAGAAATTTATCAAATTGATTAGTTCATTCCCTCCCTCTAGCACCAAAATGTGACTGACGATGTAGTAAAGGTTAACTACACTTCATCCATGAGAATTTAAAGTGTATTTGAGCCACTATGCATCAGTCCCAATAAGATCATTCAATGTAAACTAAGCTAAGAAGTCATTAAAACTAACATATTAAAATACGAAAGGTTCATAAACATCTATTCTAATCCATTGAAACTTATCCTATTGGGGGAGTGGTGTCACATTGATGTGGAATGGTGACCTTTTCCCAATCCCTTGGATAATGAGCTTATTTCTATCAATTCTTTTGAAGAGAATTGTCAAAACCGATGAAAGATGTGTTGTAAAACATGATTAGAACTAGATTAATATGATAAAATCTATGATGATCTATGTGAGTGTATGCAAAGCTATTCTAAATGTATGAAATATTTAAAAGTTTTAAAAATCTAATTTCAAGATATACTAAATGGATGCAACTAAGTTACCATGGAAGCCATTAATGGATGCTCTAAGCTAATAATATAAGATTTAAACTAAAAAGAAGCTAAATATGTGCTAAATGTGGATGCAAATGAGAGTGATTTTAACAACATAAGTTTACTATTAAAAGATGGATCTCTATTCAATAGATGCAAGCTCTATTTATAGAATAGGAAAAATGAAACTGATGGCCAAGATCAAAAGGATCAATCAACGGTCAGAATGGAAGGAAGATGGAGGCATGGATCATGGATTCCCATCAGGGGTTAAGAATGCAAGTTGATATTTAATCAAGGGATTACATTCATCCAAACAAACACACTTTTAAAACTTGCACATGAAGCTTTGTTGAAAGTTTGTTATAAAAAAGAATATTCCCTTTTTCAAATGAGTGAAGAAAGAGAATATTCTCATGGGTGAGAAAAATTAGATATTTAGTTAATTAAAACTAAATTTTAATGTGTAAAGGGGAAGGAATATTCTATGAGAATATTCCTTTTGGAGGAATGTGCAAAGGAGGAATATTCCTTTGCAAGTGGGAGAATTAGATTTAATTAGTAATTTGACAATTTAAAACAAAGTTTCAATTATGCAAATTAGGGGAATTATACCATATTCATTAAATAAAATAATTTAATTAAAGGGGGGATGTAATATGATATTTAATTAAATAGTTTAGGGTTATTTAATTAAATAAGAGGACTTAGGGATTAAATTGAATAAGTTGATTTATTCAATTTAACAAGATGAACAGTTAGTGCAAGAGGGGGTGAATTAACCTAATTGGTTCAATTAGATTAATAGATGAAAATGACATAATTAATTAAATAGCTAGGATAATTTAATGAATTAAGCAAAAAGAGGATGGATTTTAGGATGAAATGGTGTCTGTATATCATATTCGAGTGTGTGATATTATTCAGGATATTTTTAAGTGTCTACAAAAATATTTCATATAAGTTGGAGCTTCCTTCCTCCTCAAAGCTCCATCTAGTTTTCCATGTCTCTTGTTTAAAGCAAGCTCTTGGTCAAAAAATTCAAGAATGGTTTGAATTTCCTAAGCTAGATGATAAAGGATCCATTATCCTCATACCTAATTCTATCATTGATAGATGATCACATCATAATGTCATTGAGATCCTCGCCCAATGGTATAGGTTACAACCAAAATATACATGTGAACCCCTCTTCCACTTATAGCAATAATTTATTCATCTCAAGCTTTGAGAATAAAGGTTTTTAAGGGGGGACATGTTAGGGCCTACATACCTAACTATTTATTTATAATTAGTTAATTTTGTATTATGATTTATTAATGAAAGCATCAAATACATATGTTTTATAAGTCATCCCTTGTGCTAAATTAGTTTATCCCCATCCTTGGGAGTAGTAGTTCCTTTGGGTAGAATTGGTATAAATAAAGGGTTCAATAGTAGAATGGATCATCCATTAAATATATTTTATTGAGCATTTCTTAAAGGAGGCTTCCCTCTCAAAAGAGACCTGCAATATTTTGAAACGTGATTGCATCAAATCAATATAATATCATTTTTGTGCTTCTATTTTCATATTTATTTTCTATATTTCATGTTTATGCATATGTTGCAAGGAGGAACATGTTTCATGCATCATGAACAATAGCATACCTACATATATGAAGATTTTAGCAACACAATGGGACGTAGACACCAAAGGATCCAACACAAATTGATGATTATCATGGACAAACATAGTAGATTGGTGTATATTTGGAGGAGTTTCAACTAGATAGGTTTGGACCTAATAAATTCTATCAATGAGGAGATTAACATGGAATTTGGGGAGGATGATTAGACTACTAAGGCATTGACACAATGAAATTCTATGTAATCATCATATTGAATATAATAATATATTATCTTCAACATTGTCAATATATTATATTTAGCATTTTACAATTTTAACTTCACATAAAAAGACTCAAATAAATCATAGATTTTCATTTATTTTATATTTTTTATAACTAATTTTTCAAGTATTGTATTGTATTTGCATTGTCATCCACCTACCATCAACAATTTTGGGTCCATAATCTACCTATCTCCAAAACCTATCCCTAAGTCCCTTTATCCCACAATTTTGTAATTTTGGAATAATGATTGCTTGTTGCACAATTCTACATATATGAGTTCTTCTTCACCATCTAACATATATGGTAAGAATTGAATAGATTCCAATATATATATATAAGGTCTATCTACCAATATGTTCATTATAAAAGACAAGGTCAAAAGAATTGTGTGATGGTTCATTGTTATCTATTGAACCCTTAGCAAAGCAAGTGATTGATCACATGATTTCCTTGTTATAGAAATAAATATTTCTTAGTGAATTAATTTTTTAAGAACCATAATTGAATAAAGGATATCTTGTGGGTATGCCATAGATAATATAAGATGTGCATGTGTAGTGTAAACCAACAACTAATTAAACTTACAAATTTTGACCTAGAATGCCTCACATTGAATATTTACAAGGATGAAGATATTAACTAGTGCTCCATGAGGATATCGATGCATTAATTTATTTCCTTGTATTTAGTTAATTACTTTATTGCATCATATGCACCTATGATAGGATAAGCTTGTTTAGGTAGGTATCTTCTTAGTAGATTGTGTTTGTATCATGTGACTTCTACATTCTTAGTTTGGTAGAAATGTTCATGCACATGTGACTACATCTCCTTTATCCTAGAGTTGCATATTCATATATGTTAGTGTTGTATCCTTTATAAAACCACTTTTAACTCTCATTGGAGAAATATCTCATCATTTATATTTTTATTATTTAATAGAATAGATATATTGTCTCATTTTAAGTATCTTTTGAACTTTCACTAGAAATCTCCTTGATCTCGATTGGCTATCTTCATATCCAAACCTTACATGGTGTTAGAAATTGTGGGAATATTTTTTGTTAATCTATTTGGAGATATAGGTTACATATCTTATTTTTTTCTCAAATTTTGAGTATTATCTTCCTCTTGCATTGAATGATGAGCTAGAGAATCAAAAAAGCTTGAATGAAAGACTACATTCTAGAGAGTTCCTTTTGTGGCTTTGTTTTGTAATATTTTTAGGAGAATTCCTAGAGAAAATATGAGCTCATTGTTGATTTCGTATCATCTAATAAAGTTAGTTTTGGCTTTTACTGTATCCAAATTAGACATAAACAACTAGATGTACAAGGGTTTTAAAGAAGTCTTTCATTAGAAATCTATAAACAAGTCACCACTCAAAGTATTTTAGGCTAAAAAAGCCCTATCATTGCATCTCGAAGGCCCAAAAACCCTTAAGATCAACTATAAATTCATTAAAACCAAACATCTTTACCTCAATCCCCTAGGAAAAAATATTCCCCCTATGATGTAAAGATCATAAAATATATGTGTAAAAAATACACTTTACATGGTATCTACTTACAAAAAATATAGTAATTAATATCAACCTTACATATGCAAACCTAAATATTTTCCAAAAATTAAAGTATATTCACATAGTTTAAGGTTGTTTTGAACTCTACAAAATCTTTTTATACCTCATATGGTAGTACAAATTATTGTTAGGTTCATAGACCTACCAACACATGGTATAGTAGGTATCTATGGAAACCATGTGGCACGACCCCTATCACAACTGATAAATTTATGGTGAGCACCCAAAAATTAACCATGGATATCCAAAACCTACCAAATCTAACCTAAAATGGTGCCAAAGGCTACAAAACTAACCTCTATAAGAATATTCTAATGTATTTGACCCATAAGTGGTTTTTTGTAGTACAACTATTTTGTGCCATTTAAATAATAGTTTCCTATATTCTAAATGGTTTCAAGACAACTCAATGATAATTTTAGTTTCAAACACAATATTTTGTCTATTTGGCATATTCTATCAATTTTGCATCAGATGACATCAAATTGACATCTACATCCTACAACCAAACTTTTCCTTTACTCCATTTGCATTTTAATTTTGGTTTTCAAACTTAAAAGGATTTGTTCTTGTTCATTTTGGTTCCTCTTTTAGAAATATTGTATCTAAGCTAATTTTTTAAAATCTTTGTAGTGGTTTGGATAATTTCAAAGTATCTATATTTTCTATAAATTATGTATTCTCATAGGTGATCTTAGGCAATTCTCATTTTGGAAACTTTAAATTTTTTGGTGCAATTCTTAAAATGTATAATTTTTCATGTATTTCTCATTGGTGTAGTTTGGTTTATCCCATTCTATCACAAGATTGTAATTTTAGCATTTTGGTTTGATTTGAATTTTTTAATCCACTAAGATTATGCCCAGTTTGTTGATTTGACAAGCGGCACTTGTAATTGCACTAAGTATTTAAAGTATCATCATCATAATTTGTTGGGGGATCTCTTGATAAAGGTGACTTTGGGGGAGTTGAGTTGTGTTTTCTTTCAATTATTCTACTACATATTCTTGCAATGGATAAACCTAATGTTCCTCTTCTAACTCCATATAAGTATTCCTTATGGAAAATATCATTATGGAATTTTTCATAAGGGGGGAACAATGAATACGAAAAGCAATCTAAATGAATCAAACAAAAGCTTAATTCAAAACACCAAACCCCTTACTCATGAAATGAACAATACAAAACTAATGAATTCAATGAACTAATTGTTAGCAAATGAAGAATAAACAATGAATTCAATAAACTATATTGTTACCCATCTTGTGTCGAAGTATGTTTGCATCAATGTTGAATGTTGGATTTTTGTAATCAATACAAAGCCTCCATTATGCGTTGTAAAAGTTTCAATATATGAGATGTTGATCTAGAATGTGATGATAAATAGTAACATGCTCAAGAGGTAATTGTGTAGTGCTTTGCTTATGTAAATTCTAGATGATTTGTGAGAAGGTAGAAGGTTATTTTATAGATTTTATGTTTTGAGATGAACGATCAAGATTAAACAATGTTGAATCAAGATAAATGGTTAAAAGATGTTGAGAGGAATTAGATTGCTTAGTTAGATTTTGTGGTAGAATCAATTAAGGATGTGAATTTCACAATCAGAGGAAATAGTTTGCCTAATCTATGGAATTGAGGAAATCAAGTTGACTTTTCAATGGGATTGAAGAATAGATGAATCGGTTAGAAAATAGATGAATTAGTTAGGAAATAGATGAATTATTTAGCCAATCAGAGTGAGCAATAGGAAGGGAAAACTTTAAGAAACCGGTGAAGGTGTAAAATCCTAGTGAATCTTGTATACTTCCTGATAAAAATATTAATTTTAGCGAATTTTCTCGTTTTTCATGAAAAAAATAATGTCCATTGGCGAATCTTTTCTAATCACTAGAAGTCTGTGGAAAATCTTGCAAAATGCAAATTTTTTAAAACCACTAAAATTTTTCCATTGGCGATTAAAATCCATTTTCAAACCAATAAAATATTTTGATTGGCTAATTAAACCTATTTTCAAATGATTAAGAAAAAAACATTGGTGAATTAAACATAATATCAAACTAATAAAAAAAATGCAGTGGCAAAGTGTCAGTGCAAATCAATATAACCACGACCATTTGATGAATTGGCGATGGACAGTTGTAGGTGCATTCCAGAAGTAAATCTCTGAAGCAGTAGACTTGCGAACTGAAAACTCCAGAATAACACTAGAACCGTGAGATTTTTTTTTGGTTGGTAATAGTATTTTGTATTGCATGAAAATAAAGATTACATCATTTGCCTCATTGTTTACTTTTCATCAACCATCCAAAAATCACCTACAACTATAATATTTTTTTCAAAAAAGCATCTTAACATGCTTCATAATAGAAAAAGTAACCTTGCCCAACTAAAACCAATTCCACAACTATCTGTAACTACCTTACATATTTCAACAAGATTTTCAATCATTCTTTTACCCTTCCTAATATTCACACTATACAACCGTAACAGGGTTCAACCCCCAGCAAGCCAAAAATTTAGTACTAGTCTTGCGTTGATTTTGCAAAAACCCTACAAAAACTACAAATTCAAGTAGTGCTACCTATTTCATAAACAACTTTCCTTGTTGCTTTTCTCTTCATCTTCCGCTTCCTCACATTCTGTCCTTTTTCTTTCATACACTTTGCCTCCGCTTTCACCTATGCTTCCATGTGCTCTGCCTCCACTTTCTCTTGTGCTTTCAACTGTGTTATAATTGATTCCACATTCATTAGCTCTATAAAGAGCTTCAATGCTTGCCAGCCTAACCTTGCTTCATTCTTACATTGATTTTAATCTCATCCTCTGGCAAACACATGAAAGGGGTGCATCCTTCTACCCCTTCTAGTTCCACATTTTCAAAGCCTTCCCAATAGTCAAAACCTTCACCTGGAACTGCCCATTCAAGTATTGATTCTAATCCTTCCAAGAAATCTCTATGCACAATCATCTCCATCACTTCTCTCACTGTGCTTGTCAATTCCCCCAAGTCCAAACCCCATGCTATAATCAAGGAGTATACATCCATGTTATTCATGTATCTATGCCTCATATTTCCAAAATATTTCCCCAAAATCATCTGCACACTTTGTACCAACCTCCCATCAATGAATAAAAACATCCCCATTAATCTTTGGTCAGAAGCGTCACCATAAAATGGGTTTAGTTGCCTCCTCGAACGCAGAGTGAAGTTGGCCTCCATTTGAAAATTGTTGCAGCTACACCACCACCACCACCACTCTTTTAGACTTTCTGTGTGCCTTCTTCTCCATGCCAAACTCTATTATTAATTTCGCTAATCGAGGGCCGAGAGGTAATAATTTTCCAAACTCCGCACACACCGATATTAATTACCCATCGATGATCTAGTCATGTCCACTGACTCGAATCTTCTTGCGATCTTCACTTCATAAATGCACCGTCCTTGCCATTTTTACTATCTTAATTCACCAAAGTTGAGGTTTTGGTGCTTTTCCTAACCTTAGTTGTAAGTCTTTCTTGGTCATATTTGTACTCGGTGGGTCAGAGGTTTCAAAAACTTTGAAACTTTAGACTTTGGTTCTAAGGTTCCAAGTTTCAGTAACCATGCGACATTATGGACCACAATCATTCGATGAATTTTCGATGGATGAATGTAGTTGCATTCTAGAAGTATATCTCTCAAGCACTAGATTTGCGAATTGAAACCTCTGAAATTACACTAAAACCGTTAGATGCAAACACGTGGGGAGATCAAGGCTCATCATCGTGGTAATGAACCTGATGGGTTGGATTTTGGTGATAAGCAATAGAAGAACTTAAGTGGCAGAAATATGCATGTTCAGAAAGTTTTTTTTAAAAGAGGGACCGCCTAGGAATAACGTAGGACCAAGGCTTAAAAACTTAAGAACGTTTTACACAAAGGATGTAAAGGAAAATCAATATAACCATGACCATTCGATGAATTTTTGATGGATGACTGTAGTTGTGTGATGTCACTTTCCCCCTTATAGTTATCAAGTATTAGCAGCGGATTTAATATAACAAATAATAGAGTTAATATAATTTATAATAGACAATATTATCAAAATAAATGTGAATAATTAATGTAAGCTATAAACATATGACAATTAAATAATCAACATAATAAATGGAATAACAACTCCCTGTAGATTAATCATATTAACACCAAATCATATAGACAATATTCCCAATATTATTGAATCAATCGTTCTCAATACTTATCTTAAAGTCATGGAAAGATTGATTTCCAACATGTAGAGGAAATCCGACACTCAGAGGAATGGTTACAGACCTAGGCTATTTACAGCACAAATACCCCCAGAGGAACCGGTTCTTGCATAGAACCAACCTGTCTTTACAACATAAACACAGCCCTGGTTGGGACACTCTCAGGTGTACATTGTACCTTGAGTTGGACACACGCTGTGTGCCCCTTCTCCAAATGTTTAAATTCCCACCTAGACCCTAACCTTCACTCATTTATGCCCTTTTTGTTCCTCTTGCCTTTTTCTTTTTTTTTTCTCCTTGAATTTTCTCCATCCTTGAATGTCTTTTCTATGTCTCACATGAATTATTTATATATCCTTTTAAGGGGTGGTTTCCAAACCATCGCACCCTTTCACAAAAGGTTTCCTTTTAATAATTATTTAAATAAATAATTATTCTTCTTTTTTTTCAAGAGTGTTTATAACTATTCTTTATTAATTCTCTTTTAACCAAAGGATCATAATATCCTTTATTTTCTATCTCCCTTTTAATTCCAAAGGGTTATTTAATATTTCTCTTCTATTGGGAAAAAAGTCACATAACAATTCTCCCCATGTAAATTAACTATTGTCCTTAGTAGCACAAGATGCATCTGCATCGCAACTCAAAGGAGCACATGATCAGTATTTGAAGACATTAACATCAAATTCTTTTATTTTCCATAATACTTACATTATCTACATTATTTTCTTATGTAAATTCACAAGTAATTTTAATAAAATCACTTTTCCAATCCAAATTATGATGAGAACTATATAGATGTCTTGTGAAATATATCATGAATTTATAATTCAAAAGATAATTATAGTTTATGTACTTAACCTCCTATCCTGCAACTTTATCATTTTACTCACTCATGTAACTTCTTTAAATTATTGAAGTATTACAATGCAATCACACAATAATTATTATGCATGCCCAATACAATGTGGTAACTCATAATTTATAAAACTATAATCTATAAATTCAACATACATTCCAAGATGATATTCATGCATTTTGGACTACATGAATGTCCTCTTTTCATATCTCAAAATCAAAGTACAAATAAAATCTTAGTCATATACAAAATTATTGGGTTGATCAGGTCCAATAACAATGTACAAATCAAAACAAAAGATGATACAAATAATCTCATAATGCATCTTAAATATCAATAGAATAATAATAAATTATTGCCACCTAGAGAGTACTTCATAAACAAATACTAGTTTTAATATTCCTTTAAGAAACTAGGTTAAATATATCAGAATATACTTCTTGGATGAAGATTTGTTCAAAATTATATTTTTGGACAAAGTTTTGGCTTATAAAAATAAGGATGCCTCATAATGACAACCATGTTGTAATACTACTAGTAAAGTGGAACACAAATTTTATTGGGGATCTCATCATAATTAAGGGTGCATAAGGAGAGGGAATATTATGTCATTCCATAAATACATCCCTAGGCTTGGACACCTATTGATATATGATATTATTAGATTGTGTATGCCAAAATAATTAGTATAATTTTAATTTTCTTAGAGGTTGTCTCTTCCCTTATAAAATTCAATAGGTCCCCATGTCTCATCCTAAGAAGCATTATTTCATTCTAGCCAATGTCTTTAAACAACCCTATATTTTCAAGAGTTAAGATGTATAAATAGCTTCCTCCTATGGGTTTATATCCTTTAAATATGTTACTCTCAACAATGAATTCCAAACATATTGTCATTAAGTTTTAAGTGTGAATCCAAGGACCTGTGGGTTATGGGCCCAGAATATAAACAATATTAGACTTAAGTAACAAATTTAGGTGTTGATTTTAAATATAAATAACAAACAAAATAAAACCACCTTCTCAAATAAATTCTTAATGAAATGAAAATTAGTATGGATAGAAAAACCTCACCATTACAAACACTATTTTAGTAATTCCATTTCAACGACAACTTCATTGTATAAGAGTACTAGAAATATGGACAAATTTGAATTCAATACTTCTAAAGTGTTTCAAGAGGCTTTGATGTATTAATTGGTTTAGAGCTTCATGAATTATTAAACTATTGGACTTACATGCTTGAATCATCAAGGTTACCGTTATAAGAAAGCTAAATCTAAATTGAATTATGGAAACATTCATGTAAAGGTAGCCATGATGAAGAATAATAAATTTGATGGGTATATGAATCACTATGCTAGAATATCTTATACACATATGTGAGAATCCCAAAGAGCTTAAGGATTTTATATACAATCATGAAGATAAAAAAAAATTATAACTTTATCAATGTAGAAATTAGGGCAAATAGTTCTCATAAAAATATTACCTAATCAAACTGGTCTAGGTTTTCTAATTCCTATTTTTAAAACTTAAATGTTTCGTTTTCCAATGTTTGAATCATCATTGGGTGGTTAATTCTAGGGTGTTCCCATCACATACCAAATAGTTAATAGCTTGAATTTCTTTGATCACATTATTAGATTTATCTCCTAAAAGAATCATGGTAAAAATTAATCAAAAATTATTTACCACTCTTAAAAGAGGAAAAAAGGATCAATATCCACATCTCCTTACAACGATATTTTGCATCTAATTACAACCTCCATGGAAAATTATGCAAGCACCTATGCAAACACATCACAAGATTAGATTTATCTTCCAACTTCAAATTATTCTTTTCTCTCAATAATTTTATTTGTTTTAGCATTCTTTTGTGGTGGTGGTGTTTCTCTAGAGCTTATAATGAAATATTGGCTATAGCTACTACTTGAATGGACCCATTCATTCTAGACATAGTCGATTGATATAAAACCCATATTCATACTTTCCTAGTTATATGCATACATTTGGCATTTGATTTGAAACATCACTCTCTTAATGCCAAACCATGTACTTTAAAACACATACTATTACTCTATTTGGTGAAATTGTTGTTGCATAGAAGATGATTTATGAAAAATGTGGGGAATTTTTTTTTTGAGACCATTTGGATGTTTGACAGGCATACCTCTTGATAAACTAGCGTGAGTGTATGGTCAAGAGTAACATGGCTTCTTACAATTAATACCAGAGTAATAAGGCTTTCACAATCAATACCAGAGTATGGTCAGGGTTGAAGGTCGTATGCAATTTGTCTTCTATAGTCTAGTCTAAGGATTTAGGAAACATTATGACTCACAATCCATTCTTAACTTATTCATATTTCTTGTTAGTACAATACCTATAGATAGGTTTTTACAGGATATGAAAGACATGATGAAACCTGAGAGTGGAGTATCGTGGGGAAACTACATTGAAATTGTGAACATTAAAGCCTCCTATAAATTGACATTAACCCACATGGAAACATGTAGTCATATGTTACTCCATAGAGACACGACTGATGATGCAAAATGTCCTGTCCCTTTCAAATGACACACATGCTTCTCTAGTGAAGGCATGCATAGAGTATTTAAAATTGCACACAACGTCGGACACCAAACACCATGAACTTGAACCTAAGTGTATCTTGATCCAGGATACATGACATCCACATTTCAAAGATGATAAATATTAAACTCAAATGTATATATGAGTGGCTGGGAAGCTTTTAGAAATTCATAAGTTATTATAATAATCAGTTGTAAAATACATTTTGAAGTAACTTCCAACTGCGTCTATTAAAGGAATGGTTCAACATGTCATAATAAATGAATAATAAAGATGTGTTTATCATTTTACAAGGTGTGATACATATATAATTTTAAGTTGATCATTGATGTTGTTAAATACATTACATTGTAATAGATAGGAACTAGGATGAAAAATTATTTCATGGGTACACATAGCTACTCTAAAACCCAAGGAATTGATATATATCATTACTTCATTACTATTGGAAACTCATCTTTAAGATGTAAAATGAAAGAATCTATGCTATAGAATGAAATTTTCTTAGTCTCAACCATGCATCTAACCTTTAAGTGGGCCACAAGAATAACATTGTAGATCAATATCTTATTTGAAAGCTCATAGAGTAGTCCTATTCATTTTCTATGGATATGGTACACCTTAGGATGAGCCCAAGTATAATTACGAAGTTTCTCAAGACAATGTGAACTCTAGACAAGATTTTAAATATGGATATGAACACACTTATGATGAAGGATTTTCAAAAATACTAGTGAACAAACATAGAAACCAAATTGGCATAAGTGTCTTATAGAATCAAGTCTTATGGCTCAAAGATTAGGGAAATTGTATAATGTTAGGCATACACAACGATCATGAAATTTCTACGAATAAAGAAAATTCAAAATTATCAAGGCCCGATCATTAGGCTATGATACCAAATATGATGTCTCTTTTCCCCTTATAGTTATCAAGTATTAGCAATGGATTTAATATAACAAATAGTAGAGTTAATATAATTTATAATAGGAAATATTATCAAAATAAATGTGAATAATTAATGTAAGCTATAAACATATGACAATTAAATAATCAACTTAATAAATGGAATAACATCTCCCCATAGATTAATCATATTAACACCAAATCATATAGACAATATTCCCAATTTTATTGAATCAATGGTTCTCAATACTTATCTTAAAGTCATAGAAATATTTCTATCCAACATGTAGAGGAAATCCAACACTCATAGGAATGGTTACAGATCTAGGTTGTTTACCAGCACAAACACCCCCAGAGTAACTAGTTCTTGCACAGAACCAACCTTTCTTTATGGCATAAACACAGCCCTGTCTAGGACACTCCTAGGTGTACATTGTACCTCGATTTGGACACACGTTGTTTTCCCCTTCTCCAAATGTTTAAATGCCCACCTAGAACCTAACCTTCACTCCTTTGTTCCCTTTTTTTTCCTCTTTCCTTTTTCATGTCTCACGTGAATGATTTATATATCCTTTTAAGGGGTGGTTTCCAAACCATCACACCATTTCACAAAAGGTCGCCTTTTAATAATTATTTAAATAAATAATTATTCTTTTTTTTTCAAGAGTGTTTATAACTATTCTTTATCAATCCTCTTTTAACCAAAGGATCATAATATCCTTTATTTTCTATCTCCCTTTTAATTCCAAAGGGTTATTTAAATATTTCTCTTCTATTGGGAAAAAAGTCACATAACAAGTTGCATTTCAGAAATAAAACTCTGAAGCAATAGACTTGCAAATTGAAACCTATGGAATAACACTAGAACCATTAGATGTGGACACATGGCGAGATCAAGGCTCATTTCTCTCTTTTCATTGCCTCGATGTATTACATTTCATTTAATTGAAATTCTAAATCTTTTGAACATCTGAAGCGATTGATTGGACAACTCATAGCTTTAATTAAACAAGATTTGTAATGATTTCATATCATTTGAGTGGCACTAGTAGTGGTGACTGGAGTCTAGCGATTTTGACAACTTGTTAGATTGAGGTATAGTTTGTATGTAGGCAGACGCCAATCAAATTAAACATTTTAATTGTACATGTAAGGCTTAAGATGAACCAACTAAGTTGGTTTTTTGGTTTGCATGAATCAGGTTGGTAGCGACACTAGTGGCCCATAAATAAGGTTAGTGATAGTGGATAGTATCATAAGGGTTTTCATTTTTTTGGGTTAATAAGGATTCAAGAAGAAGATATTGTGGTATTATTAGGGATACTCTAAATTCTCCTGCCTCTAGTTATGTAGTTACAGAGTAAAAGACCAATTTCCTTCGAGTTCAATGGGTGGAATTGGAAATAAGTTGATTTGGTTCACCTGACTTCTTAGACAGGTTTTGAACCGGGATGAGGAGCTCTGATGGACATAAGTGCTATCCCAATGCATGGAGGCTACAGGTAGAAGATGGAAGCAATTTTACTACCCCTCATCTTCTGCATGACTCTGGTTCTCAAAGGGGATAAGCACATTTGTATCTTCACAGCTCCCATTTCCCCAACATTTTTGGCCAGGCGATTTCCTTGCATTTATTTTCAGTGCCACATTTGTACTAGATTCTCACCAATAGAAGCTTTGGAATCATGCATTTATTTTTAGTGTCACATTTCTATTATGTTGTCACCAGTAGAACCTTGGAAATTGGAATCAATTTGTAATCCATTGTCATGATCAACAACTTGGAATAAATTGTGTCTATGTTATTTATACAAAACAGGAGCTTGCCCGCTCTACAACTACTCATCTTTAAAAAGATATGTAATAATGTGACATTGTAATTCAGTTGTAATAAAATAAATGGTTGTGTTGTGTTAATATTTGTTATAAATTTACAGTAAAGAGTTATTTTCTGAGTTCAGTGTCTATGAATCTATTCAAATCAAAAAAAAATTCCTTTAAGAAGTTAAGTATTATCTATTTATGGAATAATTGCATGCAGATTTAAAAGTAAAACATAAAGCAATACAAATGAAAAAATAAAGTTGCCATCAAATTGACAAAAAAACATTATAAACACTAAAAGTTGTTAGTGGTCACTCTTGTTAGGGTTTATCAAAATATTATTTATTTCTAATTTTTCATTGACCTTCTCCCCTAGTTCCTGGTATCATTATTCATTTTATTAAGTCCTTTGCAACGTTAAGTTACCAGCCCCTTGGCCTTGATGTCAATCCTAGTGCATTAAAGTTTAAAACAACTTTAAAAAATGTGTTTATTATTTATATCATAATTCATAAATTACTGAACCGTTCAGTGAACATTTGATGTATGGTTGTAGTTGTATTCCGAAATGAAACGCAGAGAGTGCTAGCCTTGCAAACTTAAACCTCTGGAATTACCCTTTAACCGTTAGATTTACAATGATCAATGGTTTAGAATTTTTTGCCAATGTAGGACTAAATGGCTAGTGAAACAAGATTTGTAATGATTTCATATCATTTGAACTTTGAGTAGCACTAGCAATTTTGACAATTGACAACTTATCAGCTTAAGGTACACTTCTCATGTAGTGAGGTTGTTAGAGTCCAGGCATCAATCAAATTAAACATTTAAATAAATGTAAGGCTTAAGTTACACGAATCGATTAAAATTTAAGTTAGTTTTTTGGTTTGCGTGAATCACGATTATGAATCATGATTATACCTAACCTCACACATGACACATGTGAGGTGTACACAGGGACCAAGTTGGTAGCAGCACTATTGGCGACACTGTTGGCCCATAAATAAGGATAGTGAGCACAACTAAAAATTCAAATCATTCATTGAAGGCTAAAGGCTTTACTATTGAGTGCAATGTTTGAATTGTCATGAGGGTTTTCATTTTTTAGGATTAATAAGGAATAAGATTCAGGAAGAAGATGATATGGCATTATTGGGGATACTCTAAATTCTCCTATCTACAGTTATGTAGTTATAGAGTAAAAGACCAATTTCCTTCAAGTTCAGAATGGGTGGAATTGGAAAGAAGTTGATTTGGTTCACCTAACTTCTCAAACAGGTTTTGAGCCAGGATGAGGAGTTCTGATGGAGATAAGTGCTCTCCTGGTGCATGGAAGCTGTAAGTAGAAGATGGGAGTAGTTTTACAACCCCTCATCTTCTTCATGACTCTGATTTTCAAAGGGGAGAAGTACATTTTGTATCTTCACAACTCCCATTTCCCTAGTTTGATTAGCCCGTCTTTCCCCATGCATTTATTTTCAAACACCATGGCTGATCCTGGAAGTTCCATGCGTTTATTTTTAGAGCACATGGTTGACCTGGAAAGTCCCATTTATTTTCAAATACACATGTATTGCATTTACATTTTCACTAGTAGTCCAGCTGAAGCTTGACACTTGTGCTTACATTTGTATTTGTACTATGTATTAATGTGACATTGTAATTCAGTTGTAATAAAATAAATGGTTGTGCTATTAATTTGACATTGTAATTCATTTTATTAATTCCTTTGCAACATTAAGTGTTACTGTGCTATTAATGGTTGTGTTATTAATGTGACATTGTAATTCCTTTTATTAAGTCCTTTGCAATGTTAATTGTTACTGTGCTTAGTGTTATTAATGGTTGTGCTATTAATGTGACATTGTAATTCATTTTATAAAGGCCTTGATGCCAATCCAAGCGCATTAATGGTTAAAAATTAAAAAACTTTAAAACACATGTTTATTATTTATATCATAAATTACTCAACAGTTCGATGAATATTTTATGTATGGTTGTAGACTCAAAATAAGGGAGCAAAGTAAGCTTAGTTGCTAGTCCTCCAAGTTTTATAACCATGTTGCAGAGTTTTAAATTTTCATAACTACCTGATTCCTCGACTTGGTTCACTTTGTTGAGTATCTTAAGTTCATGCATACGTAACCTTTGAGTTATGATGTGCGGATTTAATCGGTGGGTCGGAGGTTTCAAAAACTTTGAAACTTTAAACTTTGGTTCTAAGGTTCCAAGTTTCAACAACCATGCAAAATTATGGACTTATCTTGCCTTTCAAAGGCATCATCTAACATCTCATTGAATGCTATGTATGAACTAAACTTGAGTTATCTTTTTAGGAATTTTCAAAAGCATGTAGGTTTAAAGGCTATCTTTTTGAGGAATAAAATTGAATGTCACATTTAAAGCACATCCTATCAAAAATAACGACATAAGTGGGTGGAAAAGTTTTACTTAGACATTTAGCCTACATTCTCATTCTTTTCCAAGGCTGGTACTTCTCAACATTCTTTTTACTCATACATTTAGCATGCATTCTCATTCTTTGCCAAGACCAGTACTTCTCAAGTGAAAACATTTGTTCTCCGTGAATATGTGCTCATGCAAAGTGAATGTTGGGTCGGCGTAAGGGATACGACGCTCATACCTTTTAAGTTGGACAAATTTTTGGTGCGCCTAAAGAGGGATGACAAGTCTGAGTTGGATATAAAACTCTTAGAAAGCAGGCTAGCTCATGCTAGAGGGTTTCTAGAAGTTGTGTTGAGTGTGGAACTAATAACTACATGTGCGAGAAGGTACATTTCAAAGACATGGGAAATTAAAGCCGCGGACGAGACTGTAATTGCAGAAATTTCTCCTGAAGCTATTTCCCACGTGTTGGGGATTCCATAAAGGGAACCTGTAGAAGACATATCTATCATAGTGGCAAGTGAATTTTTTAAAGTAAATAAGGACTGGTGTAAGAACTCCATGGACAAAACCTGGTTGAAGTCTGAAAAGGAAGGTAAGTTGCAACTACCAAGTAAACTCAAAAGAGTGCATTTTAAGGGAGAAATTGCAGATGCTATTGCTTTATTGCACTGTGTTGTTGGGAATGCACAAGTTGAGTTATTTGAGGATTGTATGTGCTGGTTTATCTTGATAGTTTGTGATGAGAACATTTTCATTAACTGGGTTGAAGTTATTTGCTTCCATTTGAATGAGCAATTAATTAATTTCCATAAGACTGCTACTTTATGTATGTGTTCTTTCCTGACGTACATTGTAGGTAATCAATGGTCCTTTTGGCCTAGGTTAGAGCCACAAGGAACCCCAAATTCTGATATTCCTATGTATTAACGCTTTCCTCAGTTCACTAAACAATTTGGAATGGGTGATTTTTTTCGTGTTAATGATGCATTTTTAATGGAGGTCATGAGGAAGCTAGATGGAAATCCAGAAATTCACCTTTCCCTTGAATTGATTTCTCTTGTATCAAAATTTGGGAGTTTTTATATCTAATTTGATAAGTTTTCCTATCTGAGAATAGGGGGTTTTGAGAAATCCCCATTTAAATTACCTCGATATCCTGAAGATTTACTGATATTTCTAGAATTTTTTCAACAAATGGACATGGTTAATATTAAGTATACGAACATGGGGAAATGAGGGTATGTCTTCCCATAGGAGACCCCTTCTTTTATGTGCAAAACAAACCAGATAGCCAAGGGAGCTGAAGGAATTCTCAAGTAATATAACCTCTAGAATCTGTCTATGAGAGCTAATTTTGACAGTAAGGATTTTGTGAAGCAGAATCTATATGGAGGGAGTTTATATCGGCATCTCCCATCTATCGAAGATTTCTAGGAAGATTGTGTTGATGAGAATGAAGTTTTGAGCAAAGATTATATGAGGCTAATGCTAAAATAGATATAGGCTTTCAGTCTGTCATTTCACATTCCTGAAAATGTAGTTGAGGATTCAACAATCATAGATCCTACATATGAAAAATTGTCTGATAAATCCCACCCTAGGGTTGATTGGAGCCAAAGTGAAATTTTAGATATGAGGGTGCGTGCTACCCTAGTGCTTAAAATAACCCAAGACTGGTTAGATGGGAAATTGCAGCAAGTTGTTGGTATTGTTCAAGAGCCTAAGTCATCATAGAAGAATGAACAAGGGTCTACGCAAGCATCTGGTGCAAGTGTATCATCGGGAAAACCCTCTGTGAGGTCCTCTAGTGCAAATTATCAGTCAGGAGATGATGGTGATAGGCCAAAAGAAATAGTCAAGTTGAAGAGCATCTATGAACAAGAAAATGTGCTTTCTCCTACCCCTAAGAAGAAGACCAATCAAGAAAAACTTGTGGCTACAGATTCTGAAGCTATCTTTAAACAGATCACTGAAGATAATATATTTCCTCCTCTATCTAAATTTCCCTCTTTTTCACCTAATAAGCCACCTTTCACTCCTAGCACTCCTAAAGAAACTATTATCAGAAATGAAGATTCTAGTCTGGTAGTAGCGTCCCCAGGATGGTTTAAAAAAATAGTGGAGAAGAAGAGAAAGCATATTCCTACAATGACAGTTAGAGTGGATACAATTTCAAAGTTACTTCAAAGCTCTTCAAAACCTAAGAAATCCAGGAGAATGTCAAGGATGGTGATTGATGCTACTTATGGAAATCACATTTTAGAAATTATTGAACCTATGAAGGATTTAAATGAAGATGAAATAACAGAGGTGGACTACAAAGTCACACATGTTGATATGGGGCCTCCAACATTGGAAGGTGATGTGTACCATACCAATTATTCGGTCAATACCTTGATTAAAAGAGTGAAAGAATAGAGGAAAGAAAATATAAAACTAGAATCTCAAGTCTTCGCATTGAGTAACTTTATTTCTTCCATGGCCACTCCTCCTACATCTGATGAAACCTCAAGTTCTCAAGTAGAGGGCATTGATATGCTCACCATAGAGAAAATTAAAAATAATTTGAGCTATTTCAAAGTTGCTTGTGAGGGGATCGATAAAATATCTCAAGAGGCTATCTTCTTTCTGAATAAATCTGTGCTTTTTTACACTCATGTTGTTAACAAGAGGAAGGAGTTAGTAACATAACTTCAATAGCTTAGAAAAGATCAAACTAGTCTTTATGTGCTCTCTCAGGAAATGAAAGAATTGAACTCTATGGATCCAAAGATATTAATTGGTGAGAAAATTGTGAATAATCCTAAGGAGCTAGACCCTTTTCTATTTCATTGGAATGGAAATTGAATATGTATGATAACCTAGTGAAGGAAATTAATAGTACACTTGATCAATATTATGAAGTTTTGGTGGAAATTAAAGAAGATTGTCATATTCTAGGAGTGGAAATTACTGATGAGTTTGATGAAAACATTCTAGATATAAGAGAGATCTCTCTGAAGTTTAGAGAGATATTCAAGAAAGAAATAGTTGATCCTGCTACAATGACATGGGAGTCCTTCTTGAAACTCAGTGGAATGGAGATCCACCTAAAGAATTATAAATTTGGAGAAGAGAAAAGATCTCAAATGTTGGTTGAGTCTGAAAATGCTTTGGGCAAATGGAGAACCAGGTTACAGATTACTACAACACCAGGGAGCAAGGACATTATTGCAATTATCACCAAGTACCAAGAATATAGGAAAAGAGTAAAGGCACAGGAGGTGTTACTTAAGGAGAAGGAGGCAGAAATAATTGAAAGCGAAGGAGTCGGTGCTGGGAGTGGGACCATTGTTTAGATTTTAGTTTTTATGTTATTTTCTTTAATTTGTCTCTCTTGATACTTCAAAGACTTTTTATTTTCATTTCTAAAATGGTTGTCTTCAAGAATCCATTATCAAGACAAAATTTTTTTTGCTATTTTTTTTGCTTTTCTATTATTTCAATATAGAAAGATGATGGTGAAGTTCATGCATGCGTAATCTTTGAGTTATGGTGTGTACTATGTGGATTTATTGTGCTTTTGCTGAGTAGTTTTCCAGTGGATAGTCTATTATTGGAATGATAGATTTTTGGTTAGTTTCATTGTTTTAGAATGTTTATCTATGAATAAATATTTTATGGTGATGGATGCGTAAGGATTTCTCAATATAATTTAGGTGATTTGGTAGTTTAATCTTTTATTTTTTAAGTTGGGTGGATGCCTTTATAAGTTATTTATGTTGAACTGTTAGCTTCTGTTAGCTTATAACTTATAAGTTATGGATGTTGAACTATTAGCTTCTGTTGAAGGAATGGATTAATAATATTCCTTTCAGTTATTTATCAAAGATTGTGTGAATGGAAATGCAATAGGAATTTAGAAGTAGTGTGATAAATTTTGTTCTTTAAAAATGATGCAGAATCACATCAAATTCAATACCATGGAATACAATATATTTTTTTTGGCTTTTCCTAACCTTAGTCTCTAGTCCTAAGAGTTTTATAACCTTGTCATAGAGTTCTAAATTTTCATAACTTCCTGATTCCCCGACTTGGTTGATGGTTCACTTTGTTGAGTTGTCAGTCTTTATTGGTCATCTTTCTAGTCGGTGGGTCGGAGGTTTTGAAAACTTCATACTTTGGTTCTAAGGTTCACTTTGTTGAAGCAAGAATGGAAAAGAGATAAAGAAAACTTATTATTATAACTAATAACACTATGAAGAAATGATCACTCACCTTTAAGTCTACATTTTTGGCTTTCGCTGACTTCCGAATCGAGAAGTAGAACCTCAGAACCAAACAAAATGTGTAAGAATAAATGACAATTTTGATTGTATTTATATCAATCCATGATTCCATATTTGGCAAATCTCGTGTGCTTATACAATGATACGTTGTAATTTTCAAGGAAAAATATGTCCTCAAATGTAATTATTTTTTAATGTTATTGGTGAAATAGGTCCTCATAAGCAACTATTTATAAATTTTAATTGGCGAAATGGGTCTTCACAAGCAACTATTTGTAAAATTTAATTGGCGAAATGGGTCCTGATACAATGTTGTTTTAAAAGTATTGGTGAATATGTAGGTGATTTATTAAATGCTTTCGAGATTCCAGGAAAAAAATTATGACCACCAGCCATTTCATGTACCCATGCAAGGTGGCAGTAAGGCCTCGCACACCCTCCAACCTCTGCAAACATCATCGCAAGGTGGTGGTATGGCCCCGCACACTGCCAACCTCTCCAATCATTGTTGTAGGGTGGCGTATGGTCCTGCAACCCTCCAACCTCTCCAATCACCACTGACATAAAATCCTTGATAGCAACCACAAACTATATTCTTTGGAAATCTCAATTTATCCCTACTCCAAACCTCACACCAAGCCACTTTAGTGAGAGCACGCTACAATTGAGTGAGTTTAAACAATAAGATAATAATTTTATCTCCTTGTTTTCACTTAAGCTAACGACATCCATATTGCCCTTAATCAGATGAACACTATCGAGCATGTGACCTTCAAGAACTATAAAAACCATCAAATTTTGAGCATCATAATCTTTAGCCATCCCAAAGTTTATTATGCTTATTTTCCTTCATATAATCACCTTACTTACACAATCTAAATCTTACTCAGATTCCTTTGCATCTTGATTTATTATATCCACCACTTGTGGATAAGCATTAATCTAGTTTGTATCATTGATAACACTTAGCTCATGAGCATCACTTCCCATACTTGCTAAAAAATCTACAACCCTATTAGCTTCATTGTACGTGTGAGTTATTATGGAGGCCTGAAACCTGTCTAAGAGTTACCATGTTATCTATAGTATATAACTTATATTCCAATGATGAATCCTTCTTTCTCTATAAGCATTAACAATTATCATTGAATCTCCTTCTATATGTAAATTTGAAACCCCCAAGTGCAATGCCAACTCTAAACCTAGCAATAGAGCTTGAGCTTCTGCAATATTATTTGTAACTTGCTATAGATGGATTGTAGATGCTACTAGAACTTTCCCCAATGAATTCCTAATGCAAATGCCTACTCCTGAACTACCTAGATTTCCCTTTGATGCTCTGTCAAAATTTAGTTTTATGAACTTTGCTTGAGGAGGTTTCCATTTGAATGAACTTCTATCCACTTTTTGATTGCTTCTTTTGAGTAAACTTCCATTAAATGAAAATTTGATTTCCTTCCAATTCTTCAACAAATAACTATCCTAGTTTGTGAACAATGAATTGACCATTTTTTCTTTTTGAACATATGAATTAACCCCTTCTAAAATTTCCTTTTCAATTTTCAGATTTGTAACTTCAACTGAAGGTTTAATCTTTCTAAAGATTCTCATATTACATTCCCACCATATATTCCAAACAACAATCACAAGAATCACATACCAAATACATGCAAAAAATGATGATTTGTATAATACAGGCCAACTTTGAAAAATTTCCCAAATTGTATTTGGAAGAGGAATTAATAGATCTAACTTATTCTTAATATAATCCTGGCATTGTTGAGAAAAAGTACATTGTAAAAGTAAGTGATCTACTATTTCAAGCACTTCACATAACGAAGACTTAAAGGGGTAACCATCTTCAATTTTACTAATCGGTCACTTGTCAAAATTATTTTTTTGTAAAGCAAGCCAAGCAAAGCTTCCTACCTTGGGCAATACTTTATTATTCCAATAGAAAGAAAATGCTCTTTGGGGTTGTGTATTATGTTTGGCTTGAATTAAAACTGCATACCCTTCCTTTACTGAATATGTACCAACCTTTGACACTGCCCAAATGATTTTTTTTTGTTTTGTTGATTGACAAACTACTCTTTTCTTAATCACATTGTAAAATTGATCACACTGTTGAGCATTTAGTAGGTTGTTTGAATGTTTCTTCCAAACAACTTCCCCTATTAAGGAGTCTACAAATTTCACATAATCTATCAACCTTTCACCCCAAGTTTCTGATAAAATTTCTCTTACATCCTACAAATCTAAATTATTTGACAATGGAGGTTTCCCATTCCATGAATCTGACCAGAACTTTACACTTTTTCCATTATTAGCTTCACAAGAGGAAAACCTAGTAATGAGATCCCTACTATTGAGAATAAAATTCCAAAAGGAAGATCCCTTGGGAGGATTAGCAACTGTTAAAATTCTTGATGTGTTTTCATTATCTAAGTACTTAGCTTGTAGTATCCTACTCCATTTAGCATCTAGTTTTGTATACATCCGCCATGCTAGCTTAGCACCAAAGGCTTTATTCCTCCACAAAATGTTCTAAATTTCTCCTCCACCTTGCTTTTTCCCTTTTGACAAGCCTTCTAAAGATTTTAGAGGCACTTTCTTCTACTCATTGATATTTCCTTTCCAAAGGAAAGGTCTTATAATTTTCTCAATTTCTGATATTACAGAACAAGGAACTTTGAGGATAGTGAGAAAATAATTAGCAATTGATGTTAGAACTGATTCTATAAGAAGAATTCTTCTTGAAAATGATAACCACCTGGCTTTCCACATCAAAATTCTTGACTTGAGTTTGTCAATTACCTTATCCCAAACTGTGCCTTGTTTGAACCCTTAAAGAAAGGAATCCCTAGATAAGTACATGGCAATTCTACTTCTTGAAAACCCAAAATTTTCACTATTTTATCTTTCACATCATCAGAAGTATTTAAAATATATATTTTGGATTTTGATGCATTAATATTTTTTCCTAAAGTCAAAAAATATTTCTCCAATACTTGTTTAAATTTTTTAGCTTCAGCTAGTTTAGACTTATCAAAGAGAATAGTGTCATCTGCAAAGAGAGAATGTGTGACTGAAATGTTAGAATTTAATAACTTAACTCCATGCCATAAACTTTGATTTTTCTTTAGTTGGATAAATCTACTTAAAGCTTCTGCCATAATGATGAACAAAAAAGGTGATAATGAATCCCCTTGCCTAACCCCCTATGTTGTGTTAAAAAAACCTATAGGACTCCCATTAATAATGGCTATGAACTAAAGTTATATTTGTTTTGTTGACCTCTTTGAATGATGTTTGAATAATTAATTTAATTATTCTATTTAGAAAGAGGGAAAGTGATTTAATTAAACTATTAAGTGATAATAATTTAATTGATTTAGGGGAACAAGGCAAACTAGTGACATAATTAAATAATTTATGTTATTTAATTAATCCTAGGAGGAATAAAAATTAGATAAATGATGAAATAGTGAATTAATTAAATAATTAAATATTATTTAATTAATAGAGGAAAAAATGTTTTTTGATGAAAGTGATGTGAAATATAGTGTTATTAAATGATAATGATGTCAATGATGAAAAAATGTCATTCAGGATGTGTGATATGTGTTAGGTCATTTTTACATGTCTATATTTTGCCCCTCTTTGAGACAAAGTATTGGTTGCTTAGTTTCAAAGAATTCAATGTTAAGATCAAGATTTGAAAAAATTTATATTCCCCACTATGCCCTAATAGTTAGTAGAAAGATAATACAATGCTAGGTTTCCCCCTTGATAGGTTGGGCAGAAAAATCATTTTTTAGGTCAGGCTCACAACAAGGTTCAATTTTAGTTTAGATGTGTAGAGGACAAAAAAATTAGGCCATATGGCATTTGTTTATAGCTCAAATGCTCTCGGGAGCTCCTAATTTTGACCTAGGAGGGTTCCCAAGGTAAAAAATAAATAGGGTTTAGGGGGGGTTTAAATGGTAAATTAGGTTGAAATTACCCCTCATTTGCACTCCTTGATTTAAAAATTTGTTGCCTCTAGAGATTTTGTGAGATTTTCTTCTACAAACAGTGATTCACATTGCCTCGAGTTCTGAGAGTTCCTCATAGGTCGGAGGTAGTCAAAGTATACTGACGGCTAGCTAGTGCAGGGGCTCCGGTACATTCCTTTAATTTTTTCTTTTGTCCTTTTTCATCTTCGCAATTAATGTTCAAACTCAATTTTAGGCAATAGCAAACTTCTAGGTTTTTTCTCTTTTGAGCCCAATATTAGTGCTATTGACCTTTTCAAAGGTCACTTTTGACAATTATAGGTTCTATTGAATAATATGTGCGCTATTGCAAGAAATAAGTGCACTTTTGCAAAATACTAGTGTCATTGACTAATACTAGCACTATTACAAAATACTTGCGCTATTGAGAAATACTAGTGCTATTGCAAAATACTAGAACTATTGAAGAATGCTAGTTCTATTGCAAAATACTTCTGCTATTGCCTAAAATAAGTGCGCTATTACAAAATTTTGTCACTATTACCTAGAAAAAGTTTACTTTTGCTTCAAAACAATTGATTTGCAATGTTTAGTTTTAGTTTGAAGTTCCCTAAAGTTCTAATGTTGTGTGTTGAATGGTTGTAGGTTGTCCTTAAGCTGTTGTCTATGTGAGAGCAATGTCCTTGGTTGATCAATGGGTCGACTAATTTTTTATGATACATAGAGAGACTTTCTTGATGTCGTTGTTTTATGTTATATCACTGACTTGTCATTGCTTAGGGCCCACTGAGCCATGATGGTTGTGTTGGTGGAGAGGTGGCACTCTAAGACCTCTTCATTTCATTTTCCTATTGGGGAGTGCACCATTACTTTAGAGGATATCTGGAGGATTCTTAGGATCCCTACTCATGGTGAGCTCATTGAGTATGATGTTCGATAGAGTACATTAGTGATGCAAAGATTATTGGGTGTGGAGCAGTTGCAAGTCATCAATTCGAAGATCGATTTTCCATCTCTTTGTGAAGGTGTCGATCCTATGGTTCCTGTCTTGGTAGGTATCATCATGGGACCTTTGATTCCTGATAGGAGGACTAAGAGGTTCCCTATCAAATGGGGTATTGTTATTGAGCATATGATGGAGGATGCTATAGTTTATGCTTAGGGGGTCAATGTGTACTGGCCCATCTTTACAGAGATATGCACAAGGCCGTGTACCGAGCTGGTAGTAGTATATCTTCTGAAGCCAATTTGCTACATTTTTTATCTTAGGAGAGGATTCCCATCACTCAACTAGAGGGGATGTAGGATAGGGATTCATATGATCCTTATGCTTATCAATACGATGACTATCTACACTATACTCAGCCTGGTAGACTGTCCTACTAGAGGGCAGTTTTTGATGATTTACAAATTTCACATAGCATCCATACAGGGATTGTTAGGCATGGCTAGATGATCAGGATCATTGTTCTACTATAGGTAGACTCGTTTCTTGATTGGTTTTTTTAGATCTCTTTCTTGAGAGATATTTATGAGAGAGGGTATTCAGACAATTCGGTGAGCACCAGACCTAACCCATCGATGATTATGTGGCTAACTTTGGACATGCTACATGAGAGGAGTCTACTTGGGGGGCTTGTGAGGATTCCAGTGTGGCAATGGCAGCACTCAGGGCATTGAGACCTCTTCCATGGGATTGGGCAATGGGTCCCATGGATATTGAGACTACTCACGAGTTTGATGGTTGGTGGGCCTATTATTGACCAGTGAGGTTGACTATGACTCCAGGAGGTCTAGTTTTGGGTGTACGTAGGGGTGGTTATAATGGGCATCGAGAGGATCGACAACATCTTCAAATTTCCCATGATTAGTTTCAATATGTACAAGGTCAACAAGATCAACAACATGATGGTTAGCGGTAGTAGCATGATGGTCAGCGGTAGCAACAACACCAAGTACCACATGGTCCTCAAGGTCCTCCCCCTTAGGGGGATTTGGTAGCTTAGCTAGTGTAAATGACAATAGATATAGATACAGTTAGAGTAGAGAACGATGCTGAGATTACATGGTGATAGGTCGCTGAGGCATAGGTTTTGAAAGTAACTAGAGAGAGACACACATTTAGAGTTGAGTGAGATACTCTTCGTCAAGAGAGAGATTCGTTAAGAGGGGAGTTGGCTACCGAGAGGTAGCATAGACTTATAAATGAGAGTGAGACATGATCTTGTAGTAGGTTAGATATTATCATAATTTGTATGAGGCATTTGTACAGAGGTCTTAGAGACATCCTCGATTTGGCGAGTCAAGCATAACTACAACTGCAAAGTTGGGTGGATAGTCAATCAAATGGTCTCCAGTCATGCCCCAATTGTCCCCTCGTTAGAGTGAGCATTAGTCGAGATCTCCACCACCGGTCACCCAATAGGGCTGATTATGTTGATGATATTTTCATACATATATATATATATATATATATATATATATATATATATATATATATTGTATTAGAGATCTATGTAGACATATTTTTGTATACATATTCATTGGCCTAGCTAAGGCTTCGAATATATGTATTTATTTTGATCTTCTTTGATGTTGTATCACACATGACATTTGATGATGATATTGTCCATTTTTTATGATATATGATATACAATGGTTTGATTTGGCTTTATTATGTGTTATGTTATGTTTATGGATGATGATGCATACATGCTTATGTTTTGTACTTTTTTGATGTATGCATATTATGTGGGTGGATAGATGATTTATATATCTATGTGATGAATGATGATTTATTGTGTATATTATAGATGTTGATATAAGATAGATGATGATATCTTATGTATGTGATGAATGATTATATGATGTGTACTGATGATTTTTTGGATGTAGTATGGAGTTGTTAGTTAGAAGTGTTTGATGATTTAGAGATGGATAGAAATTTGATGTTGTTAGTTACTGAAGAGTTTGCTTTTTCTTGCATCGAGTCTTCATATCTTTAGCAATCCTTTTTGATGTAGCAAATAGACATGATGCACCATGGTATTAATAACCAAGGTGGCTTTGTATCTATTGTGTGCACTTTGACTTGACACACAAGAATATTCTTGCTCATACCAGACATACAAAAACTCTATTAGAGTATATGGTTGAGTTGTGTTAAAACTTTTCATACCAATTACATAGATAGGTATGAAGTACCTAACATGCAACTGCTACATGAATTTTCTTAAAACAAATTCCATACACAAAACAAAGCAAGTATTCTCCATGGTAGTATTATAAAATATCTCACAAACAGAACAAACAGAAATCAATAGTTAATTCCATCATTCCTTCTTCTCTAAATCCTTATGGATATCCTTAAGAGATCCTGGGAATGTGGTATTAAGATAAATCAAAAGGATGAGACTATAAAAAGTTAAACAATGTTGTAGTATCACTTTCCATAGTTATTTTGATAGTTCATGATGAAATCCATTGATGATGTCTATTGTAGGAATGTTTTATCCGTTAAGACTCATGCTTAGTATTGTTGATAATGATTTTCAAATATGTATGGTAGTCTATACTTAGGCATTGTTTTAACTTGATAGTGATCTAATTGTTTCAATCTTCACTTTGGAATTTTTAATTTTGTGGTTTGTTTTGTTTGTTGAATGTGTTTTCAAAGGGTGAGTGTGATGATTGTTTATTATAGATGAAGAGTTTATTGCAGAGGAGTGATAATGGAGATAGGACCTTTTGTATTTTTTGATTTATCTGATGTTGTTTTTGTTGTTTTCAGGAAATTTAGAAACAAATAGGGGGACCTACAGGGACTGATCAAGTTCCTTGGGGGCTGATCAGAGATTAGCCTTTCCTACATGATGAACGCAGAGACATTGTAGTTTGGTTGTATTGATTGACATTTTTTTTGGAGTTTTTTTATATGCTATGATTTTTTTGAGATTTTGATAAGATATTTGAATGTTTTCCTTTTTGTTTTGGGGGACTAACCTAGCCCCTGGATGACTCATTAGTTATGATGGAATTTCCTACATTATCCATGCAAAGGCTCATAGTTCACTTGTTTGATAAGAACATGTTTTTGACATTTCTATTTTTCAAATGTTTTTAAATTTTGTATTTTTGACTAAAGATCATTATGGATACCTAAGGGGACTAACCTAAGACCTCAGGAGCTGATCAAAGATAAGCCTTGCCTACATTATGCATGTAGAGACCATGTATTTCAACTGGATTTGACTCAAAGAATAACATTTTTTTGAGATTTTGATTATTTTGACTTTATTTTTTATTTTGTTTACATTTTCTGGATTTTTTATTTTGATGGGTTTTTACTATGATGGGATTTACAAGGATCCAATTTGTTACCAGCTTCGGTAAGTTTCCCCCAGTTTGATACAATATTACCTTCACTAGGGGAGACAAACTTTGATGGTGCAACAAGGTTCAATCACTTCATCAGTCATTAAACCATGGTTGTTTTTAACCTTTTTAATATGCGATGAATGTGTGGATGCTTCAGATAGTGCTGATAGATAAAGATGCGGGTCTTATTCAAATGTAGCATCTATTTTCCAAATTTTCACTATGGTACCCATCCTAGAAGTGCCACAAAGTGGTTTTCACTTAAAGAATGTTTTATTTCCTTTTATTTTTTTTCTTATTTTTTATTTTTTCACTTTTCTAGCTTTTTTGTTGAGATAATCTAATTTGTTCAAGTATAATTTTTTTTAATATGGCTATTGTTCAGTGGTTTGGCCAAAGGTTCACCTTTAAGAGTAGCCAATTGATAAGCTACAAATCCATAGCTTGTCATGATGATGAAAGGACCTAACCAATTTGGTTCAAAATTCCCCTTCCCATCCTAATTCAGTTGGATCTTTTGATTCTCTTTTAGCACTGGGTCACCAACTTGAAAGTTTTTTTTTATCTTCTTGTTGTAGCTTCATTTGACCTGATTTTGATGAACCTAGAGATGATTTAATGCACTCAATTTCCTTTCATCTAGGATTTCCAACTCATTCAATCTAGACACCCGATATTCCTCATTTCTTACCATACCATTTAGTGATATTTGTAGTGAGGGTATTTCAACTTCAATAGTGTAGGATAGCTTCTGATCCATAGACCAAGGAAAAATGTGTGGCACCTATAGGTGTACAAATACTAGTTCAGTAAGCCCATAGGACTGGGTTTAGTTGCAAATTCCAATCATAATTGGCATCAATAATATTCTTTTTCAGTATCTTTAGGATGGTTTTATTGGGTGCTTTAGCTTGACCATTTCCTTGGGGGTAGTAGGGCACGGAGAATCTATGCTAGATAAAAAAACTTTGAACAAATATTTTTGACATCTTGATTTTTGAATGGGGTTTCATTGTCTGTTATGATGGTTTGGGGAATTTCATATCAGCATATCAAATAATTCAAGATGAACTTGGATATTTGTTTCCTTGTGATGTAAGTTAATAGAATTTCTTTTATCCACTTTGTGAAATATTCAATTGCAATGATTATTGAACACCCAGAATACTGAGAGGGGGGAATCAGTGTTCTACTAAACCATTTAACTGCTAACCATTCAATAATTAAAACATATTTAGCTATAAATGCAAACAAAAACATGAAAGGAATCATAACATCACATGACACATGAACACCAATATTTTTACGTGGAAAAACTAGAATGGGAAAAACCACGGTGAGGACTAGCTCACAATATATTATAACTAGTCATAAAATATTATAGGGGCACACTTCCAGGACACATTCTTCTTGAAAGGCTCATAGCCTTAAATGATTACAAAAGGGAGTGTGGTTCACTACCAAAAGGATGAATTGATGAATACACCTTCTATGTGGGTAAGTGCACCAAGATAGTTCCCAAAAAGGGGGCTTAAGTGGCCACTTTTCTTCTAAAATTAGGAAATATTGACCTTGGATGTGAATGAAGTCTAGTTTCTAAAAATGTAATTTATTTTAAATTTCAATGAATGGTTAATTTATATTGAAAAAAACACCAAACACTACATTTTGGTTAAAAAGAGACATACAAACAAAATAAATTTTGGATGAAAGGCTTAACATTGTCAGAAAGTGAAAAAAATTACATCGTTGGATAGCTAAGAGAGAACCTAACATTACCCATGTGTTTGATATTGTCGATATTGAACCAGATGCAATCCTAACGGTGAGTGTGAACCTGATTATGTGAAAAAATTATAGAATTTGCAAAATCATGTCTCTGGTCATTGGGAATGCCCTCCAAGCCTTTGGGTTGGGATTCCAAGGAAAATACCAATGCTAAGGCTTGGGGATTCCCGAAGAAAAATATAATGTGTGTGTTATAATGCACTCGTGTTATGTCTTATTTTTGACTTTTTTTCCTTCTCTGAGATACATGTCAAGCAAGACATAATGCGAGTGTGTTATAACACGAGTGTGTTATAACGCACTTGCATTATGTCTTCCTTTATGTTAAATTCCACTCTATTGAATGTTTGTTGATATATTTGTATTTTTGTATGTACATGTATGCTGGTGTGTCATGCATGTATGTATGTATGCCTATATGTATGTAAGATTTTATCTACACATGTATGTATGTATGTTTGTATGGATGTAGGACTGTATTTACATATGTATTATGCTTGTATGTATTTATGTATTTCTTTTAGAGGGAGGGATAATTTTAAGAGAGAGAGAGAGTTATCTAGGTAGGGTGGGATGGGGAGAGGGAGAGGGGGTAGAAGTGAGAGTTTAAGAGAGAGGGAGTGGGAGAGAAGGGGTTGGAGTGAGGGGGACTTAGCTAGGTAGGGTGAGAGGGAGAGACTTGAGAGATAGGTTGGGAGAGGGAGTGGAGAAGTGAGAGACTTGAGAGAAGAAGAGGGTGTGGGAGGGAGTTCAACCTAAGAGAGGGAGAGAAAGAGGCAGGTGGAGTGAGAGGGACTTATCTAGGTAGGGTGGAAGGGATAGATAGAGAGAGGGGGGAGAGAGAGAGAGAGAGTTACCTAGGTAGGTTTCTAGAGGGAGTGACATGAGAGAGAGGGGGTGGGAGGGAGAGACCTAAGAGAGAGGGAGAGAGAGTTTGGAGAGAGGGAGAGTGGGTGGAAGTGAGAGTTTAAGAGAGGGAGTGGGAGAGAAGGGGTTGGAGTGAGAGGGACTTAGCTAGGTAGGGTGGGAGGTATAGAGGGAGGGAGAGAGAGAGGGGGGTGGGAGAAAGAGAATTAAGAGAGAGGGAGAGAGAGAGATGGTGAGAAAGAGA